>OZ025241.1:48866871-48909371 GCA_964019155.1 Osedax fenrisi | reverse complement strand
ATTCCAGATTTTTGGAGCATGGATGGAGAAAGATTTATGTTGGGAAGATGTTAAATGTAATAGAACTGGAGTTTTTAATTTGAATTTGTTTATGTGTCTTTGTTCGTAAATAGTTGTGTTGGGAGTTAGTAAGTTGGCAAGATAGTCTGGTGTGTTATGATGTGTAGATAAATGTATGGTGAGTGAAATTTTGTAAATTATACGGGATTTTATTGGCAGCCAATGTAATTTGGTTCTCAAAGGGGATATATGTTGTCTGGAATATTTAGTTATGTTGAATATGAATCTGATGGCTGAATTCTGAAGACGTTGGAGTTTATTTATTATAGATTGTGAGGAGGCATAGAGACGTTCACGTGACACAAGTTGTATTGTTATCTAGATCTAAGTTCACGTGACACAAGTTGTATTGTTATCTAGATCTACGTTCACGTGACACATGTTGTGTTGTTATCTAGATCTACGTTCACATGACAGAAGTTGTATTGTTATCTAGATCTACGTTCACGTGACAGAAGTTGTATTATTATCTAGGTCTACGTTCACGTGACACATGTTGTTTTGTTATCTAGATCTAAGTTCACGTGTCACAAGTTGTATTGTTATCTAGATCTACGTTCACGTGACACAAGTTGTATTGTTATCTAGCTCTACGTTCACGTGACACAAGTTGTATTGTTATCTAGATCTACTTTCACGTGACACATGTTGTGTTGTTATCTAGATCTACGTTCACGTGACACAAGTTGTATTGTTATCTAGATCTAAGTTCACGTGACACAAGTTGTATTGTTATCTAGATCTAAGTTCACGTGACACAAGTTGTATTGTTATCTAGCTCTACGTTCACGTGACACAAGTTGTATTGTTATCTAGCTCTACGTTCACGTGACAGAAGTTGTATTGTTATCTAGATCTACGTTCACGTGACAGAAGTTGTATTATTATCTAGGTCTACGTTCACGTGACACAAGTTGTATTGTTATCTAGCTCTACGTTCACGTGTCAGAAGTTGTATTGTTATCTAGATCTACGTTCACATGTCAGAAGTTGTATTGTTATCTAGCTCTACGTTCACGTGACACAAGTTGTATTGTTATCTAGCTCTACGTTCACGTGACAGAAGTTGTATTGTTATCTAGATCTACGTTCACGTGACAGAAGTTGTATTATTATCTAGGTCTACGTTCACGTGACACATGTTGTTTTGTTATCTAGATCTAAGTTCACGTGACACAAGTTGTATTGTTATCTAGCTCTACGTTCACGTGACAGAAGTTGTATTGTTATCTAGATCTAAGTTCACGTGACACAAGTTGTATTGTTATCTAGATCTACGTTCACGTGACAGAAGTTGTATTGTTATCTAGATCTAAGTTCACGTGACACAAGTTGTATTGTTATCTAGATCTAAGTTCACGTGACACAAGTTGTATTGTTATCTAGCTCTACGTTCACGTGACAGAAGTTGTATTGTTATCTAGATCTAAGTTCACGTGACACAAGTTGTATTGTTATCTAGATCTACGTTCACGTGACAGAAGTTGTATTATTATCTAGGTCTACGTTCACGTGACACATGTTGTTTTGTTATCTAGATCTAAGTTCACGTGACACAAGTTGTATTGTTATCTAGCTCTACGTTCACGTGACACAAGTTGTATTGTTATCTAGATCTACTTTCACGTGACACATGTTGTGTTGTTATCTAGATCTACGTTCACGTGACACAAGTTGTATTGTTATCTAGATCTAAGTTCACGTGACACAAGTTGTATTGTTATCTAGATCTAAGTTCACGTGACACAAGTTGTATTGTTATCTAGCTCTACGTTCACGTGACAGAAGTTGTATTGTTATCTAGATCTAAGTTCACGTGACACAAGTTGTATTGTTATCTAGATCTACGTTCACGTGACAGAAGTTGTATTATTATCTAGCTCTACGTTCACGTGACAGAAGTTGTATTGTTATCTAGCTCTACGTTCACGTGACACAAGTTGTATTGTTATCTAGATCTACGTTCACATGTCAGAAGTTGTATTGTTATCTAGCTCTACGTTCACGTGACACAAGTTGTATTGTTATCTAGATCTACGTTCACATGTCAGAAGTTGTATTGTTATCTAGCTCTACGTTCACGTGACACAAGTTGTATTGTTATCTAGCTCTACGTTCACGTGACACAAGTTGTATTGTTATCTAGATCTACGTTCACATGTCAGAAGTTGTATTGTTATCTAGCTCTACGTTCACGTGACACAAGTTGTATTGTTATCTAGATCTACGTTCACATGTCAGAAGTTGTATTGTTATCTAGCTCTACGTTCACGTGACACAAGTTGTATTGTTATCTAGATCTACGTTCACATGTCAGAAGTTGTATTGTTATCTAGCTCTACGTTCACGTGACACAAGTTGTATTGTTATCTAGATCTAAGTTCACGTGACACAAGTTGTATTGTTATCTAGATCTAAGTTCACGTGACACAAGTTGTATTGTTATCTAGCTCTACGTTCACGTGACAGAAGTTGTATTGTTATCTAGCTCTACGTACACGTGACACAAGTTGTATTGTTATCTAGATCTACGTTCACATGTCAGAAGTTGTATTGTTATCTAGATCTACGTTCACGTGACACAAGTTGTATTGTTATCTAGATCTACGTTCACGTGTCACAAGTTGTATTGTTATCTAGATCTACGTTCACATGTCAGAAGTTGTTTTGTTATCTAGCTCTACGTTCACGTGACACAAGTTGTATTGTTATCTAGATCTACGTTCACATGTCAGAAGTTGTATTGTTATCTAGCTCTACGTTCACGTGACACAAGTTGTATTGTTATCTAGCTCTACGTTCACGTGACAGAAGTTGTATTGTTATCTAGATCTACGTTCACGTGACACAAGTTGTATTGTTATCTAGCTCTACGTTCACGTGACACAAGTTGTATTGTTATCTAGATCTACGTTCACGTGACAGAAGTTGTATTGTTATCTAGCTCTACGTTCACGTGACACAAGTTGTATTGTTATCTAGATATACGTTCACGTGACACAAGTTGTATTGTTATCTAGCTCTACGTTCACGTGACAGAAGTTGTATTGTTATCTAGCTCTACGTTCACGTGACACAAGTTGTATTGTTATCTAGATCTACGTTCACATGTCAGAAGTTGTATTGTTATCTAGCTCTACGTTCACGTGACACAAGTTGTATTGTTATCTAGCTCTACGTTCACGTGACAGAAGTTGTATTGTTATCTAGATCTACGTTCACGTGACAGAAGTTGTATTGTTATCTAGCTCTACGTTCACGTGACAGAAGTTGTATTGTTATCTAGCTCTACGTACACGTGACACAAGTTGTATTGTTATCTAGGTCAACGTTCACGTGACACAAGTTGTATTGTTATCTAGCTCTACGTTCACGTGACACAAGTTGTATTGTTATCTAGATCTACGTTCACGTGACACAAGTTGTATTGTTATATAGATCTACGTTCACGTGACAGAAGTTGTATTGTTATCTAGCTCTACGTTCACGTGACCCAAGTTGTATTGTTATTTAGATCTACGTTCACGTGACATAAGTTGTATTGTTATATAGATCTACGTTCACGTGACAGAAGTGTTATTGTTATCTAGATCTACTTTCACGTGACACAAGTTGTATTGTTATCTAGATATACGTTCACGTGACACATGTTGTGTTGTTATATAGATCTACGTTCACGTGACACAAGTTGTATTGTTATCTAGATCTACGTTCACGTGACACAAGTTGTATTGTTATCTAGCTCTACGTTCACGTGACAGAAGTTGTATTGTTATCTAGATCTACGTTCACGTGATACAAGTTGTATTGTTATCTAGCTCTACGTTCACGTGACACATGTTGTGTTGTTATCTAGATCTACGTTCACGTGACACAAGTTGTATTGTTATCTAGCTCTACGTTCACGTGACACATGTTGTGTTGTTATTTAGCTCTACGTTCACGTGACAGAAGTTGTATTGTTATCTAGGTCAACGTTCGCGTGATAAGTTTAGATAACGTTGACCTTTGACCTAACGAAAATGTTATCGAAATACGTAATAGAACATTTGTCGAGAACATAATAACATACATCCTATTTTTTAGTGTGAAGTCGGTTGTAGATACATCAACTACACCTTTAATATACGTATATAGTATATTTTTACAGTGAATACGTATGCACATGTGAATACGTATACACTGTATACATCACAGAGCTAGAGAGAAAGCTTTCTATCTAGCTCTGTGGTATACGTATACACCTTATAATAACATATATTAACTTACAAATAACTGACAATCTCTGTTATCGTATACATATATTTACTATAATCATCCGTATATATATATAAGGAACTTAGTCAACAAGTGTATATTTAGGTATACCTATACAATATACACTATAGTCTACTAATTACTTGTACACAACTACGATAGATAAGTCCACGGTGTAAACGAATACGTAGGTACATTAACCTACATTGTACACTATATACATTGTACACAGTGTACAACACTTACAACACATATATCACTGATAAATCGGGAGCGTCGATTAAACTCGACACTAGCATTACTGGGCTATAGTTCAGTAGTGAAGGGTGTATACGATGTGTTTGTGTACGGTGTATGTGTATGTGTGTATGTGTATGTGTGTATGTGTATGTACACACGCCTACCTATAGGATGTACGGCATAGTCCATTTATAGATTTCTAATTATGTATATAAAGAGTATTTTTGGTAATGAGTATTAGTTTGTTTACGGATATGTGTGAGTGGGTTTGTATATCGCTAATATACATTCTTTAACATATATGGTGCATCGGTTTATGTATCTTAAGATGGTCGACCATCATATATAAATATTATTTAATCAAATTAAATATTGCAATTATATTGCAGTATAGATATATAATATAAATAAATATAAATGTTTATTTTTATATAATTGAAACGCACTTTATAATATAAAAAATAAGCGTATATATACAAAAATCAAATGTATTTAAAAATTATTATTATTTGAATATTTTTTATAAATTGCTGGTATCATGTGATGGTCGGCCATCTTGTATGTTGAAGTCTATTGAAGAATGTTACACTAGCATCCTACACTAGCGAGATATAGCAATACCGATCTAGGTAAAATACAAATCTATGACCTCATGCTGCAGCATATATCCTATAGGCAATATAATCAGGAGGACTAATATTTATATTAATCTTCAACATATAATTGTTTACTATTTGAATAATTTATCGCAATATAACAAAAATGTATTCCACTAAACATCCATTATCATATTATTATATTGCAATAGAATATGTGATTTAATATACAATCCAGTATTTCTATTTTAATTGAAGATATATGTAATATCAATAGCTAATTTGCATTCAAATTGGTGAATATATTGTATTTACAATAGATGTCTATAGACTTATTCTATATATAATATATATATATATATATAGATATTATAATATCTAGGACCGTAATAAAAGTATCTTTTTATAAGTTGTGTTATTTGTATTGTAATCATCGATGTAAAGAAAGTTTATTTATAAACAACTTTATTTATATCGATGAATGTATTCCGAAATATATACTTCGTTGATATATTCATAGTTATCAGTGATATATTTATAAGTTTAGCGTGTGTAATAATATAGATCCGTAAAGCATTCATTGAAATCACTCAAGCGTGGTATATATTTTTACAATGTTAACAAAATAAAAGGTCCATTTTTTATATTTGTTTGTTTTACCATTATTTAATAAAAAAATATACTATTTAGATAATAAATTGTAGAACTTGTATATGTTACTGAGCAGGATATCTACAGTAACATCACAGTAATATCTGTATAGCTATAAATAGAATGCAGAACTTTACTTTGTGTGTCCTTTATATACCCTGCGCAGTAGTATAATATGTTACTGTTTATTTATCTGTTTATTAATTAAAATAAGTATATATATATACTTGTTTTAATATAGAAAGAATAACATATTATACCTTTTAATTATTTTAATATATTGATTTAATTTTTATTTATGCAAATTAATTATTAATTATTATTTTACTTTTATATTTAAGTTAATATACTGCTTTTAATAAATAAAATTGTATTCTAAAAACTAAAATTATTTAAGTAATCCTATATATTTTTCTAAATTATCATAATCTCATTAAATTGACATATTGAACTACAATTTTAATCGTAATTATATTGATAATATAATTGGAAATCATGTTGAACTAATTGCTTAATATTGAATATATAGCAATTGAATATTGATTAAAGTGTACATATTAAAATGTTATTATTATTGAATTTAGAATTTAATTTAGAACTTAAGTTGAACTTAAATTTTGAACTTAAGTTTTTGATGTAAGTTGAATTCTGGGTTATTAAATATAGGAATAGAAAATACTTTATATGACCCTTATTCATCCTTACCAGTATTCAGAATGTCCGTTATTCAGTCCTTATTCGTCCTTAGCAGGATGTAGAAAATTACTGTTTTAGTCCTTATTCGTCCTTAGCAGGATGAAGATAATTCGTTTTGTAGTCCTTATTTGTTCCTGCTCACATGTATAATAGATAGGCCGATTGTTACAAATAAGGACTACTGCAGGAGTCCTGTGCAGTAATTATTGTTTATCGGGTAGTATAGCATATGTATATATAATATGTATTCAATAAGTTTACTTCTTTATATAATTAAAAAATATATAAATCACTCAACCTTGAAATATAAGTACTAATAATATGCAGGAGTAGTAATGTATTTAATCAAATAAATATTATATACGTGTATTCAAATTAAATGTTTTTAATGTTTTTATTTTTTAAATAGTTTATTGAATACATACTCTACAAAATCTCAAAATATTATAGGTTAAAACTATATATAAAGTATCAAAAATGGTATTTTAGAATTCTACCTATTTTAATAAAATGACGAGTAAACGAAAATGGCAACAACATTATTTATATTGTAACATTGTTTTTCAATTAGTTTTAATTTAGTAATTTAACAAATTTAAAAACAAAAATATATATATTTTAATAAATAATGAAAATTATCAGATAAGTAATTTAATTTATTATACAACTATAAGAACTATTTAAAATAATCTGAATTACCATAATAGAGTCTAAAAACAGACACAATATATAGTCAATCTTTAACATTGATTATCTCAGAATATTAATTTTTCGAATAGAAATTAATAATTTGTGGTCAATAATTAACGAATATTAATAAAATGTTCACAGTGTGTTTGTTATTATTTAATTATTATATATAATTAAATATGTATAAAAGGTTGTAGAGATAATTATATATTTAAAAAATATTAGTTAGTTTTTATAAATTTTATTTCCATTTTTTAAATATAAATATTTTCAAAACTAAAAATCCTATTATTAAAATATTTATTATATATATTAACATTGTTAATATTAATCTTAATAATTTCATGAGATTTTGAATTTAAAAAAAAGCCTACAACTTATTTATCTATAGGTAATTATTTAACTAATATATGTTATATATATATATATATATATATATATATATATATATATATATATATATATATATATATATTTATAATATGAACTCCTACAATATCATCTCATTGTAATATTGCATAGAGTTCACGTTAACGATCGTGAAGATGTGAAAGGTATCTCAATGGGGTTTAGGTTTAACAATTGGGTTAAGGTATAACAATGATGTTAGTTATCCCAATGGGGTTTAGGTATCCTAATGGGGTTTAGGTATCCCAATGTGGTTAGATAAACAATGAATGTTAAACCCCATTATAATGTTTACCCCTCATTGTTATACCTAAAGTCCAATTAGCTACCTCATAAGCATCACAATAGTATAACTCCGATAACATCGGAGTTATTATTCAATACTAAATAATTCTAAATATAAAACGTTCATATGTAATATTTATATTAAATTATTTTAACATCGATGTTTCAAACATATGTATATTATATACGGTATTCATCCTAGATCTCTTCCCATATCAATAGTATTCCCGTCTAAAGTGTAATGATTGACAAGTTAATAATATAGTACCATTGTACCTATATGTTGTATATTATCAGGTGTATCTATAGGTTTATATTGATTGTGAATCTTAGAATCTATCGAAATAATCACATTCGTTGTTTTCATTTAGAATTACAACAAAGTATAATGGCATGCAACCTGACCACTATGTGGTGTATGTGTAATGTACATTGTGTATTATAGCATTACGTAATACCCTGTATGAAATATCATGTAAGATAATATATTATATATATACACACTAATATATCGCTAATATATATATATATTGTTACTGTTATTGTTATTTTTATTTGGTCGAGTCATTTCATCCTATCCAGGAACTTAGATGAAGTTTTCACTTATAACCATATGGCTCTAATGTCCCTTCGAAGCCGCTATTGTATTAAGGCATTCATGGTTTTAACAAGAGCCGATTATTTATTTATACACAATTATATAGGATCACTTCTAATTATTATTTAAGACTTAATTTAATTGTCCGGACGAGGCTTGAACCCGTTTCATAACGCTTGTGTATTTGACGCATTTGAAGCCATGGCTAGTTGCAACTGAGCCACACAGGCAGTTGATATATATATATATATACACTATATTGTATATCATTGTATTACGTTATTATTAGATACATACGTATCCATATAAATATATAGGTAAAATGTATAATTTACATATACATACCTACTACCTTAGATAGAAAATTATATAAATATGGTAAATAATTATTTATATTGTGTATACGTAATATATATATATATATATATATATATATATATATATATATTTCATATTGAAAGGATTAGCGTATACGCTAAATATTAGTATATATTAGGGATGTAAATGATGCCGAGCTTTTGATGCCGAGCCGAGACTATTGGTTTTTGATTCCGAGCCGAGACTTATATTTTCGGAAAAAAAACGAGCCCAGGCCGAGCCGAGACTCTAGCCAAACGAGCCAGAGCTGAACCGAGACTCTAGCCAAACGAGCCCGAGCCGAGTTGAGACTTTTACAAAACATTACCGAGTCGAAATAATGCTTTTTTGAAATTACATTTTAATACTAATTTTTATATATTTCACATTTACATCAATTTAAAAAAAATAATCTGCGCCAACTTCACGATTCAGTGAATAATAATGTAAATTTCATCTAGTGGTGTAAATAATACCGAGCTTTTTGATGCCGAGCCGAGACTTTTGGTTATTGATGCCGAGCCGAGACTTTCATTTTCGGAAAAAAAACGAGTCCGAGCCGAGCCGAGACTCTAACCAAGTGAGCCCGAGCCGAGCCGAGACTCTTACAAAACGAACCCGAGCCGAGTTGAGACTTTTGGTAACTGAGACTGAGACTGCATCATGATTTAGATTTGAGCTGCATCATTTACATCCCTAGTATATATACTAATGTAATGTTCACCAGCAATATTGTAACTGACTGCTATCGTTTAATTATTTAATGATAAGGGTTATAACCCAATCATTATAATGATTGTGTTGATATGTGTGCATTCGTTCATGTAGTTGTGCGGAGAGAAGCGTATCGATATTCATGTTATGTTATGTATTGTCGTTCGTCGTAAGATAGTTATCTAGAATGAGTCATTATTGATGTCTCATTATTCATCAGCACATATATATAATAGGTAATCACCATGTATGATTAAATAGGTGTGGTTATAAGAAGGGGTGTGTCGTCTTTTTATTTCTCGTAAGTTTTTGTATTTAGTTGCAATATTTACTAAATAGAATAGCTACTAAATAGCTGATATAATAGAGCATGTCTAATTACAGCGTATAAGCTATACCTGTAGGTGACAATTATGTATGTGTAAATATATATATATATATATATATATATATATTAATTGTCGATAGTTTACACGTTTATATATATAGTATACATTGTATACATGTTACTGTAGTAGTTTCATATATAGTATATATAGTTGTATATGTAGTAGTTATATACTATAGTATACAACTACTACAGTAACACGTACCGTTATTTATTTCACTGTGGTTATGTGTGTGTGTATGTATGTGTATGTGTGTGTTTGCCGTACCCGTTATAGCGCATGGTACTACGGTACTCGTGCACCTAGGTGTGTAAGTATGCATTATTATGGGTACAGTTAACTACATTGTGGTGCGGGTGTGCCTATGATATGGTGTGTACAGCACACTATACAGTCTCGTACTAGCATGTTTACGTAGAGAATTAAGAATACTGTATCTATAAGAGTATATTTTGAATACTTCTAGTGATATTTGTTTTTATTAAGTGAAATTCCACTTATTTTATAAATGTTCAAGATTCCTTATAAATAGTTTATACACTGTACAGTAGACCGGTTCGTTCGATTTAATTGTTAATCCTTCATATAAAATATAATACATATCTATATTTTAGAATAATATGTATTAACAATTTTTATAAAAAAATAGTTACCTTTGGTCACGAAGCATTTAAAGTTTGAAATATAAATTAATATTTTAAGATAAAATGTATAATATTCCATGTATAATAGTAATGACGCCATCTTATTATCTTTGATGTTTACACATTTTTAAATTAATATTTAAAATTAATGATGTATTTGTATTATATTTAATGAATTAATATAATATATACCATTATTTATATTTATTATTAATATAATATCTATATTTCATTTTTATATCTACAAATTACCAATATTAATGTCTCCTAAAACTCGAGAAAATACACCATTTTACAAAGTATTTATTTCAAAATAATTCAAAAATAATAATTAATTTTTTAAAATTAATATATATAATTATACTTTACATGAATTTGTGTGATCAGATTGTATTGAATTGTGGATTTAGTTAGATATAAATGTCCTTTATACAAATAAAATTAAAAAAATAAAAAAATATGTAAAATTATTTTGTATTTCATATTTCAAATAAAAATCCAAAAAAATTTACAAATGATGTTAATTTTTTTTCTAAATATAATTTTTAATTTTTTAATAATTAATTTGAATTGTATTATTATTATCTATACATTATATATTTTAATTTTTTAAATTAAATTGTAATAATTTATTTATATTAAATTATACGATTTTTAGACATTTTTTTTACTAAAATTATTTTATAAAATGTGGGCATCTAGATTATTATGAAAAATATTTTGTATTGTTTATACTACTTGTAATATATGTTTCTAGGATATATCCATAGTTGGCTTAAAAAAATCATACAATTTTATAAAAATTGAATAAAACTTATTTCTATATCTCCCCCATGTTAAATTTTATATGTATTCAATGTTAAAATTAAAAGGTCTCGTGACATAACAATATTTAAGATATAGGTCTAAAATTTTAAACACTTATTTATCATAGCATACATAATTGTCACAGATGTGAAGGTTTATAAAATTACGAAAAAAAATTGAGTACGAACCGGTCTACTGTACAGTGTACAGTTCAAGATTGTTAATTACTAACTATAAACCAACCAATGTTCTATTTAGATGATCTATACCCTCTCTATATATTCGTGTGTTTCTGTAACTTATAAATGTTAAGTTTAAGGATGTTAAGTGAGGAGTTAGTCATTAAACTCAAACAATAATATAATAGATATTACCGATTGTATACACGGTAGGTTATATACACGGTAGGTTATATACCTATATACACTCGGTTATGAATTTACTAAAATTGTAGAGAATCTATTATAGGAATTATCAAACACTTTATGATAACACTGTATGCATAACAATGTTTAACATTTGTTAATATTTAAAAATATAATTATAATAAAAATAATTATAAAAATAACTAATAATAAAAAAGTTACTGTATGTGATGTATTGTTTCTTAGAGATGGAAGGGAAGATCTAGAGAGGCAGAAATATAGGAGGGGAAATTTGAAGAGCATATTGAGGAATGGGCAATAGATAGTATGCGATAATAGGAGCGTTTGTTAAATGCGAACCAGAGAAGTAAGTGTTGGTATGAGGAAGTAGAGGAATGATTTCGAATACGTAGGTTATATGTTGTAGTGATTGGTGAACGAATAAATCGAGTTAGGGGAGAGATAGAGGATAAGGGAAGTTTGATGAGGAATGAGGAACAGTAATCTATACGTGAGAGGACAAGGGAGTTAACTAGAGTTTTAGTAAGAGATACAGTAATTTATTTTCGAATTTTTCTAATTCTAAAAAGATGATAATTTGCAGATTTAGTGATGGCAATAATATGATGAATGAATGAAATAGTAGAATCAAAAAGTACACCTAAGTTGGATATAGTAGAAGAAAAAGAAATTACAATGTTACCAATAAGAAAAGTAGGGGAGAATGAGATGGAGAAATATTCAATAATGTAGTTTTGGATGCATTAAGGAGAATATTAAAATAAGCCATTCTTTAATGTCATTAGCACAATTTGAGAGTTGATTATTGAAACATGGTGATGAATTAGTGGGAATAAACATATATAGTTGTATTTCATGTGAATATAGATGGTAATAGATATTTGGATATTGAGATATTATGGATTGTAATGGATATAAATAAATAGAGAAAAGTGAAGGACCAAGTAATGATCCCTGGAGAACACCATATTACATAAGAGAAGAATAAGAATCATATATTTTTATACTGCTACTACGATCAGATAGATATGAAGTAAACCATGAGAGGGCAATGTATCTAACTACAAGCAGGTGTAGACGGGACAGTAGAATTTGGTGATCAAGCGTATCGAAAGCACTGGATATGTCCAGCATGACTAGTTGACAGCAATTATTAGTATTAAGGGTATACGTGATGACATCAATTACGTTTAGTAGTACTGTTTCTATGGAGTGTCCTCGGTGAAAACCACTTTGCTGAAGAATATGGAGATTATTGGCGGTTAATAGGATCATATTTAACTCTCGTCAACTAATCTCGAGATTAGTTGGCGATATTGAGAAGTAATTCGGGATCGAGTGAATAATGGGAGGTGGATTGGGAGGTGGATTTTTAAGAATGGGAGTGATTATTTATTGTTTAAAAATATAAGTGACAGTAGGCTACCGTAATTTAGGGAATATGAGATGATGTTAAAGATAGTTGGACATAGATAATCGGAGTAAAGTTTAAAAATAGATAGTTGAACAGGATCGGGGGTATATATCGAAGTGGACGCATGTAGGAGTTTAGATATAAGAGATATATGTGGCGATCGAAACAAAACTTAAGAAAACGGATATAGGTGGGGTAACTATGATTCAAGGATATTTGGCAGTAGGGTTATGGTTATTGATCTTTATTATGATGGAGTCAATCTTATTAGAAAATGTTGTTAAGAAAAGACATCGTAATAGTAATGGAGAAATGTTAATTATATATGGTAGTAATGCAGGTTTTGGGGGAGATAATATAACTTATTATCCAGTCAAGAAGTCGTCTGTTATCATAAGCAAGATCATTTATAACTCGATAATAATAGATAGACTTAGCGTACACAATTTATTGTAGGAAATTATAGATATTACGTTGATCAATGAATGAAGCTCTAGAAGATGAATATTGCAAGGTTATGTATGTTATTTCAGATTTACGAAGTGATCGTTTCAAGGACATGAGGTGGGAAGTAAACAATGCATGGGGTGTCAGTATGGATAGTTACTGCTATGGTTTTTGAAAGGGAATGGTTATCCAGTAAATGGGACAGTAAGGAATTTAATACAACTGGAGAATAACAATAGTTACCTAGTGCAGAATGTAAGTCTGCTAAGAATATTATAGAATTAATATTCTTAATGGGTCTGTATGTAATAAGTGTTTTCTGATTAGGAGTGATAGTAAAGTTAGTTTTTATGAGATTAGGAAATGAACGGAAAGTAGATCAAGTCTAGAAATATTACTCACCGTGAGTTCAGAAAGGAGAGAACGGGAGAATACAATATCAATAATATTACCATTTATATGAGTTGGGAAATTTACATGTGATAGGGATAATGAATTTATTAAAGTAGTGAACATAATATGTTTATATTTGAAGTAGCATTAAAATGATAGTTGAAATCATCAATGATAATAGGGTGGTATGAGTGTGAACTTATACGATCAGTAGCAAGATCGTTAAACTAACTTAGAAGGTAAGCGACATCTGGTTTATGCGGTCTATAAATGATTGTGATGGATATATATTTGTGTTGTCGGGTGAACGATATATTAAAGTAATAGGGTGAATATGTCGGAATCATATTGAGAGATCCACGTTTCCACGTTAATGCAATGATAATAAAAATCGGACTTTTTAAGAAATGATAATAAGAGGGAGGAATTGGAAAGTAGAAAAAACATATTAATTATGGAAATGTGTTCTAATAGTCATTCAGATTGAGTTAGTGAATTTGAGTTATGAGAAGAATGTGTAGATATATTAGTAGATTTTAGTGAGTGAACAACTGGGAAAATTGTTGATATATACGTGTTGAAATAAATAGATGGAGTTGACTTTACAAGAAAATAAGGGGAGTTGGCATTTTCAGAAGGATTATTTGGTGGGGATCTGGATTAGTATTAATGGAGAGATTACTAGATGAGGGAACGGAATATATAATGTTAAGGTAGGAAGATTCCTAATCAATAAGGAGAGTTAAATGTATTATAATTGGGGGAATAGACTAGTCAATAGAATTATATATAAATCTAATTTCAAATGAATTATTATATGTGTTAAGTATTGGTTTAGTATTTATAGGGATCAGTTTCAATATATAAGCATGCTAAAGTATTTGACCTAATAAACGGGTTTTGTAAGGTAGGGAGTTTCGTACATACAGAGATGGTAGAAACGGGGATTATATTTAATTAAACTAAATCTTCTGAAAAAGATGTCACGGAATGATGTATTAGAGAACTGGATAATTGCATTGTGGTTTTTAAATGTGACTATAGAAATATATATTTTAGGCAGTAACATATGGGTAAGGATTGGTGAAATGAATTCAGTATTAATATCACAGGGCTTTAAATATTCAATAACAAGTGAAAAGTTATGAAGAATATTATTAAGTTGAAGTTTACGGGGTATGGGAGGAATATAGGATGCGGTAGAATGAGGTATATGGGGGACGAGAGAAGTTTGTATAAGTGCAGGAGAAGTTGATGAAATAATAGCAGATGCGTAAGATTTATGATAAAGTAAACAAGGGAAATATGATTGGAGCTTAGCAGTTATGAATGATGGGGGAAAGTATTAAGGTCTAAAAGTTTAGGTGTAATACAATTGGGTAAGTATATGGGGTCATATGGGGGGTTATTGAGAAGTATAGGAGTATTGATAACTGGAGGAGAAGAGAATGTATATGGGTATATTTGATAAAGGGTTTAGGAGGTAAGAGGGACATGTAAATGTATAATTTGGGGAAATGTCAAGAGATACGATGGAGGGGGACATTGAGATGAGTATATGCTTTAGATACAATTGTGGCTGGGAAGAGGCATGTATGGTGGTAGAATGAGTTACCCGAGGTACATGGTAGATCAGAGCTAGAAGCAGTTTCTTTGAAATGATGACATGAAAATGACATAATAGATATACGTGCCAGCAAATAGATTAGCTCGTGTAACGTTAGATATTATATAATTTATTATTTATAATTATATAATTACGGCATAGGTTGTGTATTCAGTACAATGGGCAATACAGCGAGATCACTTGAGGAACACCGATTGACTTTAACATGCATACATGCGATATAATCGATGGCAGCCGGGCAATAATGGTCCGATAGTCAGATATTGAAGGCAGTGTAACGTCCGATACGTTTCTGATATGTATGAATGCACAGCAGAAGACTATCTAAATGTAATTTAGTAGCTAACTTAAAATGAAGAATGGTAGACCCGACAACCAAAAGAAAATTCCCACGGGAGAATATCAGTTTTAGATATTATAATAAATGAATAATTTATCAATTTGCAGTTGCGGATTCAGGAATTTTCCAGGGGGGGGGGGCTAACATTCAATTAAAAGTGTATTTTTAAAATAAGAAATATTTACTATGATAATATTAAATTGAATAATGTATATGTATATATATATATATAAATTAAATAATATATTAAATTAAATAGAATAATATTTTATATTTTATTTTATAAAAACTACTAATCCAATATATTAATCAATTGCATTCTTCGTGGATTACGTAATGCAAATGTGGAAATAATATAATCACAATAGATCTCTATGTCTGTATGTATATATATAATAAGTAAATTCCATTTAGTGGATCTTCACTCATAGTCGAACGTACCTAAATATATCTTTATTATTCTCGGCTAAAAGAACGTTCACATTCACACGAATAATTGGGGTAGTAGCCATCAATAAAAGCATTTTTATAGATATTAGGAAAAAGAAACCTATAATATATATAAATTATAAATGATATATTATTAATATTTATATATATATATATTTATATAATTTAATGTAAATACATTTAATAATTTCAATTTACCTTAAAATGTTATTGAGAGTACTTACTATTATATTATGTAGATATGTAGTCTATGTCCATTTAACTTCCAGCAAATCAATACTGTTTTTATTAAGTGTATCTTTGGTAAATCATCTTTGACTAATTCATAAAACTGTAATATATTTTCTTTCCATGAATCCTTATTTTCATTCATTTCTTTTGGTATTAAGAATACTCCAAGAGATATATACAATATGTATTTATTGAATAATTCTTTCATCTCCGTTATCAAATGATCCAAGAATAGAATATAATTACTTTTTTAAAATACTCTTCATCTGGTGAAACATGTGTATTTGCACGATGTATATCGTGTGTATATAGCATGGTATATAACACGATGTACCTATATAGCATCGAGACAGCTATAGCTGTATTTTATTTAACCTTGGTAAATAAATTATTTGATTTGAATATGAGAATACATTTGTTGCTTATTCATTCTATTATAATTGTACTTCATTAATATTATCTCTACAAACTTGTATCCCTTTAATTACACTTTTAATATATTGATTAGTCTTATATGCGTATATTGACCTACTTTGGAGAGAAGTTCTTAAATTGTATATAAAATTAAGTAAATTATCACATACAATTAATGATATACTTATTATGTATTATAATCAGGCCCAGTTATTTTGGGCCAAAGCCCAAAATAAAATCAAAAAGCCCAAAATAAGAATTTTGAAAAGCCCAAAATAACTTATTTTGGGCTTTTTACTTTATTTTGGGCTTTTTTACTTTTTCTCTTATTTTATACATTTTAACTAATTATATTTAATTTTTAGTATATTTTTTAAACAACTTAACGGGCTAACAAGTATTAAATGTATACATATATATATATATATATATATATATATATATATATATAAATATATATATATATATAAGGGATGTTCAATATAAATCATGTAAACAATTATATTAATTGTATATTAATCTGTCTTGTGAATTATATTTATTATATTTCATTTATATAAATGTTTCAAAATGAAAATCATTATTATTGTATATTTTATCATAATGATGAATATCATTAATTTTATCATAATAATGAATATATATATATATATATATATAATATAATTTTATAATCAATTATAATCAATCTCTCAATTTATAATCATTAAAATGATGGCACACAAATTATATAGATATAAAAAGTGTTATATAGATATTAAATATTATAATACACATATAAACATTTGATTCATCTACATACAATTGATTTATAGTGATAGAATCAATTAGTAGGAATTTATAAGGAATATATTAATTTATTAAATAAGGAATGGTGGGTTTTTTTTTAAATATGTAGACTTAAATCCTAATATGATTTCGACAAGAACTGGTATAACATTTAAGAAATTACAGAATCTTAATTCGACAATTACAGAAGAAATAATTATCATTAATAATTTAGTAACTACTTTCAAAAATAAGTTTAAAAATTTTCTAAATTAAATAAATTTTAATAATATTGTAGTGTATTAGTATTTCAATTGCGGATTATACAATAGAAATAATTGATACATTTAATTTAAACAATGAATTTATAAAGAACTAGGACATTATCAGCTTTATAAATGTTTGTATTATATTTACATAATATTGGTTATATTTGTTTTAAGTGAATTTTCTGCTAACCTATATTATATGTGCTATATACAGATTTGTTGTTTTTTTGCGGTTTATTAGGTTTTTTTTGTGAATAATATTGGTTTTAACTATATAATAATTTTTATTAAAACGTATTTATAGTGAATATTATTTGTAACAAATACTCCTATAATTATTATTAGATATTTCATATATATATTATATTAAAAAGTATTATATATACTATAATATAATTTATTCACATATTTATTAGTTATGTCAGTAAATTATTTCTATATTTTATTTTTCTTTCGGCCAGGCATGTTTATTAAATGAATAACTTTATATAATATACATAATTTATACTAGTATTACAAATTTTAATTCAAATATTAAATGTAATAGTATTAAAATTAATATTAAATTATTTTATATAAAAAAACCGAATAAACCACAAACAAAAATATTCAAAAAAACGGAACAACTATGTAACTCACACTTCCCTCCAGACGGAACTATTATTAACAATATTCATACTAATATTAAATTATATTATTAGTATTGAAATTAATATATTATTTTACAATAATGTTATATAAAATAACCAAAACAACCAAATAAAACAGTTTTTTTGATCAAAATATCAACAACAAAACTGAACAATCCTGGCTATATGATAATTATGTTATTAATATATACTATAAATTTGATATTGTATACATTTAATATATATATTTCAACTACATTTATTTTATCAAAATATTGCTTTTAATATATTAAAACTACAAAAGAAACTTCTATTAATATCGGTTGAAAGAGATTCTAACAATTCATCAAATAATAGCCAATATATGATCGACTAACAAAGCATTGTAAATATATAAGAAAAAGTGTTTGGCAATGTTTTCAATAGACAGACTAAATATTTTTTACGAAAGAATATGAAAGAGAGCAAGAAGAACTAATAATATTTTAAAGTAAAAATTTCGAAGATGCGTATACGCTATTCTATAGAATGATATTAAATATAAAAAATAAAAATAATTTGTCTGTAGCATAGCAACCATTATTCCTGTAACATCTGCTATGGAGTCAGATTTTTTTGAACTAAAATATATAAAAAATAATTATAAAAATAATGTAAGTAAAATCAACCTTAAAGGTATGATTTATTCAAAGCAATACAATCTATTATCATCACTTTTATAAACGAAAGTTATTATAAAAACAATGAATTATTATTACTCATTATTATTAAATAAATCTCATTTTATAATATAAAAATTAAAAATGTATTTTTTTAATAATTTTATCATTTCTTAAATTAAATTAAGTATATTGATAACTTATAAAATATAAAAAAATAGTATAGTATATATGGTATATAATATGATAGTTATTAAATATATAATATGAATCATAAATAATGATTGATATTAACGTATTTTGAAGTTTTTTAAAAAATGCCCAAAATAACCCAAAATAAGGATTTCGAAAAGCCCAAAATAAGCTATTTTGGGCCTTTTTATTTATTTTGGGCTTTGGCCCAAAATAACTGGGCCTGATTATAATATAATTATAAAGACTGTTAGCTTTTGTTATACTTTCTGAATGCCATATTTTATCTTCATATATCTAACATTGTTTCAAGAATTGCTTGATACAGTTCGATGAATACTCTCAAACCATCATGTATGGTAACCCATCTCGTTTTACAAAGGTTAACAAATTTCGTTTAGAAGATTCAACACAAGTTTGTGTAATATTTTCTTCTAATAAACCTTGCCTCTTAGCAGAATATTTAAAAAATATGCAGATATCTAATAATATTCCCATCATATTTTGAATTAATGGCATTTCGCATGCATTTACAATTGATAGATTTATTATATGTGATATACAGTGTACATATGTAGCTTTAGGGTACTTATTCAGAATTATAGTTGACGCTCCATTTACTTTGCCAGACATATTTTCTGGTCCATCATATCCTTGCACTCTTATATTTTCAAGATTTAATTTAGCCTTAGTTAGTGTATCCATAATCAAGTTAGCTCTACTGTCTCCACTAATATATTCACATTATATGAGAGAAATAAACATTTCAGTGATACACTTACCATTAAAATATCTAATTGCTAAAGACATTATTTCAGTATTATATACATCTGTGGTTTCATCAACTAGTACACTACAAGTATTTAGATTTTTTTATATCATCAATTATTCTTTCTTTCATATATCCACCATATTTAAATATCAATTCATTCTGTGTTGTTTTTGATGTGTATTTAGCAATTTTTATTACACATTAAAAAATGTTCTTTTAATATATCATTTCCAGAGTTTACACATAGTTTTAGAAGTGAATTGAAATGTCCTTGATCAGAATGTTTCTCTGTTTCATTCAATTTGCTTAGATATGGAATTGTTGACTTGCATTATAACTGATTGATTTTTATTTTCCCAATGTTATCGCTGAAATAAAACTACAATTGTCTTCCAAAGAGTTATTGTGGTAAATAGTAGATTCGTGTTTTCTTAAATCTGCAATACCATCTTTAAACTTAATAATCGGCGAAGTGACAAATTTTCCGAATTGATTGTAATTAATGTTTTAATGAAAAATACATGGTATACACAATCAGCTATTTAAAGATTCACTCTAGGTCCTAGGGTCTAGGATAACCAAGAATATGTGTGTAACCACTTCATTTTAAACGTAAGTGTATTTTCATTTTCTTTGTGGTTTAAAACGTGATATTTATGGATTGTTGTGCGAATATTTTCTTTTGCAGAAGATACCTTTCTTCATTTGTTTTACTTGTTAATTCAAAATATTGTATTCGCTAATATAATACATCCCAATACATAGCCCATTGGGATCATTTATATTGTAGGTAACCCATATATATATATATATATATATATATATATATATATATATATATATATAATGTATCCATATCAAATGTATCCAATTAAATAAATAATGTACATTCATTAATCATAATCATGAGGGGGCTAGAGCCCCTCTAGTCCCTCTGTATCCGCCCCTGATTTGATAAGAAATAAATAATTAATCTAAGTATAAATATCATAGAGAGAAAACTTTCACTCTAACTCTATGATAAATAAACATAAACAGTATATAATATATATTTGAATTATATCGACTTGATATCATTTATAATTATATAGTTCTATTATCTTTGTAATTATTATTTTTTTAATAATGAAATGTAAAAAAATCCTTAATGTAATTGTATCTAAATAAAAATTGAATATAATTTTAATACCAATGTGATATATGTCAATCGTGGTGGATATTAATATGTGCATAATATTAATAATATATATAATATCAAAATAAATAAATACGTACTTATCTTTATAATAATAATAAAAAGGATATTTAAAATATAATATGTAAAAATTCAATAATAATTTGGTTGCTATGTAAACAAAGTGTATATATGAATATATTTTATGTTTATAATATATAAGCAACGTATAGTTTTTAATATTAATTTAAAAGTTCTAAAAAGTAACCAATAATGAACAGGTAGTCTACTACATGTGAGTGTTTATTTATAGAATGTAGTCGAACCTCGGACCCGACTTATCGTAGCTCCCCATATAATCAGTAACCGAGGTTTTGACCATATATGGTATACTATATATATAGTATACTATATATTCGTTATATCTTTTGACCAGTAATTTTATTCGATATATTGTAGTTGAAAGATGGGTAATGTGGCCATTTTCAGATAATGTTGTATACATTTATAAATATTAGTTCTAATTCGATACTGTTTTCAATATAGAACCATCTTGTGATATACAAGAGGATTAACGAATCAGTTTTTCATTTTAGCGTATCTAATTGAAATTATTAAGGTGGCCACATTATCCTCCATGGAGGGTAAGTGTACCTTTTGCCAGGAATTAATCCACTATATGGCGTTACTTTATATCAAGTTTAGTCCAATTATATCACATCAAGTATAATCTTAAATAACACACGTAATTGTGATACAGTGTGCTTTTTAGTTTAATTTTATAATTTACTATATTCATTAAACTTACTTATCATGTTATTAATATGGAAAAAGCAATTTCATCAGTAAATGTATGTATGTCATAACAATATCGCGATAAAATACCTAGATAACATAGTAATTTAGAAAGATAACTAATTTATATTATCTGATTACTATATATTATATATATTATATATATACATATATATATATATATATATATATATATATATATTAAATAATATAATATATATATATATATATATATTAATATAAATTTATATATATATGTATATATATATTCTGTATAATTGTGTCAATATATAATTATAATTATAATTAAATATACTAAATTATATTTAAAAGATTATACCACGATTTAATAGGTATGGACATTTATTTGTATGGTTAGGCTATATATATATATATATATATATATATATATATATATATATATATATATATATATATCGACTATATATAGTAGGTGTTGATTTAAACAACGTTTTAATATAATGACGCACGCAATCTTATCAATATATACAAATATTTATTTCAGATCATATCTTTAATATGATTGGCTTAAATCATCGTAAAGTGGTTACATTATCCACTAAATTTAGATTACCTTTAAAGGTGGCCAAATTACCTGCATATATGTATCACGCTATATACACTATATAATAATGAATGTTACTCACTAAAATAAATGATTACACACTTTGTTGAAATTAAATAGTTCTTTAATATCCAACTTTAATTGTCAATTTATATTATATATTAATGATTTAATTTATGTTTTATTAAACTTTTATTTCAATTTTTTAAAAAGTAAATCAATTTTTATTTATTTTTTACATAATTTTTTTTATTAATATATATACAAATTATTTTTACTTATTAGAACAATTCTTACCAATGCGCACATTTCATGTATACATTTTTTTTATTGGACTTATAGTTTATAAGATACGCCAGCTGGCCACATTACCCATCTTACCCCTATTTGCTTTCCGAATTTAATAAACTATGGTTTATAAACGTTAACGTTCCAATTCAATACATATTTATATATATATATATATATATATATATATATATACTCCTATAGGATAATATCCGCATTCCGAATGGCTCGAATGCAGAAGAACTTCGGTTGGGTGGTGACGGTCGTGTTGTCCGTGCTACTGTGCACTTCGGTGTACCAGAACCGCAAGCTGTCCGCCATTGTGGCCAGCATTACCAGCCCCGGTCCCAGGCGATACGAATCGGTTAGCGCCGCCGCTATAGCTCATCGGTGTCCGTATACGCAGATCTGTATGTTATCTATTGTATGCATATATGCATATATTAAATTATTTCATATACAGTAGAATCTCGGTAACTCAACATGCCGATAACTCAACATTGCCGATAACTCAACATCCAAAAAATATTTGGTTGGATTAGTATCTTTTACATGTTAACAAAAACCCTATTACTCAACAAATATAACTCAACATACATATAACTCAACATCGTTTTTATAATCCTAGCCTATACATTACATGTACATATACATCCTATAACTCAACATTTATGAACAATCAAAATATCACAAACATATGTTGTTGGATTCGTATCTTTTACATGTAATAAAACTACATTGCTCAACAAATATAATTCAACATACATTATTCAACATGGTTTTATTTAATAATATATGGATATAAATATATAAACGTAAAAATACAATTACAATTATTATATTATCATACGAGTACTATTTTGAATGCATTTATGTGAACAAAACATTAATTAAGTCTATAGACTAAGTCTATATATAGACTTATTAACTATCCCTCAGAATGGAGAATGACTCATGAGTGCATCCGTGCAAGGCATAATCAAGGATTAGGCCTATTTTGAATTATCCAATGGGGAATGATTATTTTTAACAATAAGTTTATTAATATACATTCTTGTATATTCGAAATCATTAAAGATTATGAATATAATTAAGTAACATGTCAGTCAAGAGAAAATCTACGTCTATCTCCATAAATGATAAATTTGAATCTATCATTAATATTGATAAAGGCGAATCAAGAATACTCGACATTATCTAATTAAGAATAATTTAACTGACGATAATTGTTTATTACACATTACTCATATTATAAATACGTTTAACAATCATGTTGATAAAAATTTAATACAATCAAAAATTAATAATTACTTTAATAAAAAATGAATATAGTACTATTCCCAAGAAATCCTTGCTATTCCTATGACTTTTTATTTACTATAATTATTATTTTAGAACAATATACAATCTATAAACTTAATAATAATCATAAACCATCATTAGGAGTAATATACTATTAGTAGCGTAACAAATATACCATTATAAATAAAAATAAATTTATACATCCGATAACTCAACATACTCGCTAACTCAACATGAAAACTTCGTCTCGTCAATGTTGAGTTATCGAGCTTTGACTGTATATGCTTTAGCGAATTTTTAAATTAAAAAAACCTATTAAGATCAACTATATTTAATGTTAATACCGATTTATAATATTTAATTAAAATTCCAATTTATTTTGTATATATATATTTATTTTTTATATTTAACATGTACTAGACATACTATAATGTATATATATATATATATATATATACTACACTATGCCTATTACATATTAATATATGGAAGCACACATAAACACACACACATGCAGAAGATCATGACACACTTAAAGAAGATCAAACAAGATGAGGTACCGATGGGAGGTAATATCTTCACAGACAAGGGAAAGGCAGCACCGGTAGTAATTACACCTCAAAAAGTCGTCACTCAATGCGTTAGTAGCACTTCATTAGCGTCTTTGTAGCACTACCGTAGCGTCTTTGTTACACTATACACACACACACAGACGTTGAGGGGGTCCCCCTCAAAGTCTGTGTATATACATAATATTGTATGCATAGCATAGATATTGAGTGAGGCTCAATATGACCTCACTCTAATGTCTAGACGCATAGACCTCACTGAATATATATGATTGTATGTATACATAAACTATATATACATAAACTATATATATATATAATGTATTTGTATCACTCGAGTGTTAAGAAACCGATGTACGTTCTTTGGTGTAGGTTCCTATGTGTAACACTTATCTATATATTATCTTTGTAATGATAATTAGGAGGGGGTAGACTGCTATTTGTATAAATCCGCAATGTAATTTATTTCACCATTTGAATGAGCGGCATAATAATTATAATTAGATAGTAATATAATAATGGTTTATAATAAGTTATACTTAGTATAATACTAGTACAATATATTTTTAAGAGTATCTACCAAATACTATATAATATACTACTTATTTCATCAAACTTAGTTTATTACAAATAATAATTATAGTTTGAAACCATAATTATCATATCTTCATTTGATAAATATATTCAATATCATATATCGTATATCATGGCATATCTGGTATGATATCATAAGCCATATGTGATTAAATATAATACAATTTGTATATATAAATAATACTTATATTTACGGATGTTAAGCACTAGAGGCGCCATATTTATATAATAGTTTATTCGATAGTGATGCGCGCGCTTTCAGAGTGGATGTACACTCTTCTCCTCTTACCTCTCTATACATGTGCTATATATTTACTATATAAATCATAGATATATACTATGTATATTTGCAATTTTAACTTACAATATAATATTAATACACTTTATTACAAAGTATATAAAATGTATATGTAATTTTAAATTAAATTTATAAAATGATACAAAAAATATTTAAATAGTAGTTTTAAATATCTGATTATAATATACATCTAATGGGAATTATTCATATATTAAATTATGTAAATATTAAAAATACATTAATTTAAAATTTTCAATCTCCATTTTATACAATATATTTTAATTCTGTAGAAAATCAATATTTAGTCGATAATTGAAAATATATTATTTAAATATTTAAAATTAATTATTATATAACTTCGTTTTTTCGATGTTTGGATATTATTTTATAATAATATTTAATATATACACTTAATTGTGAGATCCTACACGGTTTGGTTTATTTGTATGGGATACAGGCAATTAATAATACAACAACGAGTAATTATAGTATTGTAAGTGAATTTTACTTTTTATTGAAAATATGATGTAAAAATACAAACATTACAAACACAATGGCGGATTGTTATTCAAATTGGTGAACAAGCATGGATCTCCAATAGCAGTCTACCCCCTCAAAGTATGTGTTTGTAACACTACATTATTATGTTTGTATACAATTTAAGTCTTTTATAGATATTACATTGAGTGATTCTTGACCTAAATCTAAAGTCTATGATCTACGTGTAAATGAACTCCTTGTTAACTAGCAGTATTTGTAAAACTTCCTTACTATCTTTGTAACGATTAATTGCTGTACTTTTAACATAGATTTTATATACCTTTGGTAAACTATAAATGTATGATAAAAGTACACAAACAGCCATAGGTCACATACAATCATATTACTTCGGTTGTGTATTAGTACTAAGTTGTGCATGTGTGTATCCCGTGTAACTACACCACTCGATAACAGCAAGTACACTCAGACAGAGAAGGTAGACGTCTGCTTTCTCTAATATCACAACACGACACGTGACATTGTTATCTATTACGTAACATACTTCTAGTGTTTGTGCAGCGCACATTGTGCATGCTATATTAGTTATATATATATATATATATATATATATATATATATATATATATATTATATTATAGATTACGAACGCGATTTGTGTATTATATTCATTCGTAATTAAAAACTATATTGCCAGCCCCACCCACCCCTATGCTCCCATAATGCAATACGGTAAAATCACTCAACCGTAACACAAAATGTCCGCAAATATGCATAAATAGACCTCGTATCGTGTACTCGATACTACACACGTCAATAGTATTCGTATGTAATAATCAATATCAATAACTCACACATATCATGCACACATCACATAGAGCGCTATTTGTGTATTCTCCATCATCGGCCTCTCGTCATGTTATTGTTTCATCGTCCCACTATATTATCATTATTATTATTAAATTATTAGAAAACTAAATAGTATACTCTATATTTATATTATATCGTGTTATTTTTTAATAATTTAATAATATAAGTGTAGGATTAGACAAACAAGTAAAGTTATAGTGATAGCAGTAATAGAGTGTAGTAATACGTATATAGGAAGGACATTTGTTTAAGTTTTTAAGTTAAAATATTTGTATTTCATTATGATATGGAGGGTATATAATGGATACTATGGCGGATACCTGTCGACTAGTATACATCTATATATACCATGTAAAATAATGTAAAGCACAATTTACAATGTACAATATGTAAACGTTACACATGTACATAGTACATCGTATACTGGGTTTATACCAGAGCTTATACATGGTGTACAATGTAGGTCACCGTACACTGTACGGCGTACAGTGTACGGTGACCTACATCTGACACACGTTGTATACGATGGGTGTATACATATATATATATATATATATATATATATATATATATTTAGTTCATTGTACATTTGTATACATTTGTATATTTGTTATAACACAAATGTATAACCATTTATGTATATATATATAGTATATAATATATATATATATATACATGCTAGTAGGGTGTACCTTTACTCTGAAGTACATTAGAATAACATCAACCAACGCTAGAGTCACGTGATACTTGGCTACATCGGTGCCTGCAGTGAGTTACCATATGGGCAATACCCATAGATTTATAGTTTACCTGTAAAATACAAATATATGGAATGTTTGTCTATCGGATGTCGTTGGTATATCAATTGGTATTATAACAGTTGTTATGCGTATAGGCATAAGAGGATGTGATTACAAGGAGGTTATTCTATAGAATCATCTATAGTATAGAATTACCTATAGATATACCTATACCTATAGGTATATATATATATATAGGAAGCAATGTGAAATATAGAACTATAGGTATTCCCATGGGTATACGTATAGGATATATATCTGTAAAGTAGATTCAACATAAACATTACAGATATTACGTGATGTACTTGAGTATGCTGTTAATGGTCGCTGCTATAGTAACGCATATATTCGTTACTACAGTAACTATAACTACAGTTACTATAGTAACTATAACTACAGTTACTATAGTAACTAATATATACGTATACGTTGTTGTTACATAATAAATTAGTTGTAGAATGCAAGTGATGTACCCGTACAAAGTTTAGCTACCATTAAGAAAACTCGCCGTTGTCAAGGATACATAAATAATTAACATTATAATACTACTAAGTGTACAATGTACACTGTACATGTAAAACATACATTGTATTTATAAATAACAGAATCTATATATAGCTTCTGTTAATAATGTAATAAGATAAATAATTATATTAATATTATTGAATACAAAATTCACCATTATTTTAAACATCGGCGTATGAATGGATTCTAATAATAACTATATTATCAATAACATTTACGTTATAATAATACATATGTTTCATATGAATATAATCATGCATTATCTTTAGTAATGATCATTACACCGTATTTCATAATAATAATGAGTTTATGCAGTAAGATACCGAATACAAGTGTACATCAGTAGGTTATCACCATGACTCATGCTATAGTATATCTGTTAACACGCGTGTATACTATAGTATACATAATACTTAAGTAGTATTAGAAGTAGGTAGTAGTAACTTGGTAGATATACCAAAGATTTTGCGAAGCAAAGATAGTTCACTCCCTATCTAAGCTATGTAATTATTTTAATATAGTTATTTTATCAACCACCAGAATCTAGTGGTTATATGGATACACATTTATTATTTTAAGTTATATTTAATATTATTAATTAATTATTGAATTCATAAGGTAAGTAATCTAATTATCAGACTAATATATATATTAATAGTATACTTTACATATTATAATATATATGTGAATTATATTTTTAAAAATATATTTTAAAATTACGACATTTTCACGGCATTGAAAGTTTACATGTAAATAACAATGACTGGATCGATCTATTTGTGACCTATACAAATTAGTTAACATGTTTATGAATTCACTTTTGATATCTCCAAATAATATTGTTCGGAACACTTACTTTTCGATATATATCGAATTTGTATACATATCTTAATTTAAGATTATATTAGGGTATTATTTTTCGAATTTACACGAAAACAGATAAGAATCCAAAAATAGATTTTAGTTCTTTCACCCGTTGCATTTGCGCTAGTGTAGTTTTTATATTAATACATCGTTCGAGTGAACAATCTTTCCTTCGTTCTCTATTGTTATACTACTACAGCAATAACAATAGGTATTGATACTTTGTGATTGTAATCTATATGCATCATATAGTAGCTTGTGTATTATTGTACAAGTATACGTTTTTACGTGTATACCTTGCATAGATAATAGTTTATTATTGTAATACATAACTTATTTAAACGACTGCTATTATTTTTATAAAACTACTATTTCATATAATATAACATAATTCATAACATATATATATATATATATATTCGTTTTATTATAGGTATATGTGTATTGGTGTTATTTTATATATATGTATGTACATTAAATATAACGTATACATTAATATTACAATCATTTTACACGGAAAATATTAATTAATATAATTATTATTAATACTATAAGTATATATAATATTTATATATATATAAATATATATATATATATATATATTTATATATATATGTATATATATATATATATATATATATATATATATTATATATATATATGTGAGTGTGTGCATATGTATTTTTATATGTATGTATGTATACATACATACATATAAAAATACATATGCATATATGCATATAATTGAGTGTATGTTTCGCCTATGTATATTATCGTCTACGTAATATAGTATATGTGTTTGTTATTCAATAACATTATAAATAAAATAATTATTCATGGAACATTAATCACTATTAATGTGACATTGTAAAACAGTAATACAGACATTAACATAAACAACAACAACAACAATAATAGGATTGCACGCCTGACTGCCCTTACTGCGAAAAGGAGAGTCGCTCTCACACGGAGAACTACGAGAAGTACTGCAGCACACATTTCACACCGGAAGTGAAGAAGAAAAGAAATTATTGCGCATGCGTACCGGAAACGCTAGGTAACACGTGTTAATTATGTGAAAAAGTGTTAATTCATGTAATGTTAATTCGATATCTCACGCATTGTATCGTCCCAAAGTGTCTGATTTAGAAGAAGTTGACTGTATTATTATATTAATTATCTATAACTATAATGTATGGTCTATAAATATGTAAACAATATATATATATATATATATAATGCATACATTGAACAATGTATGACGTATATTGTACGTTAAGACGGATCTTACTTTTAGAATTGAAAAGCCCTAGATGATTATTAAAAAAATTCTAAATAAAAAAAAACAACATAATTCTTATAAATCATCATTTTTACAAATATTTATAGGAATTTACATACAAAAAATCCTGGAAATATTTTAACATTTTCATCGACATACAATAATTGATAAATATAATTATAAGACAATATATGTGTTAAAATGTATTAAAATAGGGTGTATACAAACTGATTAATACACAGTTTAAATTACTTCCTATTAACCCCGTGTTAATATGTGTATCTATCCCATACTCATTTTATAGGAAAAATCGCTCAATAACAATACATGGATCTAATTTTTATTTTCAGATTTATCTTTCTATAGATTCTACCTTAATATATATATATTAAATATATATATATATATATATATATATATATATATATTTATACCAGCTTAATGTAAAATAACGTTCAATACGTACCTGTATTGATATGTAATAATGTATTCCAGTATTATACCCGTTGTATACCCGTGTGTTATACCCTTGTGTTATACCCGTGTGCTATACCCTGCTAACCTATTGCTAACTAACGATCATTCCTAGTGGGCTATGAGAAACCCGAGTTCAGTATTCCCATGATGTCGGATCTGATGAAAAACCAAGGTGGCTTCATGAAAGAAGGTTACTACGAGGGTGTGTGAATGTATGTGGTGTGTGTGTTGGTATGTGATGTATGTGCATGTATGTGGTGTGTATATTCGTGTGCGATCGTTGTGTATAGTTTACTATAACAATTTAAAAATATTACATAATGTTACATAGCCTTACATACTATTATAATGTCCTATAGGACTATAGTTAATTTACTAACTGATTCATTATGAAAAAGTCTCAAGTGCGTCACACAAAGGAGTTGTAATTGACTCCTTTGTTTTCAGTCTCGTGTTGACGGTTATTTAATTTTTAAAACATTAATTTTTCTCAGCAAAATTAGTTATAAACTGATGAATTATTATTATAATTATTGATTTAATAAATATGCAAATACAAAATAGAATATACGTAAAACATAAATTTTATCCACAAACAAAAGTACCTAAAAAATAAGATACTATTCAAATAATTTGATTTATTTCATAACTTTTCATCGTATTTAAATACTTATTACTAAAAAAGGAACGACGTACAGACGTTATGTATACTATCGAACTTTAGTAATTCGAAATATTAAAATGTTGAATTTATAAATATATTTTACTAGTTTTTTAAAAATTATATGTAGATTATGTGTTTATAATAACTTTCTGTACATCAGTGAATGTCAGTGAAATATTAATATGAAATAATATAACTAATTTTTATAATTCTATTTTATAGTATTTATTTCATATTTCATAAATATAATAAAATCGTATCATAAAAATTAGTTGTATTTGATATTAATATTTCACTCAAATACATTGACGTATTTGTAAAAATTAAAATATTTTATTAGCGATGGATATATACTGATATATATTATATACCGATATTTTATAATCCAATACATATGCATATGTTATATAGCATTCTAAATAGGAGAGAGGTGCGATAGTTAGGGGAGCTGGAACGATTTTGTATGTAGGGGGGACCAACTAATTAAAATAAATGTTGTGGTAAAAGTGGGGGGGGGGGACCAATAGGTCTAAATAGGAGCCTGGGGGGTCTATATAGGAGGTCCCCCTAGATTTTAAAGTTGAGGGGACATATCTCCACGTCCCCTTGTTGCCCCTAACGATCGTGAAGTAAGTGGTCAAATGTAAGGAAGCGGTAATGGTGATAGATGTAGATGTTCGGCCGATAATTTTGCGGATTAATCAAAGGAATAGATAGAATAAAGTCTGTAAGAATATAGTACGTGTTTCTTTATTTTGTGATCAATAAAGATGGTATAATCTAAGATTTCGTATAGATTATGTACTTTGAGGAAATAGAGGATAGTGTGATACTATATAACTGATGAGTGAGGCGTGAAGGTAGTTAAATACGTTTGCATGTGTAGAGGTGGTTGTTTATGTAAGATTTAGGCATACGGAGTGAGGATCATCAGTACAAGTAAAGTATAACGGGAGTTTTGTTATTGTTATTGTGGTGGAGTCCTTTCATCCAGGAACTTAGAGTAAGTTTTCACGTATTTTCATATATGGATCTAATGTCCCTTCGAATCCGCTCTCATGTTAAGGAATCCATGGTTACTAACGAGAGCCGATCATTTATTTATATACACAATTATATAATATCACTTCTAAATATTATCGTAAGACCTATTGTAATGGTCCTATCGAGGGTCGAACCCGTGTCCTGCTGATTATGTGTCTGACGCCTTAGCCAACTGAGACACACAGGCAGTTAATTAATAATATTATATGACGCTAATTTTGATCATGTATTAAGGGTATAAAAGTGGCGATATATATTAGGGAATATAACACCCCAAGTGTCGAGTAGCCTTGGGGTGTTTGATATTATGTGTTAACTTAATATTATCATCGTTTATATAATCTAAGAGTAACTAACTATTTATTTATGACATCATAGTCATTTAATCAACTATGAATCAATTGACTATAGTATATATATGTGTATAAATATATTGGTAAATAAATCTTTATATAACATGTATTTATATTCTAATATCTCTTCCAATGAAGCATCTCAGCTAACAGTAATAGCCTCATAATACCAACATAATAGCATAAATAATAGCCTAAAATGTTTACATTGTGCTGTTATGCTGCAATGATGTTGACATTAAAAGTATATTATGCTGCTATTAATTTGTAATGCTATTATGCGGCTATGATGTTGTCATTAAAAGTCTATTATGCTATTATTATTCTGCTATTACTTTTAAAAGTCTATTATATTGATATTATGTAGATCTTCTAATAATAGCATAATATGTCAACATAATAGCAGTATAATAGCACAATGTAAACATGTGATTCTATTAGTTATGCTATTATGTGGTTATTATGAGGCTATTTTCTGTTAGCTGGGAATTGGAAAACAAGTTAATTGACTCCTATAGTATTCACTGTGTTATCTAATATAAAACAATCTGTAATCTTTAACTAATCTCAGTTCCGAAATGATGTAATAGAAACGCCCGCCCCCGCCCCCCTCTCACACGAGCACGTAACACACACGCACGTATTACGTAATAGGATCATGGGCGCCCCCTATCTGCAAAGCGAGACATCGAGTAGCCATTATCATCCCGTTCAGAGATCGACAAGATCATCTTAAGGTGCTACTGAAGAGGCTGGTGAATATACTACAAAGACAGAAGATGGCTTTCACGATATTTGTAGTCCAACAGGTAAAACAGCTATAGTTAGGTAGTAATCTATAGGTAATATATATATATATATATATATATATATATATATATATATTATAGTATACCTAGTATAGTATACTATAGTTATAATAATACTATAGTTATAATAGTATACTATATAGTTATACTATAATATACTATAGTATACAGATATAGTTAGAACACTTGTCGTACTCAACACTTGGGTACTTTCTATTGTTGATCAATTTGTATTGTCAATCTACTATAATGTGTGTATTTATATGTACTACCTATGTGGCTCAGTTAGCTAAAGTGTCAGACACACAAGCAGTAGGACACGAGTTCGAGACTCGTCCGGACCATTACAATTGGTTTTGAAATAATATTTAGAATTGATCTTATATAATTTTGTATAAATAAATGATCGGCTCTCATTAAAATTATAGATGCCTTAACATGAGAGCGGATTCATAGGGACATTAGAGCCATATATGGTTATAAGTGAAAACTTCATCTAAGTTCCTGGATGGGATGAAAGGATGAAAAATTCCACCAAATAAAAAATAACAATTACATTAGTGTTTTATTTCATTTAGAAGTAAAAAAAGTAAAATAAAATCCAGATATATATATACATATATAATTAATTATATTTACAGGATATAAGAATAGATATAGGAATATATCTAGATGTAAACTAATAACTATTGTTAATATAAATACTAACATCCAGTTGAATTATTAAGATGTATATTACTAATATTTGTATAAAAATATAAAAATTATATAGTAGTTTTTTTATATTTATAATTAATATAAATGATTGTAAACATAATTACAGGCAGACGATGTGTCATTCAATAAGGGTTTACTGATGAATATTGGGTTTGTGATTTAATAATTATATTATGTGTATATATTTGTGTGGACTATTTACAAATTTATAATTAAATAAAATACTATTAATTAAATACCTTAACTTAAACTTAACGTACCAATTACTAACTAAATATAAAATAATTAATAACTAATTAAGTATAATAAAATACAGATTAAATGTTATCGTAATTTTGTTGTCAGAAATATTGGAGACACTATCGTACATACACACACACACATACACATATACACATATGTGTATATATATATATACATACACATAATAACATACTAATCATATAGTATAGGTATACGTGATGTCAAGGACATACACGTATGACTCATACATGTCATCTATATCGTATTGCACCCATCGATATAAAGAAAGTGGATAAGCAATTGACGCACGTAATGCATGTAAAAGATAGACACGTGAATGACACTTTTATCGATAAATTAACAAAATGGCATCAGTGCTTTTGATTGAATATTAGTCATATTATATATGTCAAATGTTAAAACAGTAGGCTTTTCGTCCAAATAGATTAAAGTGACTTCTATCTATATCAATGGATTTAAATTATAAATATCAATAAAATCAATAAAATAGTATTATATCTTCAATTTAAATACACAAAATTACGAGGAATGTTGATATTATGTATTTTAAATATATAATTTTATTTTTAGTTTAGATAGTACATTAAAATTGGTAGTGATTATCAATATATATATGATAAATACATATTATTATAAATAAAAAGTAGTGGGCCAGATAGTGGGTTTCGACTGCAACGCTCGTAGCGGATAGTGCCATACACTACATTCAATTGCTTATCCACTTTCTTTATATCGATGATTGCACCACGCCACACCGTTGCGCGACGTGAAACCCCTGATAGCGAGCGTGAAACCCCTACGCAGGTTCGAACAAGCTAACGCCGTGAATACGTACGACTGTTACATCTACCACGACGCTGACCTATGGCCTGAGAATGACCGCAACGTTTACGCATGCGTCAACGAATCCCCGCGTCACGTGTCCAGTTCTATTGATACTTTCGCCTACCAGTTAGTCACTTTAGTGGGTCAGACACTAGTGGTCAAGTATGGCATTGTGGGTATTTCTAATGTCTCTATTGTTCAATTTATAATTAGTATACTATAGTATATATAGTCCACTATATATTCTATAGTATACCTTAATATACTATAATATATTATACTATAATATATATAGTATATATAGTATACTATATATAGTAAAATAATGTCAGTTGTGGTCAATATATATATATAATTAGTGTTACTTAGTTAGGGGATTATAGGTAGAGGAAAGGTAGGGATAGGTAGTAAATGTAACGGTAATATTATATTGCAGTAATAATAACTCCGATAGTAAACCTATAGGTAACAATAACAACGGCGAGGGTGTGGTTGTTGTAGCCAGGGACACGTGGTCATATAGACAGTGGTCAGTTGATACATTACGTAATATAACAATAGCATGTCCATATGTACATTGTTTAATGTTACAAAAAGCACTCCATTAGTTACAATTATATATCTCGCTCTCATTAGCTGTATACCTCGTTCTCATATATATCTCACTTCAAACCCCTCTCTCTCTCTTCAAACCTCTTTCAACCCATTTATATTCACACCTCCATCTCGGTATGCGCAGATTACCGACACCGAATTTCTTCGGTGGCGTGGTGGCCTTCACAAAGTCACAGTTCAATAAGGTCAACGGCTTCTCTAATAAGTTCTACGGATGGGGAGGCGAAGATGACGACATATACTACAGGTTTGCACCACATCCACTGTGGATATACACGTATAGTGTACGCGTCTATATGTAAGTGTTTAAGTATTTGTATTCGCTATATTTTATATTATAAATTTTAATAAATATATAATTTATTAATTAAATAATAAGTAAATAATACTTAACTATTATATAATGTTATTTATTCTGTGTATATATACAATAATTGATATACAATAATTATGTATTGCATAATAATACGCGTCATTACACTCTTTAACCGATAGAATGTAATAAATCACAATCTATTAATTACATTATGTACTATAGTTTATATACTGTAACCACTAATAGAGTGTTGTAGTAGTCTGACACGTCCATAATAACGTTAACAACAACCTAACCGGATGTAGAATAAAGGAGGCGGGGATGACCGTGAGGAGGTATTCGGCCGTGATGTCAAGGTACGCGATGATGAAACACAAACAAGATAGGATCACAACTTATAAGAACGAAAAGTTAATACACATAGATAACGGTATAATGAGCTAAAGGGATTCCTTTGTATGCTAGAGTCGATTAACACACCGATAATATTGTGTAATATATATCTATATATATATATATATATATATATATATGTCATGTATATATTATAATAGTATACATGAAAAACGCGATTATATAATTTTTAAATATTACTAAGTATACTTATAATGCATTATAATTTATTAATTATAATCATATAAATAATACGTTTAACATGATATTTATTAATAGAATATATGCGCTAAAGAATCAGTGTGTGTGTATGTGTGTGAGTATGTGTGTGTGAGTGTGTGTGTGAGTATGTGTGAGTGTGAGTGTGTGTGTATGTGTACGTGTGTGTGTGTGATTATATAATACATAACGTGACGTGTATTACATCAGAAAGGTGCTATTAGCCAGAAAGGGAAAAGATTACCTCTTAGACGGTCTATCCACGATGAAGTATAAACTAGAGTCTATAGTCCGTAATAATCTATATATCCTCGTTAGTACACACATCCTCTATGTCCTCATATGACATAGTTTATAAAGCACAATGTGCATACGTAGGTATGTATATATATATATACTATCACACATTGTATAGATATTACAAGCACATCTACAAGCTTAACGTATACCACTTTAGTACTACTACTACTACTACTACTACTACTACTACTACTACTACTACTACTACTACTACTACTACTACTACTACTACTACTACTACTACTACTACTACTACTACTACTACTACTACTACTACTACTACTACTACTACTACTACTACTACTACTACTACTACTACTACTACTACTACTACTACTACTACTACTACTACTACTACTACTACTACTACTACTACTACTACTACTACTACTACTACTACTACTACTACTACTACTACTACTACTACTACTACTACTACTACTACTACTACTACTACTACTACTACTACTACTACTACTACTACTACTACTACTACTACTACTACTACTACTACTACTACTACTACTACTACTACTACTACTACTACTACTACTACTACTACTACTACTACTACTACTACTACTACTACTACTACTACTACTACTACTACTACTACTACTACTACTACTACTACTACTACTACTACTACTACTACTACTACTACTACTACTACTACTACTACTACTACTACTACTACTACTACTACTACTACTACTACTACTACTACTACTACTACTACTACTACTACTACTACTACTACTACTACTACTACTACTACTACTACTACTACTACTACTACTACTACTACTACTACTACTACTACTACTACTACTACTACTACTACTACTACTACTACTACTACTACTACTACTACTACTACTACTACTACTACTACTACTACTACTACTACTACTACTACTACTACTACTACTACTACTACTACTACTACTACTACTACTACTACTACTACTACTACTACTACTACTACTACTACTACTACTACTACTACTACTACTACTACTACTACTACTACTACTACTACTACTACTACTACTACTACTACTACTACTACTACTACTACTACTACTACTACTACTACTACTACTACTACTACTACTACTACTACTACTACTACTACTACTACTACTACTACTACTACTACTACTACTACTACTACTACTACTACTACTACTACTACTACTACTACTACTACTACTACTACTACTACTACTACTACTACTACTACTACTACTACTACTACTACTACTACTACTACTACTACTACTACTACTACTACTACTACTACTACTACTACTACTACTACTACTACTACTACTACTACTACTACTACTACTACTACTACTACTACTACTACTACTACTACTACTACTACTACTACTACTACTACTACTACTACTACTACTACTACTACTACTACTACTACTACTACTACTACTACTACTACTACTACTACTACTACTACTACTACTACTACTACTACTACTACTACTACTACTACTACTACTACTACTACTACTACTACTACTACTACTACTACTACTACTACTACTACTACTACTACTACTACTACTACTACTACTACTACTACTACTACTACTACTACTACTACTACTACTACTACTACTACTACTACTACTACTACTACTACTACTACTACTACTACTACTACTACTACTACTACTACTACTACTACTACTACTACTACTACTACTACTACTACTACTACTACTACTACTACTACTACTACTACTACTACTACTACTACTACTACTACTACTACTACTACTACTACTACTACTACTACTACTACTACTACTACTACTACTACTACTACTACTACTACTACTACTACTACTACTACTACTACTACTACTACTACTACTACTACTACTACTACTACTACTACTACTACTACTACTACTACTACTACTACTACTACTACTACTACTACTACTACTACTACTACTACTACTACTACTACTACTACTACTACTACTACTACTACTACTACTACTACTACTACTACTACTACTACTACTACTACTACTACTACTACTACTACTACTACTACTACTACTACTACTACTACTACTACTACTACTACTACTACTACTACTACTACTACTACTACTACTACTACTACTACTACTACTACTACTACTACTACTACTACTACTACTACTACTACTACTACTACTACTACTACTACTACTACTACTACTACTACTACTACTACTACTACTACTACTACTACTACTACTACTACTACTACTACTACTACTACTACTACTACTACTACTACTACTACTACTACTACTACTACTACTACTACTACTACTACTACTACTACTACTACTACTACTACTACTACTACTACTACTACTACTACTACTACTACTACTACTACTACTACTACTACTACTACTACTACTACTACTACTACTACTACTACTACTACTACTACTACTACTACTACTACTACTACTACTACTACTACTACTACTACTACTACTACTACTACTACTACTACTACTACTACTACTACTACTACTACTACTACTACTACTACTACTACTACTACTACTACTACTACTACTACTACTACTACTACTACTACTACTACTACTACTACTACTACTACTACTACTACTACTACTACTACTACTACTACTACTACTACTACTACTACTACTACTACTACTACTACTACTACTACTACTACTACTACTACTACTACTACTACTACTACTACTACTACTACTACTACTACTACTACTACTACTACTACTACTACTACTACTACTACTACTACTACTACTACTACTACTACTACCAACTACCACTACCTACTAACACTACTACTACTACACTACCACTACCACTACCACTACCACTACCACTACCACTACCACTACCACTACCACTACCACTACCACTACCACTACCACTACCACTACCACTACCACTACCACTACCACTACCACTACCACTACCACTACCACTACCACTACCACTACCACTACCACTACCACTACCACTACCACTACCACTACCACTACCACTACCACTACCACTACCACTACCACTACCACTACCACTACCACTACCACTACCACTACCACTACCACTACCACTACCACTACCACTACCACTACCACTACCACTACCACTACCACTACCACTACCACTACCACTACCACTACCACTACCACTACCACTACCACTACCACTACCACTACCACTACCACTACCACTACCACTACCACTACCACTACCACTACCACTACCACTACCACTACCACTACCACTACCACTACCACTACCACTACCACTACCACTACCACTACCACTACCACTACCACTACCACTACCACTACCACTACCACTACCACTACCACTACCACTACCACTACCACTACCACTACCACTACCACTACCACTACCACTACCAACCACTACCACTACCACTACCACTACCACTACCACTACCACTACCACTACCACTACCACTACCACTACCACTACCACTACCACTACCACTACCACTACCACTACCACTACCACTACCACTACCACTACCACTACCACTACCACTACCACTACCACTACCACTACCACTACCACTACCACTACCACTACCACTACCACTACCACTACCACTACCACTACCACTACCACTACCACTACCACTACCACTACCACTACCACTACCACTACCACTACCACTACCACTACCACTACCACTACCACTACCACTACCACTACCACTACCACTACCACTACCACTACCACTACCACTACCACTACCACTACCACTACCACTACCACTACCACTACCACTACCACTACCACTACCACTACCACTACCACTACCACTACCACTACCACTACCACTACCACTACCACTACCACTACCACTACCACTACCACTACCACTACCACTACCACTACCACTACCACTACCACTACCACTACCACTACCACTACCACTACCACTACCACTACCACTACCACTACCACTACCACTACCACTACCACTACCACTACCACTACCACTACCACTACCACTACCACTACCACTACCACTACCACTACCACTACCACTACCACTACCACTACCACTACCACTACCACTACCACTACCACTACCACTACCACTACCACTACCACTACCACTACCACTACCACTACCACTACCACTACCACTACCACTACCAACCACTACCACTACCACTACCACTACCACTACCACTACCACCACTACCACTACCACTACCACTACCACTACCACTACCACTACCACTACCACTACCACTACCACTACCACTACCACTACCACTACCACTACCACTACCACTACCACTACCACTACCACTACCACTACCACTACCACTACCACTACCACTACCACTACCACTACACTACCACTACCACTACCACTACCACTACCACTACCACTACCACTACCACTACCACTACCACTACCACTACCACTACCACTACCACTACCACTACCACTACCACTACCACTACCACTACCACACACCACCACTACCACTACCACTACCCACTACCCAACCCTACCACTACCACTACCACCACTACCACTACCACTACCACTACCACTACCACTACCCACTACCACACTACCACTA
>OZ025241.1:48654371-48861871 GCA_964019155.1 Osedax fenrisi | reverse complement strand
TACTACTACTACTACTACTACTACTACTACTACTACTACTACTACTACTACTACTACTACTACTACTACTACTACTACTACTACTACTACTACTACTACTACTACTACTACTACTACTACTACTACTACTACTACTACTACTACTACTACTACTACTACTACTACTACTACTACTACTACTACTACTGCTACGTCTATCACTAATATTAGGGAGTTTCTACACTACCTACTTATGGAATTAACTTGCAAGGGATATAACACCTTTTTATATATTCTATTTCCACAACTATTATTTATAAATATATATATTAGAATTATAATCAATATTGATGTATTTATAAATATTTAGTGAATTATCGAGTATATATATGTATGTATGTATTTGTATATGTATTATCAATGCAGTATGGATATATGTTTTATTGTTACTTTTTAAATCCTACTCTAAATATCAATCCATATTCAGATAAAAGTGTCAGTCCCAAAACATCTATGATCCGGTTATTTGGTCTAGTACTTTGGTCTCGTTATATATATTGATGTATCATTAGATATATATAACAATTATATACTAATATATTGTATACATACATTTCCATAATATAAATAATTATTATTTTTGTAAATATTTCACACGCCATCAACCAAGATCGAGAGATTTTATTATATTTATATTTAGATTATATTTATATTTATATTATTTTGAAATACAAAATAAATGATATTATAAAATATGTGAATTAATATTATATTTATATATATAATTATATATATAAACTCTATTGAAGTATATTTTTTTATTTTTTTTAAATAATGAGAGTAAGTATATCATGTCACTAACTATTATATTATTATTGTTTGAACATATAAAAATAATGTTTAATGTAAATAATAAAATGTGCATAATGTATTAAAACTGATGATGATTGTAAGTTTTTAACATTTATATGAATATTTTATAAACTCTTATATAGTATATAAAACACATTATACGGTTTTAGATAATATCTGTATTTATTTATGAAAATAAATAAGCAAAAGTTATAGTTCAAATATTTGCTAGTAATAAAATAAGACAACAAACGATAATATGACTTAAATAATATAATGAGTTATAATTACAGTCAAAATAAACGAAAAATAAACAATATACTAAATGGAATATATTATTTTATCAATAAAAGCAACGGCATGTTTGTAAACAAAAATAATTATAAAAAACCCACCGCGATAAATAACAAAATGAAGTATATATATATATATATATATATATATATATATATATAAATATATATTATATAATTTTAATTTATTGTGCATAATATAATTTTAAAAGTATCATAAATAATCATACATTATTTAATATATAGGTATATACACAATAATTAAATATATAATATATATATACTATACATTTAACCTGGAACTAAAAAAAAGACATATCCTAAATAAATCAACATCATCTCTCACTTCTGTCTCCTTTGAATCATATTCAAATTTCAACCAAAAAGGTAGTTTAACTCTGCTCCAAATTATTAGGTCACTAAGAAAATATTTCCAAACCACCCAGAAGATAATGTATCTATAAAAATGTTTAATACATTTTCTGGAATAAATGTACTACGAATACATTTATAGTACGTATACGTACTATAGTACGATTATATACTATACTCGGTAAACTAACACTATAGTGTTTTATTATATACTATAATTACATCTACTTCGCCATATCCCGTGTTGTAATGCACCTCCCATGTTCACTTGACTTCTTTCTTACCCCCGAAATCCTCCGATATCGTAACACTACTTTACGCATCGATAAATACATCTCTACTAGATCCTTTACCACTTAGTTTCCTAAATGGAAATGCATTTACCTTTTCCCAGCATGCTCTCTCACGTAAACTCATCAACGATTATCTGCAGCTACTCTATAGTGTACCTCCTTAATTCAAACATGTACTCATAATAACTATATTTAACAAAATACTGATCCTAACATACTTAAGTTTGTATTTACACATTACAGTTATTTATATTATCTAAAACTTGAGAACGTTTCGTTGCTAAACAACTAATTAATAACTTCTGCTAACATAACATCCCAAATATTTTCCAAAACGATTATATCTTCCATCAAAATCTACTGAAACTTCATTGAAAATAATACTATTGATCTCCTTAAGAGCTAGGCTACCTATAATAGCTACCTATATACATGGTACTGTTCTAGTCCTACTGGATATTTCTTCCGAATTAGATATATATGATCATACAATACTCTATGTCTCTCGCCTCACAATAACCGGCTCAATACATAACTTGATTTCATTATTCATCTCTTGCCGCTCTTCATACGTGATAATCCTTCAACACTCATCTCGTCCCGGCCCAATCGTACATGATACCTACTTCAATGTTCTGTCCTTTATTCCATATGGAATTCAATAATGGATTCCATATTAAAGAGTATACCTATCTTTAATAGTTTCCCTTATTATACTACTTTCTAATTCACGTAGTTCCTTCCTTACATATGCGGATAACATCCAGTTCTACCTTACACGTAAATGATCCTCACACAAACTACTTTTACATCTACTATAACAACAATCCGTAATTATAATTATTTAAAAACAAACCTGCATTAAATCCATTAAAAACTTAAGTTATATTTCTCCATTTAACTCGACACTACACAAATCTCATACTACATGCACCACTCACTTATAATTGTAAAAATATACATTATTCCTGTAATATATGGTATTGCTTTAACTAAAGATGATAAACTTTGTATCAATAAATAAATAACGAAACTGGTATAATCTATATATTTACTACTTACGTATGTAATAATGTGTAGTATAGGTTTATAACATAACATATTTGTTTACAGATTTTTAATACCCTGAATTAAATATACATTATTTGATATTTAATTTACGACTTTTCAGAATAGAATATAAAGCGCTGGAATCCTAAAATAATTCTTATAATATTATTTTATAAAACTACATCATCAACTGCCACAATGTTGGAACGAATTATTACTATAAAATTGAATAGATTTATAGCTGATAGCAAATTACATGATATATTTCAGAGTGCATTTAGATGAGGAAACTCAATTGAAACTACGATACAACAAATACTAAACCATATATACTCTACAGTATCTCCATCTATCTTATATTGACTTGTTTTATTAGATCTCTCGCGTGCTTTCAATTTCCTGCGCTATTCCATTTTTATCTTAAGGATAGAAATGATTTGTTTAAATGGTTTTCTACCTATATATTAAATCGATTATCATCCGTGAAAATTTTCACTACACAATCTTGTCCTCTTCATTATAGTATTCCTGTGTATCTATTCTCGTCACCTTCTATTCGCAATATACATCCTCCCAATTTCCAGATGTCCACTATCACATATACTCTGATGATATTCAATTCTATTCCTTCTTACTTAAATATCCAATATACTACAAAATAACTATCAATTGTGTAAATATGCATACACTATCAGATCATGGCTTTTCTCTAACAACCTCGGATTAACTCTTCAAAATCTGCACTTCTAAATATCCCAGCTAACATTCATTATTTTCACCCTGTTGTAATTGACGGTCTCCCTGTCATCCCATTCTCATCTGTTCTAAATATTGGTGTTACTATAGTATACTAGATGCTAATATATCCCTCAATTCCTATATAGCTAATATATCTAAATCAGCAAACTATCACCATTTAAAAATTCGTCGAATAAGAAAGGACATAAATCTATATTTCACTAATGTCCTCATACACGTATAATCCTCTCTTGTATCGACTACTGCTCCTCCCTATCCATCATCTCCTTAATACTTCATTATCCACATTAAATCGTATAAGTCGTGCATCTATCTATATGAACCTTTTTCTCCAATAATAGTTTGATCATTCCATTACAGATTATCACCAACTCCAATTAGTTACCTCATAAAAAAACGTTACTTCCTAGATCTTCTATCATTAGCTCATAAAGCAGTATATTATACTTCTCTTCCTTATTTGACTTCCCTACAAACACTAAGACGCCCACAAACTTCCTTACGATCTAATACCGACATTTCCCTAATTTGGGATAATTCGACATTGCCCTCATGTTTCATACCTGAAATACCGTAAACGCCTCTTCAATTATATTGTTCCATCCTTATGGAACTCCCTCCCTGCCTCTATTAGATAGATCCATACACACACATCCTTTACTACACACCTAAAGGCCTACATATCATCAATGTAATATATTCACTTATTTTAATCATACAACATTACTATTTTTATAAATTATATTATTTTATCGTTTTTTTAATTTATTTATCTCATTTATTTATTTATTTTGTTGTTCTTGTTCTATATTGTTACATGCACCTACGAGGGGTGGCCACACCTATGATAAGTGCTAATAAACATTATTATCATCATCATCATTATATATGATACTGGAAAAAGGTAATATGGGAATATTTACGAATATTTATTTTTTTTAAATATACTTTTTTTTGTATTAAAATTAAATTGCATTTATCATATGTTAAGTTAACATTGTTAACTATAATTTCTGAAAATTTTAAAAGATTATATTTATCATCATTTACAAACAAAATATATTATATATAGATTCCTTATTGTAATAAATCATAATAACTAATTTTATATTCGTTTTCTTAAATTAATTAATTTTCATTAATATTAATTCAATAATAATATTGATTCTATGACAAAAATTATTTCCTTTTTCAACATAATATTAATTATATAAATAATATAAATATGTATTGAAACGTGTTATATATTATTGTAGTTTATTCATAGGCGTCGATATTGTCAACGTGATACCAGCGCACCAAGTTCGCCGCACCTTTACTGAACTTGTGTACAGTGTACACCTGGTACCTGGTATCACTCACGCGCATTCATGCGTGGCGGTCTCGCATGACCGCCCCACGCGCAGACGGCTTCTTATATATAGCGGACCGCTGCTATATATATATCAGTTGATAATAAGTCATCTAAATCAATACGTACGCCATGACGCTTTCCTCCATATATTATATCAATACAGACTGTATTATATAACATACATATAACACGCAATATATAAATACAATACTTAGTATAGAAATACATAACATGCATGTTGGCAGTTGTGTACGAGAAAATCCCCACGCCCTGACATCACCCAACTATATCCCCTATATCATCCTTTAACTGGAGAACAGATGACAAGCTATCCGAGCTATCTAGATGCAGACGTGAATGTATGCATACATTCTTGTACATGTACCAATTCGGTGGCCCATGTGTAGGGGCGAGCGAGTCAGGTTGAACCGGTTTTTATAAAAACACGTGTATATAATAATGTTATGAATATATTTTAATAAAATAAAGTGCATAAGATAAATATAATTTATGACCAATAAAAAACATATATAAATCAGAATAATGATAAATATATGTTTTTATTTTAATTTGGCTCAACCTGCCCCTTTAGACGGGGCAAGTTGATACAGATAGAAAAAATATAAAATTAAAGATATATTTAAAAAATAAACATAATTATGAAGGTATTTAGAATACAAATTTATTTAGTTGATAAATAATTTTGTATTTACCTATAATAATTTTTTGTAAATATTTATCCTACTTTGATAATTAAATTGTTAATAGTTAAATAAGTTTATTTCGTTTTTATTAATATTCGTAATATTGTATTCTTTATGAATTTTATTGATGCATCTTTATGTACTTATCATCCAATATAAAACTCCTATATACAATTACATTGACGAGTTTATATAGTATTGATATCGGAATAGTAACTATTACATAACCCCGGTGATTAATTTATTTGTGAAATTGAATATATCACAGTACATTCTCCTGGGAATTAGGATTATTTGATGATTGTATTTCAATTAAAATGTCCACATTCGAACTTCCCAATATATCTTTAGGTGAAACATAACGTCAATAGAGTGACTATATATCATAATATATAAATAAGTGTGTATCATTGATTATACATAGTGTAGGTGGTTTAAATGTTTATAGTTTAAGATATTTCTAGTTTACATAGTTTACATAACGTAATAATCGTGAATTATAAAGATACATTAAAATCAAAATTACACTATATGTACTGCTCTTAATGTGACGACCTTTAGAAACAAAAATATTGAATTAATTTTCATTAATATAGCATACAATAAATTAAAAAACAGTTAGCATATTATAATAAATGTATATTAGTGTGTTATAGTATTACATAAAGTACACCTGCACGTACATCAATAGAGTTTGACTGTTAGCGAGATACAACTGTTAGCTAGGCTTACTATATGTCGTACTGATGGTAGCACTGTTAATAAGATTAGTTAGCCTACTAGCCTATTGTTCACTGACCACCCACGATCTCTAGATGAATCTGACACCGCGGTGAGTCATAATCAATGCTTTACGCATGCGTAATAGCGAGGACAGGACATGATGTTAAGTCAGCTACAGGGGATCACTTGGTTATTTATATGTAAAGTATAGGAACAAGTACACACTTATAAACAACTATAACTTTAAGACTATAATATATATTATAGTAAGTCAATATATTTACTTACTTTTTTTTAAATTTATGTGAAAATAATATATAATGATATTATTAGTAGAGTTTATATAATATTTAACATTTTGAATTAATATGAGAAAATAATTGAATTGTATTTAATATTTTATAAATTATGAAAGAACTATATTCATATATATATATTCATCCTAATAAATAATTCTAATCATAACATACAAATAGTATTTTGTGAATTTAAATATTATCTCATATACCTATACATATACCTATACCTATCAATAACATATTAAATACAATATCAACCGTAGTTCCTCACTCATTCAGATGTAGTATATCTAATTATATTATGTTTTCAATATTCCCTTGTAAGTGAGGACATCATGCGATAGGACATTAAAGCCTGTATCTAGGGAAATAACGGAAAGTTATAATGTATTTAATAATATCACTTTGGTCGCGGTACATGCCCTACATTATATAGGGCCTATACAGTATAGGCCATATACAGTGTAGGTGTGGCACACGTTTAAATCATTATATTTATGAGCGATTTCAATATATAATTTTTACAATATTTTATATTTATATACCTATATATAGGGGAAAGTCTCCGATAACCGACCCTATAAATGATTATTTTTAATAACTTATTCAATATTAAATATATTTAATTGAAATTTTGTAATTATGGTAATATTATGGCAATGAATAATGTGGCTATTTTAATTTTTTATATATAATTATATTTACAAGAATAAACAGGGGTGTCGGTAATCGGATACATGTGCCTAATACCGACCCCTTCTCCTATTACCGACCCCCTAAAATAATCGTAGTATAAATAATTGTAGTATTATAATATCCAATAAAAAGAGTAGATATGCATAAATATAATTAATTATAACATACACACAATTTATTTGTTATTGAATTTATGTTTTAATAGTAATATTAAATTTAAATTTAAGCTTCATAGTAATTATATTAAAATAGTGTATATTATTATTTAATATTTATGTATTAATCAGTATGTATATAATAAACTGGAATCAAGAATCCTAAATCTATATCAATGATACACAAACAACTTACGACATATTTTAAAGTAAAATACGGATATTATAAATCAAATGGGGTCGGTATTAGGGTAATTTAGGGGGTCGGTAATAGGAAAATCATATGGGTTGCTATTATTAAGATGTATTGGTTAATAGTTATTCTAATTAAATTATTTGTATAAAAGTTATAAACACTTTTTTGATCTACAATATTATGTGCAGTATTAATTTTTCTTTTTATTAATAAAGTATTTACAATGATTTAAAAAAAGTTATTATTCAAATATTTAAAGAGTAAAAATATAATATTTCATTATATCAAATAACAATTGTAGGATTGAATATTTTTTAAAACAAAATACTTATTCATATTTATCATTAAATTACTAACATTCCATGTATATGTAATTTGTTGATATCTCTTATAGTTACTGAGAAACGAACATGTCGGTATTAGGAGGGGGTCGGTAATCAGAGACTTTTCCCTATATATATTTATATATATATATATATATATATATATATATATATATATATATACGTGTATAGGTACCTATATATAATGTATTTATTATAATACCTACTTAATTATCAAAACATATTGCCTAATATATTATAATACCCTAGTTTATAGTTTATATGATATAGTTTATTAGTCATATATACAAATAAAACCATGTAGAACATATTACATATTGCACACAAAAGATGAAGTAAGTAAGGGGAGGTGGGAGAGAGAGATGTATACCTCAATACTGTACCCATATACCCTTTCTCTATATATATATATTACTTCTCTATACGATAGAAACACATAGAAAGGGTACAATGTACACATTGTATACAATGCACACGTGGCCGGTAACCCTTTACACCCCACTAGGGGTAGAGTACTGATTACGTAACACATACGCGAGGTGTGACGTCATCCGGGCAGATGTTGACAGCAGTAGTGCTGGCAGTAGCAACAGTAGTGCTGGTAGTAGTAGCGGGTAGTAGAGGGTAGTAGCGGGTAGTATCGGGTAGTAGTAGCGGGTAGTAGCGGGTAGTAGTAGCGGGTGGTAGCGGGTAGTAGTAGCGGGTAGTAGAGGGTAATAGCGGGTAGCAGTAGCGGGTAGTAACGGGTAGTAGTAGCGGGTAGTAGCGGGTAGTAGTAGCGGGTAGTAGCGGGTAGTAGTAGCGGGTAGTAGAGGGTAGTAGCGGGTAGCAGTAGCGGGTAGTATAGGGTAGTATCGGGTAGCAGTAGCGGGTAGTAGCGGGTAGTAGTAGCGGGTAGTAGCGGGTAGTAGCGGGTAGTAGCGGGTAGTAGTAGCGGGTAGTAGCGGGTAGTAGAGGGTAGTAGCGGGTAGTAGTAGCGGGCAGTAGTAGCGGACAGTAGTAGCGGGCAGTAGTAGCGGACAGTAGTAGCGGACAGTAGAAGCGGGCAGTAGTAGCGGGTACTAGAGGGTAGTAGCGGGCAGTAGAGGGTAGTAGTAGAGGGTAGTAGTAGCGGGTAGTAGAGGGTAGTAGTAGAGGGTAGTAGCGGGTAGTAGCGGGCAGTAGTAGCGGACAGTAGTAGCGGACAGTAGTAGCGGACAGTAGTAGCGGGCAGTAGTAGCGGGTAGTAGAGGGTAGTAGCGGGCAGTAGAGGGTAGTAGTAGCGGGTATTAGAGGGTAGTAGCGGGTAGTAGTAGCGGGTAGTAGCGGGTAGTATCGGGTAGTAGTAGCGGGCAGTAGTAGCGGGTAGTAGCGGGTAGTATTAGCGGGTAGTAGCGGGTAGTAGTAGAGGGTAGTAGAGGGTAGTAGTAGCGGGTAGTAGCGGGCAGTAGTAGCGGACAGTAGTAGCGGACAGTAGTAGCGGGCAGTAGTAGCGGGTAGTAGAGGGTAGTAGCGGGCAGTAGAGGGTAGTAGTAGCGGGTATTAGAGGGTAGTAGCGGGCAGTAGTAGCGTGCAGTAGCGGGTAGTAGCGGGCAGGAGTAGCGGGTAGTAGCGGGTAGTAGCGGGCAGTAGTAGCGGGTAGTAGTAGAGGGTAGTAGCGGGTAGTAGCGGGTAGTAGCGGGCAGTAGTAGCGGGTAGTAGAGGGTAGTAGCGGGTAGTAGCGGGTAGTAGCGGGTAGTAGTAGCGGGTAGTAGTAGCGGACAGTAAAGGGTAGTAGTAGCGGGTAGTAGCGGGTAGTAGAGGGTAGTAGCGGGCAGTAGTAGCGGGTAGTAGTAGCGGGTAGTAGCGGGTAGTAGTAGAGTGTAGTAGCGGGTAGTTGTATCGGGTAGTAGAGGGTAGTAGTAGAGGTTAGTAGAGGGTAGTAGTAGCGGGTAGTAGCGGGTAGTAGTAGCGGGTAGTAGCGGGTAGTAGTAGCGGACAGTAGTAGCGGGCAGTAGTAGCGGGCAGTAGCGGGTAGTAGCGGGCAGTAGTAGCGGGTAGTAGCGGGTAGTAGCGGGCAGTAGTAGCGGGTAGTAGTAGAGGGTAGTAGTAGCGGGTAGTAGCGGGTAGTAGCGGGTAGTAGTAGCGGGTAGTAGCGGGTAGTAGTAGCGGGTAGTAGTAGCGGGTAGTAGCGGGTAGTAGTAGCGGACAGTAGTAGCGGGCAGTAGTAGCGGGTAGTAGAGGGTAGTAGCGGGTAGTAGAGGGTATTAGCTGGTAGTAGCGGGTAGTAGTGGGTAGTAGTAGCGGGTAGTAGCGGGTAGTAGTAGCGGGTAATAGCGGGTAGTAGCGGGTAGTAGTAGTGGGTAGTAGAGGGTAGTAGCGGGTATCAGTAGCGGGTAGTAGAGGGTAGTAGTAGAGTGTAGTAGCGGGTAGTAGTAGCGGGCAGTAGTAGCGGACAGTAGTAGCGGGCAGTAGTAGCGGGTAGTAGCGGGTAGTAGTAGCGGGTAGTAGCGGGTAGTAGCGGGTAGTAGTAGTGGGTAGTAGCGGGTAGTAGAGGGTAGTAGAGGGTAGTAGCGGGTAGTAGCGGGTAGTAGTAGCGGACAGTAGTAGCGGGCAGTAGTAGCGGGTAGTAGAGGGTATTAGCTGGTAGTAGCGGGTAGTAGTGGGTAGTAGTAGCGGGTAGTAGCGGGTAGTAGTAGCGGGTAATAGCGGGTAGTAGCGGGTAGTAGTAGTGGGTAGTAGAGGGTAGTAGCGGGTATCAGTAGCGGGTAGTAGAGGGTAGTAGTAGAGTGTAGTAGCGGGTAGTAGTAGCGGGCAGTAGTAGCGGACAGTAGTAGCGGGCAGTAGTAGCGGGTAGTAGCGGGTAGTAGTAGCGGGTAGTAGCGGGTAGTAGCGGGTAGTAGTAGTGGGTAGTAGCGGGTAGTAGCGGGTAGTAGCGGGCAGTAGTAGCGGGTAGTAGTAGAGGGTAGTAGTAGCGGGTAGTAGCGGGTAGTAGCGGGTAGTAGTAGCGGGTAGTAGCGGGCAGTAGTAGAGTGTAGTAGCGGGTAGTAGTAGCAGGTAGTAGTAGCGGGTAGTAGTAGCGGGTAGTAGCGGGTAGTAGTAGCGGGTAGTAGCGGGTAGTAGTAGCGGGTAATAGCGGGTAGTAGCGGGTAGTAGTAGTGGGTAGTAGAGGGTAGTAGAGGGTAGCAGTAGCGGGTAGTAGCGGGTAGTAGCGGGTAGTAGAGGGTAGTAGAGGGTTGTAGCGGGTATTAGCGGGTAGTAGTAGAGTGTAGTAGCGGGTAGTAGTAGCGGGTAGTAGCGGGTAGTAGCGGGTAGTAGTAGCGGGCAGTAGTAGCGGACAGTAGTAGCGGGCAGTAGTAGCGGGTAGTAGCGGGTAGTAGTAGCGGGTAGTAGCGGGTAGTAGCGGGTAGTAGTAGTGGGTAGTAGCGGGTAGTAGAGGGTAGTAGAGGGTAGTAGCGGGTAGTAGCGGGTAGTAGTAGAGTGTAGTAGCGGGTAGTAGTAGCGGGTAGTAGCGGGTAGTAGTAGCGGGTAGTAGCGGGTAGTAGCGGGTAGTAGTAGTGGGTAGTAGAGGGTAGTAGCGGGTAGCAGTAGCGGGTAGTAGAGGGTAGTAGCGGGTAGTAGCGGGTAGTAGTAGAGTGTAGTAGCGGGTAGTAGTAGCGGGTAGTAGCGGGTAGTAGAGGGTAGTAGCGGGTAGTAGCGGGTAGTAGTAGCGGGCAGTAGTAGCGGACAGTAGTAGCGGGTAGTAGTAGCGGGTAGTAGCGGGTAGTAGTAGCGGGTAGTAGCGGGTAGTAGCGGGTAGTAGTAGTGGGTAGTAGCGGGTAGTAGAGGGTAGTAGAGGGTAGTAGCGGGTAGTAGCGGGTAGTAGTAGAGTGTAGTAGCGGGTAGTAGTAGCGGGTAGTAATGGGTAGTATCGGGTAGTAGCGGGTAGTAGTAGCGGGTAGTAGCGGGTAGTAGCGGGTAGTAGTAGTGGGTAGTAGAGGGTAGTAGCGGGTAGCAGTAGCGGGTAGCAGTAGAGGGTAGTAGCGGGTTGTAGCGGGTAGTAGAGGGTAGTAGAGGGTAGTAGCGGGTAGTAGCGGGTAGTAGCGGGTAGTAGCGGGTAGTAGTAGCGGGCAGTAGTAGCGGGTAGTAGAGGGTAGTAGCGGGTAGTAGCGGGCAGTAGTAGCGGACAGTATTAGCGGACAGTAGTAGCGGGCAGTAGTAGCGGGTAGTAGAGGGTAGTAGCGGGCAGTAGAGGGTAGTAGTAGCGGGTATTAGAGGGTAGTAGCGGGCAGTAGTAGCGGGCAGTAGCGGGTAGTAGCGGGCAGTAGTAGCGGGTAGTAGCGGGTAGTAGCGGGTAGTAGTAGCGGGTAGTAGTAGAGGGTAGTATTAGCGGGTAGTAGCGGGTAGTAGCGGGTAGTAGCGGGTAGTAGTAGAGGGTAGTAGCGGGTAGTAGCGGGCAGTAGTAGCGGACAGTAGTAGCGGACAGTAGTAGCGGGCAGTAGTAGCGGGTAGTAGAGGGTAGTAGTAGCGGGTAGTAGTAGCGGGTAGTAGAGGGTAGTAGTAGAGGTTAGTAGAGGGTAGTAGTAGCGGGTAGTAGCGGGTAGTAGTAGCGGATAGTAGTAGCGGGCAGTAGTAGCGGGTAGTAGAGGGTAGTAGCGGGTAGTAGTAGCGGGCAGTAGTAGCGGGTAGTAGAGGGTAGTAGCGGGTAGTAGAGGGTATTAGCGGGTAGTAGCGGGTAGTAGCGGGTAGTAGTAGCGGGTAGTAGCGGGTAGTAGTAGCGGGTAGTAGTAGCGGGTAGTAGAGGGTAGTAGTAGAGGTTAGTAGAGGGTAGTAGTAGCGGGTAGTAGCGGGTAGTAGTAGCGGGTAGTAGCGGGTAGTAGCGGGTAGTAGCGGATAGTAGTAGCGGGTAGTAGTAGCGGGTAGTAGTAGCGGGTAGTAGAGGGTAGTAGCGGGTAGTAGCGGGTAGTAGTAGCGGGTAGTAACGGGTAGTAGAGGGTAGTAGCGGGTAGTAGAGGGTAGTAGCGGGTAGTAGAGGGTAGTAGTAGCGGGTAGTAGTAGCGGGTAGTAGCGGGTAGTAGCGGGTAGTAGCGGATAGTAGTAGCGGGTAGTAGCGGGTAGTAGTAGCGGACAGTAGTAGCGGGCAGTAGTAGCGGGTAGTAGAGGGTAGTAGCGGGTAGTAGCGGGTAGTAGTAGCGGGTAGTAGTAGCGGGTAGTAGCGGGTAGTAGTAGAGTGTAGTAGCGGGTAGTAGTAGCGGGTAGTAGTAGTGGGTAGTAGCGGGTAGTGACGGGTAGTAGTAGCGGGTAGTAGCGGGTAGTAGCGGGTAGTAGCGGGTAGTAGTAGTGGGTAGTAGAGTGTAGTAGCGGGTAGTAGCGGGTAGTAGCGGGTAGTAGAGGGTAGTAGAGGGTAGTAGCGGGTAGTAGCGGGTAGTAGTAGAGTGTAGTAGCGGGTAGTAGTAGCGGGTAGTAGCGGGTAGTAGAGGGTAGTAGCGGGTAGTAGCGGGAAATAGTAGCGGGCAGTAGTAGCGGACAGTAGTAGCGGGCAGTAGTAGCGGGTAGTAGAGGGTAGTAGCGGGTAGTAGAGGGTATTAGCGGGTAGTAGCGGGTAGTAACGGGTAGTAGTAGCGGGTAGTAGCGGGTAGTAGTAGCAGGTAGTAGTAGCGGGTAGTAGCGGGTAGTAGCGGGTAGTAGCGGGTAGTAGTAGTGGGTAGTAGAGGGTAGTAGCGGGTAGCAGTAGCGGGTAGTAGAGGGTAGTAGCGGGTAGTAGCGGGTAGTAGTAGAGTGTAGTAGCGGGTAGTAGTAGCGGGTAGTAGCGGGTAGTAGAGGGTAGTAGCGGGTAGTAGCGGGTAGTAGTAGCGGGTAGTAGCGGATAGTAGAGGGTAGTAGCGGGTAGAAGCGGGTAGTAGTAGCGGGCAGTAGTAGCGGACAGTAGTAGCGGGCAGTAGTAGCGGGTAGTAGAGGGTAGTAGCGGGTAGTAGCGGGTAGTATTAGCGGGTAGTAGCGGGTAGTAGTAGAGGGTAGTAGAGGGTAGTAGTAGCGGGTAGTAGCGGGCAGTAGTAGCGGACAGTAGTAGCGGATAGTAGTAGCGGGCAGTAGTAGCGGGTAGTAGAGGGTAGTAGCGGGCAGTAGAGGGTAGTAGTAGCGGGTATTAGAGGGTAGTAGCGGGCAGTAGTAGCGGGCAGTAGCGGGTAGTAGCGGGCAGTAGTAGCGGGTAGTAGCGGGTAGTAGCGGGCAGTAGTAGCGGGTAGTAGTAGAGGGTAGTAGTAGCGGGTAGTAGCGGGTAGTAGCGGGTAGTAGAGGGTATTAGCGGGTAGTAGCGGGTAGTAGCGGGTAGTAGTAGCGGGTAGTAGCGGGTAGTAGTAGCGGGTAGTAGAGGGTAGTAGCGGGTAGTAGAGGGTAGTAGTAGCGGGTAGTAGTAGCGGGTAGTAGAGGGTAGTAGCGGGTAGTAGAGGGTAGTAGCGGGTAGTAGAGGGTAGTAGTAGCGGGTAGTAGTAGCGGGTAGTAGCGGGTAGTAGCGGGTAGTAGCGGATAGTAGTAGCGGGTAGTAGTAGCGGGTAGTAGTAGCGGGTAGTAGCGGGTAGTAGTAGAGTGTAGTAGCGGGTAGTAGTAGCGGGTAGTAGCGGGTAGTAGTAGCGGGTAGTAGTAGCGGGTAGTAGCGGGTAGTAGTAGCGGACAGTAGTAGCGGGCAGTAGTAGCGGGTAGTAGAGGGTAGTAGCGGGTAGTAGAGGGTATTAGCGGGTAGTAGCGGGTAGTGACGGGTAGTAGTAGCGGGTAGTAGCGGGTAGTAGTAGCGGGTAGTAGCGGGTAGTAGTAGTGGGTAGTAGCGGGTAGTAGAGGGTAGTAGCGGGTAGTAGCGGGTAGTAGCGGGTAGTAGTAGAGTGTAGTAGCGGGTAGTAGTAGCGGGTAGTAGCGGGTAGTAGAGGGTAGTAGCGGGTAGTAGCGGGTAATAGTAGCGGGCAGTAGTAGCGGACAGTAGTAGCGGGTAGTAGCGGGTAGTAGCGGGTAGTAGTAGAGTGTAGTAGCGGGTAGTAGTAGCGGGTAGTAGCGGGTAGTAGAGGGTAGTAGCGGGTAGTAGCGGGTAGTAGTAGCGGGTAGTAGCGGGTAGTAGAGGGTAGTAGCGGGTAGTAGCGGGTAGTAGTAGAGGGTAGTAGAGGGTAGTAGTAGCGGGTAGTAGAGGGTAGTAGCGGGTAGTAGCGGGCAGTAGTAGCGGACAGTATTAGCGGACAGTAGTAGCGGGCAGTAGTAGCTGGTAGTAGAGGGTAGTAGCGGGCAGTAGAGGGTAGTAGTAGCGGGTATTAGAGGGTAGTAGCGGGCAGTAGTAGCGGGCAGTAGCGGGTAGTAGCGGGCAGTAGTAGCGGGTAGTAGCGGGTAGTAGCGGGTAGTAGTAGCGGGTAGTAGTAGAGGGTAGTAGTAGCGGGTAGTAGCGGGTAGTAGCGGGTAGTAGCGGGTAGTAGCGGGTAGTAGTAGAGGGTAGTAGCGGGTAGTAGCGGGCAGTAGTAGCGGACAGTAGTAGCGGACAGTAGTAGCGGGCAGTAGTAGCGGGTAGTAGAGGGTAGTAGTAGAGGGTAGTAGCGGGTAGTAGCGGGCAGTAGTAGCGGACAGTAGTAGCGGACAGTAGTAGCGGACAGTAGTAGCGGGCAGTAGTAGCGGGTAGTAGAGGGTAGTAGCGGGCAGTAGAGGGTAGTAGTAGCGGGTATTAGAGGGTAGTAGCGGGTAGTAGTAGCGGGTAGTAGCGGGTAGTATCGGGTAGTAGTAGCGGGCAGTAGTAGCGGGTAGTAGCGGGTAGTATTAGCGGGTAGTAGCGGGTAGTAGTAGAGGGTAGTAGAGGGTAGTAGTAGCGGGTAGTAGCGGGCAGTAGCGGGTAGTAGTAGCGGGTAGTAGCGGATAGTAGTAGCGGGTAGTAGCGGACAGTAGTAGCGGACAGTAGTAGCGGGCAGTAGTAGCGGGTAGTAGAGGGTAGTAGCGGGCAGTAGAGGGTAGTAGTAGCGGGTATTAGAGGGTAGTAGCGGGCAGTAGTAGCGGGCAGTAGCGGGTAGTAGCGGGCAGGAGTAGCGGGTAGTAGCGGGTAGTAGCGGGCAGTAGTAGCGGGTAGTAGTAGAGGGTAGTAGCGGGTAGTAGCGGGTAGTAGCGGGCAGTAGTAGCGGGTAGTAGAGGGTAGTAGCGGGTAGTAGCGGGTAGTAGCGGGTAGTAGTAGCGGGTAGTAGTAGCGGACAGTAAAGGGTAGTAGTAGCGGGTAGTAGCGGGTAGTAGATGGTAGTAGCGGGCAGTAGTAGCGGGTAGTAGTAGCGGGTAGTAGCGGGTAGTAGTAGAGTGTAGTAGCGGGTAGTTGTATCGGGTAGTAGAGGGTAGTAGTAGAGGTTAGTAGAGGGTAGTAGTAGCGGGTAGTAGCGGGTAGTAGTAGCGGGTAGTAGTAGCGGGTAGTAGCGGGTAGTAGTAGCGGACAGTAGTAGCGGGCAGTAGTAGCGGGCAGTAGCGGGTAGTAGCGGGCAGTAGTAGCGGGTAGTAGCGGGTAGTAGCGGGCAGTAGTAGCGGGTAGTAGTAGAGGGTAGTAGTAGCGGGTAGTAGCGGGTAGTAGCGGGTAGTAGTAGCGGGTAGTAGCGAGTAGTAGTAGCGGGTAGTAGTAGCGGGTAGTAGCGGGTAGTAGTAGCGGACAGTAGTAGCGGGCAGTAGTAGCGGGTAGTAGAGGGTAGTAGCGGGTAGTAGAGGGTATTAGCTGGTAGTAGCGGGTAGTAGCGGGTAGTAGTAGCGGGTAGTAGCGGGTAGTAGTAGCGGGTAATAGCGGGTAGTAGCGGGTAGTAGTAGTGGGTAGTAGAGGGTAGTAGCGGGTATCAGTAGCGGGTAGTAGAGGGTAGTAGCGGGTAGTAGCGGGTAGTAGAGGGTAGTAGAGGGTAGTAGCGGGTAGTAGCGGGTAGTAGTAGAGTGTAGTAGCGGGTAGTAGTAGCGGGTAGTAGCGGGTAGTAGAGGGTAGTAGCGGGTAGTAGCGGGTAGTAGTAGCGGGCAGTAGTAGCGGACAGTAGTAGCGGGCAGTAGTAGCGGGTAGTAGCGGGTAGTAGTAGCGGGTAGTAGCGGGTAGTAGCGGGTAGTAGTAGTGGGTAGTAGCGGGCAGTAGTAGAGTGTAGTAGCGGGTAGTAGTAGCAGGTAGTAGTAGCGGGTAGTAGTAGCGGGTAGTAGCGGGTAGTAGTAGCGGGTAGTAGCGGGTAGTAGTAGCGGGTAATAGCGGGTAGTAGCGGGTAGTAGTAGAGTGTAGTAGCGGGTAGTAGCGGGTAGTAGCGGGCAGTAGTAGCGGGTAGTAGTAGAGGGTAGTAGTAGCGGGTAGTATCGGGTAGTAGCGGGTAGTAGTAGCGGGTAGTAGCGGGCAGTAGTAGAGTGTAGTAGCGGGTAGTAGTAGCAGGTAGTAGTAGCGGGTAGTAGTAGCGGGTAGTAGCGGGTAGTAGTAGCGGGTAGTAGCGGGTAGTAGTAGCGGGTAATAGCGGGTAGTAGCGGGTAGTAGTAGTGGGTAGTAGAGGGTAGTAGAGGGTAGCAGTAGCGGGTAGTAGAGGGTAGTAGCGGGTAGTAGCGGGTAGTAGAGGGTAGTAGAGGGTTGTAGCGGGTAGTAGCGGGTAGTAGTAGAGTGTAGTAGCGGGTAGTAGTAGCGGGTAGTAGCGGGTAGTAGCGGGTAGTAGTAGCGGGCAGTAGTAGCGGACAGTAGTAGCGGGCAGTAGTAGCGGGTAGTAGCGGGTAGTAGTAGCGGGTAGTAGCGGGTAGTAGCGGGTAGTAGTAGTGGGTAGTAGCGGGTAGTAGAGGGTAGTAGAGGGTAGTAGCGGGTAGTAGCGGGTAGTAGTAGAGTGTAGTAGCGGGTAGTAGTAGCGGGTAGTAGCGGGTAGTAGTAGAGGGTAGTAGCGGGTAGTAGCGGGTAGTAGTAGTGGGTAGTAGAGGGTAGTAGCGGGTAGCAGTAGCGGGTAGTAGAGGGTAGTAGCGGGTAGTAGCGGGTAGTAGTAGAGTGTAGTAGCGGGTAGTAGTAGCGGGTAGTAGCGGGTAGTAGAGGGTAGTAGCGGGTAGTAGCGGGTAGTAGTAGCGGGCAGTAGTAGCGGACAGTAGTAGCGGGTAGTAGTAGCGGGTAGTAGCGGGTAGTAGTAGCGGGTAGTAGCGGGTAGTAGCGGGTAGTAGTAGTGGGTAGTAGCGGGTAGTAGAGGGTAGTAGAGGGTAGTAGCGGGTAGTAGCGGGTAGTAGTAGAGTGTAGTAGCGGGTAGTAGTAGCGGGTAGTAATGGGTAGTATCGGGTAGTAGCGGGTAGTAGTAGCGGGTAGTAGCGGGTAGTAGCGGGTAGTAGCGGGTAGTAGTAGTGGGTAGTAGAGGGTAGTAGCGGGTAGCAGTAGCGGGTAGCAGTAGAGGGTAGTAGCGGGTTGTAGCGGGTAGTAGAGGGTAGTAGAGGGTAGTAGCGGGTAGTAGCGGGTAGTAGCGGGTAGTAGCGGGTAGTAGTAGCGGGCAGTAGTAGCGGGTAGTAGAGGGTAGTAGCGGGTAGTAGCGGGCAGTAGTAGCGGACAGTATTAGCGGACAGTAGTAGCGGGCAGTAGTAGCGGGTAGTAGAGGGTAGTAGCGGGTAGTAGTAGCGGGCAGTAGTAGCGGGTAGTAGAGGGTAGTAGCGGGTAGTAGAGGGTATTAGCGGGTAGTAGCGGGTAGTAGCGGGTAGTAGTAGCGGGTAGTAGCGGGTAGTAGTAGCGGGTAGTAGTAGCGGGTAGTAGAGGGTAGTAGTAGAGGTTAGTAGAGGGTAGTAGTAGCGGGTAGTAGCGGGTAGTAGTAGCGGGTAGTAGTAGCGGGTAGTAGCGGGTAGTAGTAGCGGATAGTAGTAGCGGGCAGTAGTAGCGGGTAGTAGCGGGTAGTAGCGGGTAGTAGTAGCGGGTAGTAGCGAGTAGTAGTAGCGGGTAGTAGTAGCGGGTAGTAGCGGGTAGTAGTAGCGGACAGTAGTAGCGGGCAGTAGTAGCGGGTAGTAGAGGGTAGTAGCGGGTAGTAGAGGGTATTAGCTGGTAGTAGCGGGTAGTAGCGGGTAGTAGTAGCGGGTAGTAGCGGGTAGTAGTAGCGGGTAATAGCGGGTAGTAGCGGGTAGTAGTAGTGGGTAGTAGAGGGTAGTAGCGGGTATCAGTAGCGGGTAGTAGAGGGTATTAGCGGGTAGTAGCGGGTAGTAGCGGGTAGTAGTAGCGGGTAGTAGCGGGTAGTAGTAGCGGGTAGTAGCGGGTAGTAGTAGCGGACAGTAGTAGCGGGCAGTAGTAGCGGGCAGTAGCGGGTAGTAGCGGGCAGTAGTAGCGGGTAGTAGCGGGTAGTAGCGGGCAGTAGTAGCGGGTAGTAGTAGAGGGTAATAGTAGCGGGTAGTAGCGGGTAGTAGCGGGTAGTAGTAGCGGGTAGTAGCGAGTAGTAGTAGCGGGTAGTAGTAGCGGGTAGTAGCGGGTAGTAGTAGCGGACAGTAGTAGCGGGCAGTAGTAGCGGGTAGTAGAGGGTAGTAGCGGGTAGTAGAGGGTATTAGCTGGTAGTAGCGGGTAGTAGCGGGTAGTAGTAGCGGGTAGTAGCGGGTAGTAGTAGCGGGTAATAGCGGGTAGTAGCGGGTAGTAGTAGTGGGTAGTAGAGGGTAGTAGCGGGTATCAGTAGCGGGTAGTAGAGGGTAGTAGCGGGTAGTAGCGGGTAGTAGAGGGTAGTAGAGGGTAGTAGCGGGTAGTAGCGGGTAGTAGTAGAGTGTAGTAGCAGGTAGTAGTAGCGGGTAGTAGCGGGTAGTAGAGGGTAGTAGCGGGTAGTAGCGGGTAGTAGTAGCGGGCAGTAGTAGCGGACAGTAGTAGCGGGCAGTAGTAGCGGGTAGTAGCGGGTAGTAGTAGCGGGTAGTAGCGGGTAGTAGCGGGTAGTAGTAGTGGGTAGTAGCGGGCAGTAGTAGAGTGTAGTAGCGGGTAGTAGTAGCAGGTAGTAGTAGCGGGTAGTAGTAGCGGGTAGTAGCGGGTAGTAGTAGCGGGTAGTAGCGGGTAGTAGTAGCGGGTAATAGCGGGTAGTAGCGGGTAGTAGTAGAGTGTAGTAGCGGGTAGTAGCGGGTAGTAGCGGGCAGTAGTAGCGGGTAGTAGTAGAGGGTAGTAGTAGCGGGTAGTATCGGGTAGTAGCGGGTAGTAGTAGCGGGTAGTAGCGGGCAGTAGTAGAGTGTAGTAGCGGGTAGTAGTAGCAGGTAGTAGTAGCAGGTAGTAGTAGCGGGTAGTAGTAGCGGGTAGTAGCGGGTAGTAGTAGCGGGTAGTAGCGGGTAGTAGTAGCGGGTAATAGCGGGTAGTAGCGGGTAGTAGTAGTGGGTAGTAGAGGGTAGTAGAGGGTAGCAGTAGCGGGTAGTAGAGGGTAGTAGCGGGTAGTAGCGGGTAGTAGAGGGTAGTAGAGGGTTGTAGCGGGTAGTAGCGGGTAGTAGTAGAGTGTAGTAGCGGGTAGTAGTAGCGGGTAGTAGCGGGTAGTAGCGGGTAGTAGTAGCGGGCAGTAGTAGCGGACAGTAGTAGCGGGCAGTAGTAGCGGGTAGTAGCGGGTAGTAGTAGCGGGTAGTAGCGGGTAGTAGCGGGTAGTAGTAGTGGGTAGTAGCGGGTAGTAGAGGGTAGTAGAGGGTAGTAGCGGGTAGTAGCGGGTAGTAGTAGAGTGTAGTAGCGGGTAGTAGTAGCGGGTAGTAGCGGGTAGTAGTAGAGGGTAGTAGCGGGTAGTAGCGGGTAGTAGTAGTGGGTAGTAGAGGGTAGTAGCGGGTAGCAGTAGCGGGTAGTAGAGGGTAGTAGCGGGTAGTAGCGGGTAGTAGTAGAGTGTAGTAGCGGGTAGTAGTAGCGGGTAGTAGCGGGTAGTAGAGGGTAGTAGCGGGTAGTAGCGGGTAGTAGTAGCGGGCAGTAGTAGCGGACAGTAGTAGCGGGTAGTAGTAGCGGGTAGTAGCGGGTAGTAGTAGCGGGTAGTAGCGGGTAGTAGCGGGTAGTAGTAGTGGGTAGTAGCGGGTAGTAGAGGGTAGTAGAGGGTAGTAGCGGGTAGTAGCGGGTAGTAGTAGAGTGTAGTAGCGGGTAGTAGTAGCGGGTAGTAATGGGTAGTATCGGGTAGTAGCGGGTAGTAGTAGCGGGTAGTAGCGGGTAGTAGCGGGTAGTAGCGGGTAGTAGTAGTGGGTAGTAGAGGGTAGTAGCGGGTAGCAGTAGCGGGTAGCAGTAGAGGGTAGTAGCGGGTTGTAGCGGGTAGTAGAGGGTAGTAGAGGGTAGTAGCGGGTAGTAGCGGGTAGTAGCGGGTAGTAGCGGGTAGTAGTAGCGGGCAGTAGTAGCGGGTAGTAGAGGGTAGTAGCGGGTAGTAGCGGGCAGTAGTAGCGGACAGTATTAGCGGACAGTAGTAGCGGGCAGTAGTAGCGGGTAGTAGAGGGTAGTAGCGGGTAGTAGTAGCGGGCAGTAGTAGCGGGTAGTAGAGGGTAGTAGCGGGTAGTAGAGGGTATTAGCGGGTAGTAGCGGGTAGTAGCGGGTAGTAGTAGCGGGTAGTAGCGGGTAGTAGTAGCGGGTAGTAGTAGCGGGTAGTAGAGGGTAGTAGTAGAGGTTAGTAGAGGGTAGTAGTAGCGGGTAGTAGCGGGTAGTAGTAGCGGGTAGTAGTAGCGGGTAGTAGCGGGTAGTAGTAGCGGATAGTAGTAGCGGGCAGTAGTAGCGGGTAGTAGAGGGTAGTAGCGGGTAGTAGAGGGTATTAGCGGGTAGTAGCGGGTAGTAGCGGGTAGTAGTAGCGGGTAGTAGCGGGTAGTAGTAGCGGGTAGTAGTAGCGGGTAGTAACGGGTAGTAGAGGGTAGTAGCGGGTAGTAGAGGGTAGTAGCGGGTAGTAGCGGGTAGTAGTAGCGGGTAGTAGCGGGTAGTAGTAGAGTGTAGTAGCGGGTAGTAGTAGCGGGTAGTAGTAGTGGGTAGTAGCGGGTAGTAGTAGCGGGTAGTAGTAGAGTGTAGTAGCGGGTAGTAGCGGGTAGTAGTAGCGGGTAGTAGCGGGTAGTAGTAGAGTGTAGTAGCGGGTAGTAGTAGCGGGTAGTAGTAGTGGGTAGTAGCGGGTAGTGACGGGTAGTAGTAGCGGGTAGTAGCGGGTAGTAGCGGGTAGTAGCGGGTAGTAGTAGTGGGTAGTAGAGTGTAGTAGCGGGTAGTAGCGGGTAGTAGCGGGTAGTAGAGGGTAGTAGCGGGTAGTAGCGGGAAATAGTAGCGGGCAGTAGTAGCGGACAGTAGTAGCGGGCAGTAGTAGCGGGTAGTAGAGGGTAGTAGCGGGTAGTAGAGGGTATTAGCGGGTAGTAGCGGGTAGTAACGGGTAGTAGTAGCGGGTAGTAGCGGGTAGTAGTAGCAGGTAGTAGTAGCGGGTAGTAGCGGGTAGTAGCGGGTAGTAGCGGGTAGTAGTAGTGGGTAGTAGAGGGTAGTAGCGGGTAGCAGTAGCGGGTAGTAGAGGGTAGTAGCGGGTAGTAGCGGGTAGTAGTAGAGTGTAGTAGCGGGTAGTAGTAGCGGGTAGTAGCGGGTAGTAGAGGGTAGTAGCGGGTAGTAGCGGGTAGTACAGGGTAGTAGCGGGTAGAAGCGGGTAGTAGTAGCGGGCAGTAGTAGCGGACAGTAGTAGCGGGCAGTAGTAGCGGGTAGTAGAGGGTAGTAGCGGGTAGTAGCGGGTAGTATTAGCGGGTAGTAGCGGGTAGTAGTAGAGGGTAGTAGAGGGTAGTAGTAGCGGGTAGTAGCGGGCAGTAGTAGCGGACAGTAGTAGCGGACAGTAGTAGCGGGCAGTAGTAGCGGGTAGTAGAGGGTAGTAGCGGGCAGTAGAGGGTAGTAGTAGCGGGTATTAGAGGGTAGTAGCGGGCAGTAGTAGCGGGCAGTAGCGGGTAGTAGCGGGCAGTAGTAGCGGGTAGTAGCGGGTAGTAGCGGGCAGTAGTAGCGGGTAGTAGTAGAGGGTAGTAGTAGCGGGTAGTAGCGGGTAGTAGCGGGTAGTAGAGGGTATTAGCGGGTAGTAGCGGGTAGTAGCGGGTAGTAGTAGCGGGTAGTAGAGGGTAGTAGCGGGTAGTAGAGGGTAGTAGTAGCGGGTAGTAGTAGCGGGTAGTAGCGGGTAGTAGCGGGTAGTAGCGGATAGTAGTAGCGGGCAGTAGTAGCGGGTAGTAGAGGGTAGTAGCGGGTAGTAGAGGGTATTAGCGGGTAGTAGCGGGTAGTAGCGGGTAGTAGTAGCGGGTAGTAGAGGGTAGTAGCGGGTAGTAGAGGGTAGTAGTAGCGGGTAGTAGTAGCGGGTAGTAGCGGGTAGTAGCGGGTAGTAGCGGATAGTAGTAGCGGGTAGTAGTAGCGGGTAGTAGTAGCGGGTAGTAGAGGGTAGTAGCGGGTAGTAGCGGGTAGTAGTAGCGGGTAGTAACGGGTAGTAGAGGGTAGTAGCGGGTAGTAGAGGGTAGTAGCGGGTAGTAGAGGGTAGTAGTAGCGGGTAGTAGTAGCGGGTAGTAGCGTGTAGTAGCGGGTAGTAGCGGATAGTAGTAGCGGGTAGTAGTAGCGGGTAGTAGTAGAGTGTAGTAGCGGGTAGTAGTAGCGGGTAGTAGCGGGTAGTAGTAGCGGGTAGTAGTAGCGGGTAGTAGCGGGTAGTAGTAGCGGACAGTAGTAGCGGGCAGTAGTAGCGGGTAGTAGAGGGTAGTAGCGGGTAGTAGAGGGTATTAGCGGGTAGTAGCGGGTAGTGACGGGTAGTAGTAGCGGGTAGTAGCGGGTAGTAGTAGCGGGTAGTAGCGGGTAGTAGCGGGTAGTAGTAGTGGGTAGTAGCGGGTAGTAGAGGGTAGTAGCGGGTAGTAGCGGGTAGTAGTAGAGTGTAGTAGCGGGTAGTAGTAGCGGGTAGTAGCGGGTAGTAGAGGGTAGTAGCGGGTAGTAGCGGGTAATAGTAGCGGGCAGTAGTAGCGGACAGTAGTAGCGGGTAGTAGCGGGTAGTAGCGGGTAGTAGTAGAGTGTAGTAGCGGGTAGTAGTAGCGGGTAGTAGCGGGTAGTAGAGGGTAGTAGCGGGTAGTAGCGGGTAGTAGTAGCGGGTAGTAGCGGGTAGTAGAGGGTAGTAGCGGGTAGTAGCGGGTAGTAGTAGAGGGTAGTAGAGGGTAGTAGTAGCGGGTAGTAGAGGGTAGTAGCGGGTAGTAGCGGGCAGTAGTAGCGGACAGTATTAGCGGACAGTAGTAGCGGGCAGTAGTAGCGGGTAGTAGAGGGTAGTAGCGGGCAGTAGAGGGTAGTAGTAGCGGGTATTAGAGGGTAGTAGCGGGCAGTAGTAGCGGGCAGTAGCGGGTAGTAGCGGGCAGTAGTAGCGGGTAGTAGCGGGTAGTAGCGGGTAGTAGTAGCGGGTAGTAGTAGAGGGTAGTAGTAGCGGGTAGTAGCGGGTAGTAGCGGGTAGTAGCGGGTAGTAGTAGAGGGTAGTAGCGGGTAGTAGCGGGCAGTAGTAGCGGACAGTAGTAGCGGACAGTAGTAGCGGGCAGTAGTAGCGGGTAGTAGAGGGTAGTAGTAGCGGGTAGTAGTAGCGGGTAGTAGAGGGTAGTAGTAGAGGTTAGTAGAGGGTAGTAGTAGCGGGTAGTAGCGGGTAGTAGTAGCGGATAGTAGTAGCGGGCAGTAGTAGCGGGTAGTAGTAGCGGGTAGTAGCGGGTAGTAGTAGCGGGTAGTAGTAGCGGGTAGTAGAGGGTAGTAGTAGAGGTTAGTAGAGGGTAGTAGTAGCGGGTAGTAGCGGGTAGTAGTAGCGGGTAGTAGTAGCGGGTAGTAGCGGGTAGTAGTAGCGGATAGTAGTAGCGGGCAGTAGTAGCGGGTAGTAGAGGGTAGTAGCGGGTAGTAGAGGGTATTAGCGGGTAGTAGCGGGTAGTAGCGGGTAGTAGTAGCGGGTAGTAGCGGGTAGTAGTAGCGGGTAGTAGTAGCGGGTAGTAACGGGTAGTAGAGGGTAGTAGCGGGTAGTAGAGGGTAGTAGCGGGTAGTAGCGGGTAGTAGTAGCGGGTAGTAGTAGCGGGTAGTAGCGGGTAGTAGTAGAGTGTAGTAGCGGGTAGTATTAGCGGGTAGTAGTAGTGGGTAGTAGCGGGTAGTGACGGGTAGTAGTAGCGGGTAGTAGCGGGTAGTAGCGGGTAGTAGCGGGTAGTAGTAGTGGGTAGTAGAGTGTAGTAGCGGGTAGTAGCGGGTAGTAGCGGGTAGTAGAGGGTAGTAGAGGGTAGTAGCGGGTAGTAGCGGGTAGTAGTAGAGTGTAGTAGCGGGTAGTAGTAGAGGGTAGTAGCGGGTAGTAGCGGGAAATAGTAGCGGGCAGTAGTAGCGGACAGTAGTAGCGGGCAGTAGTAGCGGGTAGTAGAGGGTAGTAGCGGGTAGTAGAGGGTATTAGCGGGTATTAGCGGGTAGTAGCGGGTAGTAACGGGTAGTAGTAGCGGGTAGTAGCGGGTAGTAGTAGCGGGTAGTAGCAGGTAGTAGCGGGTAGTAGTAGTGGGTAGTAGAGGGTAGTAGCGGGTAGCAGTAGCGGGTAGTAGAGGGTAGTAGCGGGTAGTAGCGGGTAGTAGTAGAGTGTAGTAGCGGGTAGTAGTAGCGGGTAGTAGCGGGTAGTAGAGGGTAGTAGCGGGTAGTAGCGGGTAGTAGTAGCGGGTAGTAGCGGGTAGTAGAGGGTAGTAGCGGGTAGTAGTAGCGGGCAGTAGTAGCGGACAGTAGTAGCGGGCAGTAGTAGCGGGTAGTAGAGGGTAGTAGCGGGTAGTAGCGGGTAGTATTAGCGGGTAGTAGCGGGTAGTAGTAGAGGGTAGTAGAGGGTAGTAGTAGCGGGTAGTAGCGGGCAGTAGTAGAGGACAGTAGTAGCGGACAGTAGTAGCGGGCAGTAGTAGCGGGTAGTAGAGGGTAGTAGCGGGCAGTAGAGGGTAGTAGTAGCGGGTATTAGAGGGTAGTAGCGGGCAGTAGTAGCGGGCAGTAGCGGGTAGTAGCGGGCAGTAGTAGCGGGTAGTAGCGGGTAGTAGCGGGCAGTAGTAGCGGGTAGTAGTAGAGGGTAGTAGTAGCGGGTAGTAGCGGGTAGTAGCGGGTAGTAGAGGGTATTAGCGGGTAGTAGCGGGTAGTAGCGGGTAGTAGTAGCGGGTAGTAGCGGGTAGTAGTAGCGGGTAGTAGAGGGTAGTAGCGGGTAGTAGAGGGTAGTAGTAGCGGGTAGTAGTAGCGGGTAGTAGCGGGTAGTAGCGGGTAGTAGCGGATAGTAGTAGCGGGTAGTAGTAGCGGGTAGTAGTAGCGGGTAGTAGAGGGTAGTAGCGGGTAGTAGAGGGTAGTAGCGGGTAGTAGTAGCGGGTAGTAGCGGATAGTAGTAGCGGGTAGTAGTAGCGGGTAGTAGTAGCGGGTAGTAGAGGGTAGTAGCGGGTAGTAGCGGGTAGTAGTAGAGTGTAGTAGCGGGTAGTAGTAGCGGGTAGTAGCGGGTAGTAGAGGGTAGTAGCGGGTAGTAGCGGGAAATAGTAGCGGGCAGTAGTAGCGGACAGTAGTAGCGGGCAGTAGTAGCGGGTAGTAGAGGGTAGTAGCGGGTAGTAGAGGGTATTAGCGGGTAGTAGCGGGTAGTAACGGGTAGTAGTAGCGGGTAGTAGCGGGTAGTAGTAGCGGGTAGTAGCGGGTAGTAGCGGGTAGTAGCGGGTAGTAGTAGTGGGTAGTAGAGGGTAGTAGCGGGTAGCAGTAGCGGGTAGTAGAGGGTAGTAGCGGGTAGTAGCGGGTAGTAGTAGAGTGTAGTAGCGGGTAGTAGTAGCGGGTAGTAGCGGGTAGTAGAGGGTAGTAGCGGGTAGTAGCGGGTAGTAGTAGCGGGTAGTAGCGGGTAGTAGAGGGTAGTAGCGGGTAGAAGCGGGTAGTAGTAGCGGGCAGTAGTAGCGGACAGTAGTAGCGGGCAGTAGTAGCGGGTAGTAGAGGGTAGTAGCGGGTAGTAGCGGGTAGTATTAGCGGGTAGTAGCGGGTAGTAGTAGAGGGTAGTAGAGGGTAGTAGTAGCGGGTAGTAGCGGGCAGTAGTAGCGGACAGTAGTAGCGGACAGTAGTAGCGGGCAGTAGTAGCGGGTAGTAGAGGGTAGTAGCGGGCAGTAGAGGGTAGTATTAGCGGGTAGTAGCGGGTAGTAGCGGGCAGTAGTAGCGGGTAGTAGTAGAGGGTAGTAGTAGCGGGTAGTAGCGGGTAGTAGTAGCGGGTAGTAGCGGGTAGTAGCGGGTAGTAGTAGCGGGTAGTAGCGGGTAGTAGTAGCGGGTAGTAGCGGATAGTAGTAGCGGGTAGTAGTAGCGGGTAGTAGTAGCGGGTAGTAGAGGGTAGTAGCGGGTAGTAGAGGGTAGTAGCGGGTAGTAGTAGCGGGTAGTAGCGGATAGTAGTAGCGGGTAGTAGTAGCGGGTAGTAGTAGCGGGTAGTAGAGGGTAGTAGCGGGTAGTAGCGGGTAGTAGTAGCGGGTAGTAACGGGTAGTAGAGGGTAGTAGCGGGTAGTAGAGGGTAGTAGCGGGTAGTAGAGGGTAGTAGTAGCGGGTAGTAGTAGCGGGTAGTAGCGGGTAGTAGCGGGTAGTAGCGGATAGTAGTAGCGGGTAGTAGTAGCGGGTAGTAGTAGCGGGTAGTAGCGGGTAGTAGTAGAGTGTAGTAGCGGGTAGTAGTAGCGGGTAGTAGCGGGTAGTAGTAGCGGGTAGTAGTAGCGGGTAGTAGCGGGTAGTAGTAGCGGACAGTAGTAGCGGGCAGTAGTAGCGGGTAGTAGAGGGTAGTAGCGGGTAGTAGAGGGTATTAGCGGGTAGTAGCGGGTAGTGACGGGTAGTAGTAGCGGGTAGTAGCGGGTAGTAGTAGCGGGTAGTAGCGGGTAGTAGCGGGTAGTAGCGGGTAGTAGTAGAGTGTAGTAGCGGGTAGTAGTAGCGGGTAGTAGCGGGTAGTAGAGGGTAGTAGCGGGTAGTAGCGGGTAATAGTAGCGGGCAGTAGTAGCGGACAGTAGTAGCGGGTAGTAGCGGGTAGTAGCGGGTAGTAGTAGAGTGTAGTAGCGGGTAGTAGCGGGTAGTAGTAGCGGGCAGTAGTAGCGGGTAGTAGCGGGTAGTAGAGGGTAGTAGCGGGTAGTAGCGGGTAGTAGTAGCGGGTAGTAGCGGGTAGTAGAGGGTAGTAGCGGGTAGTAGCGGGTAGTAGTAGCGGGCAGTAGTAGCGGGTAGTAGCGGGTAGTAGAGGGTAGTAGCGGGTAGTAGCGGGTAGTAGTAGCGGGTAGTAGCGGGTAGTAGAGGGTAGTAGCGGGTAGTAGCGGGTAGTAGTAGCGGGCAGTAATAGCGGGTAGTAGTAGCGGGCAGTAGTAGCGGGTAGTAGCGGGTAGTAGAGGGTAGTAGCGGGTAGTAGCGGGTAGTAGCGGATAGTAGTAGCGGGTAGTAGTAGCGGGTAGTAGAGGGTAGTAGCGGGTAATAGTAGCGGGTAGTAGCGGGTAGTAGTAGCGGGTAGTAGCGGGTAGTAGTAGCGGGTAGTAGAGGGTAGTAGCGGGTAGTAGCGGGTAGTAGCGGATAGTAGTAGCGGGTAATAGTAGCGGGTAGTAGCGGGTAGTAGTAGCGGGTAGTAGCGGGTAGTAGCGGGTAGTAGTAGCGGGTAGTAGCGGGTAGTAGTAGAGGGTAGTAGCGGGTAGTAGCGGGCAGTAGTAGCGGACAGTAGTAGCGGGCAGTAGTAGCGGGTAGTAGAGGGTAGTAGCGGGTAGTAGCGGGTAGTAGCGGGTAGTAGTAGCGGGCGGTAGTATAGGGTAGTAGCGGGTAGTAGAGTGTAGTAGCGGGTAGTAGTAGCGGGTAGTAGCGGGTAGTAGAGGGTAGTAGCGGGTAGTAGCGGGTAGTAGTAGCGGGCAGTAGTAGCGGACAGTAGTAGCGGGCAGTAGTAGCGGGTAGTAGAGGGTAGTAGCGGGTAGTAGCGGGTAGTAGCGGGTAGTAGTAGCGGGCAGTAGTAGCGGGTAGTAGAGGATAGTAGCGGGTAGTAGCGGGTAGTAGTAGCAGGTAGTAGTAGCGGGCAGTAGTATAGGGTAGTAGCGGGTAGTAGAGGGTAGTAGCGGGTAGTAGAGGGTAGTAGCGGGTAGTAGCGGGTAGTAGCGGATAGTAGTAGCGGGTAATAGTAGCGGGTAGTAGCGGGTAGTAGTAGCGGGTAGTAGCGGGTAGTAGCGGGTAATAGTAGCGGGTAGTAGCGGGTAGTAGTATAGGGTAGTAGCGGGTAGTAGCGGGCAGTAGTAGCGGACAGTAGTAGCGGGCAGTAGTAGCGGGTAGTAGAGGGTAGTAGCGGGTAGTAGTAGCGGGTAGTAGTAGCGGGTAGTAGCGGGTAGTAGTAGAGTGTAGTAGCGGGTAGTAGTAGCGGGTAGTAGAGGGTAGTAGTAGATGTTAGTAGAGGGTAGTAGTAGCGGGTAGTAGCGGGTAGTAGTAGCGGGTAGTAGCGGGTAGTAGCGGGTAGTAGCGGGTAGTAGTAGCGGGTAGTAGTAGCGGGCAGTAGAGGGCAGTAGAGGGTAGTAGTAGCGGGTAGTAGAGGGTAGTAGCGGGCAGTAGTAGCGGGTAGTAGTAGCGGGTAGTAGCGGGTAGTAGTAGAGTGTAGTAGCGGGTAGTAGTAGCGGGTAGTAGAGGGTAGTAGTAGAGGTTAGTAGAGGGTAGTAGTAGCGGGTAGTAGCGGGTAGTAGTAGCGGGTAGTAGTAGCGGGTAGTAGCGGGTAGTAGTAGCGGATAGTAGTAGCGGGCAGTAGTAGCGGGTAGTAGAGGGTAGTAGCGGGTAGTAGAGGGTATTAGCGGGTAGTAGCGGGTAGTAGCGAGTAGTAAATAAATGTAAATGTAAATAGTTTATTATACACTGCATTAATGTTTTATAAACATTTTTAGAGTGTGAACGAATAAATTAAACAGAACAAATATTACTAATTGTTTTTAGCATTTAAAAACATAACATGATAAATATATACATACATATATGTGTATATAAATATATAAACGTATATAAATAAATATACACAAATATACAGATACATACAATACTTTCGTATATGTTATAAACTTTAGAATATTATTATACAATTATTACAATCAATAGTTATTTAATATATAACGATGTAAATGTTTCTTGAACGTATAATGGTTAATCATATTCTTAATGTTGGATGGAAGTTTGTTCCAAAGGTAAGGGGCATACCACCGATAAGATAGCTCGCCATATATTGAAGAATTAATTTTAAGTAGTAGCGGGTAGTAGCGGGTAGTAGTAGCGGGTAGTAGAGGGTAGTAGCGGGTAGTAGAGGGTAGTAGTAGCGGGTAGTAGTAGCGGGTAGTAGCGGGTAGTAGCGGGTAGTAGCGGATAGTAGTAGCGGGTAGTAGTAGCGGGTAGTAGCGGGTAGTAGCGGGTAGTAGCGGATAGTAGTAGCGGGTAGTAGTAGCGGGTAGTAGTAGCGGGTAGTAGAGGGTAGTAGCGGGTAGTAGTAGCGGGTAGTAGCGGGTAGTAGCGGGTAGTAGCGGATAGTAGTAGCGGGTAGTAGTAGCGGGTAGTAGCGGGTAGTAGCGGGTAGTAGCGGGTAGTAGTAGCGGACAGTAGTAGCGGGCAGTAGTAGCGGGTAGTAGAGGGTAGTAGCGGGTAGTAGAGGGTAGTAGCAGGTAGTAGCGGGCAGTAGTAGCGGACAGTAGTAGCGGACAGTAGTAGCGGGCAGTAGTAGCGGGTAGTAGAGGGTAGTAGCGGGCTGTAGAGGGTAGTAGTAGCGGGTATTAGAGGGTAGTAGCGGGCAGTAGTAGCGGGCAGTAGCGGGTAGTAGCGGGCAGTAGTAGCGGGTAGTAGCGGGTAGTAGCGGGCAGTAGTAGCGGGTAGTAGTAGAGGGTAGTAGTAGCGGGTAGTAGCGGGTAGTAGCGGGTAGTAGTAGCGGGTAGTAGCGGGTAGTAGTAGCGGGTAGTAGTAGCGGGTAGTAGCGGGTAGTAGTAGCGGACAGTAGTAGCGGGCAGTAGTAGCGGGTAGTAGAGGGTAGTAGTGGGTAGTAGAGGGTATTAGCGGGTAGTAGCGGGTAGTAGCGGGTAGTAGTAGCGGGTAGTAGCGGGTAGTAGTAGCGGGTAATAGCGGGTAGTAGCGGGTAGTAGTAGTGGGTAGTAGAGGGTAGTAGCGGGTAGCAGTAGCAGGTAGTAGAGGGTAGTAGCGGGTAGTAGCGGGTAGTAGAGGGTAGTAGAGGGTAGTAGCGGGTAGTAGCGGGTAGTAGTAGAGTGTAGTAGCGGGTAGTAGTAGCGGGTCGTAGCGGGTAGTAGAGGGTAGTAGCGGGTAGTAGCGGGTAGTAGTAGCGGGCAGTAGTAGCGGACAATAGTAGCGGGCAGTAGTAGCGGGTAGTATTGGGTAGCAGTAACGGGTAGTAGCGGGTAGTAGCAGGTAGTAGTAGTGGGTAGTAGCGGGTAGTAGAGGGTAGTAGAGGGTAGTAGCGGGTAGTAGTAGAGTGTATTAGCGGGTAGTAGTAGCGGGTAGTAGCGGGTAGTAGTAGCGGGTAGTAGCGGGTAGTAGCGGGTAGTGGTAGTGGGTAGTAGAGGGTAGTAGCGGGTAGCAGTAGCGGGTAGTAGAGGATAGTAGCGGGTAGTAGCGGGTAGTAGAGGGTAGTAGAGGGTAGTAGCGGGTAGTAGCGGGTAGTAGTAGAGTGTAGTAGCGGGTAGTAGTAGCGGGTAGTAGCGGGTAGTAGCGGGTAGTAGTAGCGGGCAGTAGTAGCGGACAGTAGTAGCGGGTAGTAGTAGCGGGTAGTAGCGGGTAGTAGTAGCGGGTAGTAGCGGGTAGTAGCGGGTAGTAGTAGTGGGTAGTAGCGGGTAGTAGAGGGAATGCTCTGGTTACAGAGCTCTCCGGGATGAGTTGAAAAACTGCCTCATTTCTCAAGAGATGGATACTATATGCGAATACAGATCAGAAGTGTCAAATTCCTCTTCGGAGGAATGCGATACTATTCCTGAACCGGGTGTGGGATGGGATGAGGATCTTCGGAAAGTCATCTTATCCAGCTCAGTTCAGGCCGACCTAGACCCTAGACTAGTATCTTGGCTTAGAGAATGGGACTTGAAATGTTCACCGCCCACTGATATAAGAGACATCATCGAACAGGATCTAGACTCAATCTTCCCGAAGGGAGGTTCTGATGGAACCAGTGCCGACAGGGCGCATCGTAACAAAAATAATAGGGTAAAAGACAAAGTGTCAGTAAAAGTAGCAGTTGAACAGAAGGGTGTTAAGCTAAGTAAGAAGAAATCGAGACTATGTAAGAGATCTTCTAATAGAGTGAATAGAACTGGGCTGCGTATACAGCAGTACGCGATAATTCAGAATCTCTATAAGAAAAACCGGAAATCTTGTTTTCGTAAAGTGGTGTCAGGATCATGGAAGATGGTACAGAAAGGATCTGCGTCAAGTTCGCTTGATGAACAGACTTCTTTCTGGGCTCCGTTGCTCGAAGGCGTATCTAATGGTAGAATTGAAGTTGGGGGCGATGAATGCGACCCTCTTTATGAGATGGTCAAACCCATTACCGAAGACGAATTAGAACGAACCTTACGTAGGCTGTACAACGGGGCTCCTGGCCCAGATCGCATCAAGAAATCCGGGATCCAATCGTTATCGAAAGAACGTCTCTCGACTCGTTTCAACTTTTACATGCTGGTAGGTATATCACCTGTAAGATTTAAGAGGGGTACCACGGTACTGATCCCAAAGACTTCGCACGCAGAACAACCGAAGGACTTCCGACCCATTACATTGGGCTCAGTGGTTGGGAGGCTTTTCCATAAGATCTTAGCGTACCGACTAGATCTATGGTCACGATTGAGCATCCGGCAAAAGGCATTCAGAAAATTCGACGGAATCGCTGAGAACCTCTTTATATTGAAGGCAATATTAGAGGACTCGAAGCGATCACTCAAGGATGTTAACGTAATATTCTTGGACGTCGCTAAAGCTTTTGACACGGTTACTCATCAGCAGATCGTGAGGTGTGCGATGAAGTGTGGCGTCCCTAGGCCGCTACTAAAGTATATCGCAGATTGCTACTCGGGCTCAAGTACCCGTCTAAGGATTGGTAAGGAACATTCTCGGTTAATCAAGGTTGGAAGAGGTGTACGGCAGGGCGACCCCATGTCTCCAGTACTTTTTAATTGCGTCATTGACAATGTTTTTAGGAATCTGGGCAAGGATATTGGGGTCTCCGTCGGAGGTGTGTTACTAAACTGTCTTGCGTTCGCGGATGATCTTGTACTCCTGGCTCAGACGAAAGAAGGAGCGGCACTGTTATTGTCACGGGTGGAAACATCTATGATGGAAGCGGGGCTTAACTTGAATTCGTCTAAATCGGCATCCATGTCGATTAAGGTCAGCCAAAAGCGCAGGAAATGGTTTTGCGATCCTAAGAGTTATCTTAAGACGGCTAGCGGTGAGTGTATCAAGGCATTGGAAATTGATGAGACGTACAAGTACTTGGGTGTAGAAATCGGTCTGGAATTGAGAGGTGAAAACGTATACGAGAGGTTGGAACAAGCGTTAGTTAATCTGACGAATGCTCCGCTCAAACCTCAGCAGAGAATTTTCATGCTCCTAAACAATTTATTACCTTCTCTTAATCACCTTCTAGTGTTAGGAGTTTCGTATAAACAGACCTGGATTAAATTGGACTACCTTGTACGGAGATTCGTTAGAAGATGGCTAAACTTACCGAAAGACGTTCCTATGGGTTTCTTTTACGCTAGTAACGACAACGGGGGATTTGGGCTTCAGTGCTTCACTGATACAATTCCGATTCTCCGTGGGAATAGGAGGGCTGGGTTATTGGGTTCTTCGGACCCGGTAACTAAAGCTCTCACTACCCTCTCCACTGACCTACGAAAGTCAACCGTTATTGAAAGATCGGGAATTGAATGTACTAGTCTGAAGATGGTGAAAGATGCTTGGGGTAAGGAATTGGTATCTAAGTACGATGGCCGTGGTATGAAGGATGCTTCGATTCTCGGATTCGTTAACAGTTGGATGGTGGATGGGACATCTCTGATGCGGGGTAATGCCTACATCGGAGCTCTATCTCTGAAGTTTAATAGCTGCCAAACTAAATCTAGGATGAAAAGGTATTATCCTCTATCCTCAAACAGGTGTGATGCATGTAACAGCACAGAAACGTTAGGACATATCTTACAAAGCTGCTCAAAAACACACTATGCAAGACTGCGAAGACACGACTCAATTGTGAAATATCTGGAAAAGGAACTCGTTAAGAAGGAATACACTGTGCTGGTCGAACCAAGAATTAAAACGATCGTCGGCCTAAGAAAACCAGATCTAGTTTTCTGGAAGACAGATTTGGGAGTGGTGTGGGTAGTGGATGTTTCGATTGTGGCGGATAATTTCTCTTTGGAGAATCCTCACATCGAGAAGGTAAACTACTACTCGAAAGAGTGCATCACGTCTTGGGCTAAAGCCGAAAGCGGTATGAGTAATGTATTAGTCAGTGCATGTATTCTTAATTGGCGGGGGACTTTATCGAAAACGAGTTACGATGAGCTTTTACCGATTGGGTGGTCTAAGCGTGTATGGATGATTATGAGTGTTCGAGTTTTGGAAAAGGGTAGATGGATCTATGATGAGTTTCGCAAGAGTACGCGCCGTAGTGCACAATGGCGGCAGCCCGACCCTGATTGAGCCCCTACTGATTGATGATATTGATAATGAATCCCCGGAATTGTTTTTGATTGAAATTGGTACGTAAGGCACTCTTGGGTGAGGACCCGAGTGGGTTAGTTAGTCAACTACTCAATACGAGAAAACCACTTTCTTGATGCGCGTGTAACAATGCGTATCGAATGTATCATGTCCCAAAAGGACATGAGGCTTGTGGAAATGGCAACTCCCTTTACGGCTTCATGCTGTGATCCGGAGGGGCCTTGTTAGTAGAGGGTAGTAGCGGGTAGTAGCGGGTAGTAGTAGAGTGTAGTAGCGGGTAGTAGTAGCGGGTAGTAGCGGGTAGTATCGGGTAGTAGCGGGTAGTAGTAGCGGGTAGTAGCGGGTAGTAGCGGGTAGTAGCGGGTAGTAGTAGCGGGTAGTAGAATGTAGTAGCGGGTAGTAGCGGGCAGTAGTAGCGGACAGTATTAGCGGACAGTAGTAGCGGGCAGTAGTAGCGGGTAGTAGAGGGTAGTAGCGGGCAGTAGAGGGTAGTAGTAGCGGGTATTAGAGGGTAGTAGCGGGCAGTAGCAGCGTGCAGTAGTGGGTAGTAGCGGGTAGTAGTAGCGGGTAGTAGCGGGTAGTAGCGGGTAGTAGTAGCGGGTAGTAGTAGAGGGTAGTAGTAGCGGGTAGTAGTAGCGGGTAGTAGCGGGCAGTAGCGGGTAGTAGAGGGTAGTAGCGGGTTGTAGCGGGTAGTAGAGGGTAGTAGAGGGTAGTAGCGGGTAGTAGCGGGTAGTAGTAGAGTGTAGTAGCGGGTAGTAGTAGCGGGTAGTAGCGGGTAGTAGAGGGTAGTAGCGGGTAGTAGCGGGTAGTAGTAGCGGGCAGTAGTAGCGGACAGTAGTAGCGGGCAGTAGTAGCGGGTAGTAGAGGGTAGTATTAGCGGGTAGTAGCGGGTAGTAGTAGAGGGTAGTAGAGGGTAGTAGTAGCGGGTAGTAGAGGGTAGTAGCGGGTAGTAGCGGGCAGTAGTAGCGGACAGTATTAGCGGACAGTAGTAGCGGGCAGTAGTAGCGGGTAGTAGAGGGTAGTAGTAGCGGGTAGTAGCGGGCAGTAGCGGGTAGTAGCGGGCAGTAGTAGCGGGTAGTAGTAGAGGGTAGTAGAGGGTAGTAGTAGCGGGTAGTAGCGGGTAGTAGCGGGTAGTAGCGGGTAGTAGCGGGTAGTAGTAGAGGGTAGTAGCGGGTAGTAGCGGGCAGTAGTAGCGGACAGTAGTAGCGGACAGTAGTAGCGGGCAGTAGTAGCGGGTAGTTGAGGGTAGTAGTAGCGGGTAGTAGTAGCGGGTAGTAGAGGGTAGTAGTAGAGGTTAGTAGAGGGTAGTAGTAGCGGGTAGTAGCGGGTAGTAGTAGCGGGTAGTAGAGGGTAGTAGCGGGCAGTAGTAGCGGGTAGTAGTAGCGGGTAGTAGAGGGTAGTAGTAGAGGTTAGTAGAGGGTAGTAGTAGAGTGTAGTAGCGGGTAGTAGTAGCGAGTAGTAGAGGGTAGTAGTAGAGGTTAGTAGAGGGTAGTAGTAGCGGGTAGTAGTAGCGGGTAGTAGCGGGTAGTAGCGGGTAGTAGCGGGTAGTAGTAGCGGGTAGTAGCGGGCAGTAGTAGAGTGTAGTAGCGGGTAGTAGCGGGTAGTAGCGGGTAGTAGTAGCGGGTAGTAGCGGGTAGTAGTAGCGGGTAGTAGTAGCGGGTAGTAGTAGCGGGTAGTAACGGGTAGTAGAGGGTAGTAGCGGGTAGTAGCGGGTAGTAGCGGGTAGTAGTAGCGGGTAGTAGTAGCGGGTAGTAGAGGGTAGTAGCGGGTAGTAGCGGGTAGTAGCGGGTAGTAGTAGCGGGTAGTAACGGGTAGTAGAGGGTAGTAGCGGGTAGTAGAGGGTAGTAGCGGGTAGTAGAGGGTAGTAGTAGCGGGTAGTAGTAGCGGGTAGTAGCGGGTAGTATTAGAGGGTAGTAGTAGCGGGTAGTAGCGGGTAGTAGCGGGTAGTAGTAGCGGGTAGTGGTAGCGGGCAGTAGAGGGTAGTAGTAGCGGGTAGTAGCGGGTAGTAGCGGGTAGTAGCGGGTAGTAGTAGCGGGTAGTAGCGGGCAGTAGTAGCGGGTAGTAGAGGGTAGTAGCGGGTAGTAGAGGGTATTAGCGGGTAGTAGCGGGTAGTAACGGGTAGTAGTAGCGGGTAGTAGCGGGTAGTAGTAGCGGGTAGTAGCGGGTAGTAGCGGGTAGTAGCGGGTAGTAGTAGTGGGTAGTAGAGGGTAGTAGCGGGTAGCAGTAGCGGGTAGTAGAGGGTAGTAGCGGGTAGTAGCGGGTAGTAGTAGCGGGTAGTAGCGGGTAGTAGAGGGTAGTAGCGGGTAGTAGCGGGTAGTAGCGGGTAATATTAGCGGGTAGTAGCGGGTAGTAGTAGAGGGTAGTAGAGGGTAGTAGTAGCGGGTAGTAGAGGGTAGTAGCGGGTAGTAGCGGGCAGTAGTAGCGGGCAGTAGTAGCGGGTAGTAGAGGGTAGTAGCGGGTAGTAGAGGGTAGTAGCGGGCAGTAGAGGGTAGTAGTAGCGGGTAGTAGTAGCGGGTAGTAGAGGGTAGTAGTAGAGGTTAGTAGAGGGTAGTAGTAGCGGGTAGTAGCGGGTAGTAGTAGCGGGTAGTAGAGGGTAGTAGCGGGTAGTAGAGGATAGTAGCGGGTAGTAGCGGGTAGTAGTAGCAGGTAGTAGTAGCGGGCAGTAGTATAATGTAGTAGCGGGTAGTAGAGGGTAGTAGCGGGTAGTAGCGGGTAGTAGCGGATAGTAGTAGCGGGTAGTAGTAGCGGGCAGTAGTAGCAGGTAGTAGTAGCGGGCAGTAGTATAAGGTAGTAGCGGGTAGTAGAGGGTAGTAGCGGGTAGTAGCGGGTAGTAGAGGGTAGTAGCGGGTAGTAGAGGGTATTAGCGGGTAGTAGCGGGTAGTAGCGGGTAGTAGCGGGTAGTAGTAGCGGGTAGTAGCGGGTAGTAGTAGCGGGTAGTAGTAGCGGGTAGTAACGGGTAGTAGAGGGTAGTAGCGGGTAGTAGCGGGTAGTAGCGGGTAGTAGTAGCGGGTAGTAGTAGCGGGTAGTAGTAGCGGGTAGTAGAGGGTAGTAGCGGGTAGTAGCGGGTAGTAGCGGGTAGTAGCGGGTAGTAGTAGCGGGTAGTAGCGGGTAGTAGAGGGTAGTAGAGGGTATTAGCGGGTAGTACCGGGTAGTAACGGGTAGTAGTAGCGGGTAGTAGCGGGTAGTAGTAGCGGGTAGTAGCGGGTAGTAGCGGGTAGTAGCGGGTAGTAGAGGGTAGTAGCGGGTAGTAGAGGGTAGTAGTAGCGGGTAGTAGTAGCGGGTAGTAGCGGGTAGTATTAGAGGGTAGTAGTAGCGGGTAGTAGCGGGTAGTAGCGGGTAGTAGTAGCGGGTAGTAGTAGCGGGCAGTAGAGGGTAGTAGTAGCGGGTAGTAGCGGGTAGTAGCGGGTAGTAGCGGGTAGTAGTAGCGGGTAGTAGCGGGCAGTAGTAGCGGGTAGTAGAGGGTAGTAGCGGGTAGTAGAGGGTATTAGCGGGTAGTAGCGGGTAGTAACGGGTAGTAGTAGCGGGTAGTAGCGGGTAGTAGTAGTGGGTAGTAGAGGGTAGTAGCGGGTAGCAGTAGCGGGTAGTAGAGGGTAGTAGCGGGTAGTAGCGGGTAGTAGAGGGTAGTAGAGGGTAGTAGCGGGTAGTAGCGGGTAGTAGTAGAGTGTAGTAGCGGGTAGTAGTAGCGGGTAGTAGCGGGTAGTAGAGGGTAGTAGCGGGTAGTAGCGGGTAATAGTAGCGGGCAGTAGTAGCGGACAGTAGTAGCGGGCAGTAGTAGCGGGTAGTAGAGGGTAGTAGCGGGTAGTAGAGGGTATTAGCGGGTAGTAGCGGGTAGTAACGGGTAGTAGTAGCGGGTAGTAGCGGGTAGTAGTAGCGGGTAGTAGCGGGTAGTAGCGGGTAGTAGCGGGTAGTAGTAGTGGGTAGTAGAGGGTAGTAGCGGGTAGCAGTAGCGGGTAGTAGAGGGTAGTAGCGGGTAGTAGCGGGTAGTAGTAGCGGGTAGTAGCGGGTAGTAGAGGGTAGTAGCGGGTAGTAGCGGGTAGTAGCGGGTAGTATTAGCGGGTAGTAGCGGGTAGTAGTAGAGGGTAGTAGAGGGTAGTAGTAGCGGGTAGTAGAGGGTAGTAGCGGGTAGTAGCGGGCAGTAGTAGCGGACAGTAGTAGCGGACAGTAGTAGCGGGCAGTAGTAGCGGGTAGTAGAGGGTAGTAGCGGGCAGTAGAGGGTAGTAGTAGCGGGTAGTAGTAGCGGGTAGTAGAGGGTAGTAGTAGATGTTAGTAAATGTAAATGTAAATAGTTTATTATACACTGCATTAATGTTTTATAAACATTCTTAGAGTGTGAACGAATAAATTAAACAGAACAAATATTACTAATTGTTTTTAGCATTTAAAAACATAACATGATAAATATATACATACATATATGTGTATATAAATATATAAACGTATATAAATAAATATACACAAATATACAGATACATACAATACTTTCGTATATGTTATAAACTTTAGAATATTATTATACAATTATTACAATCAATAGTTATTTAATATATAACGATGTAAATGTTTCTTGAACGTATAATGGTTAATCATATTCTTAATGTTGGATGGAAGTTTGTTCCAAAGGTAAGGGGCATACCACCGATAAGATAGCTCGCCATATATTGAAGAATTAATTTTAGGTAGTTCAAGGTTAATTGTAGAATTAGATCTCAATTGCGAGTTATTAATAGATAACTGTAGCATATTATATATATACATAGGTTTCTTAAATACTATAGCTTTATGCGTTATAGTGAGTATTTTATATATAATAGATTGCTTAGTATTATGCCAATTGATTTTAGAACGAAGTTCAGAAATACTTGTAGAATAATCAGTATAAGGAATTTTAAATATAATTCGAATGCACCTATTTATAATGGAATCACATTTTTTTAGTAATGTAGTATTAATTTTATAAAGAAAAGAGTTGCAGTAATTTAGTTTAGAAATAATTAGTGAAGTAGATAATATTTTAGCTGTATTTAGTGAAATGAAAGGGCGAATTTTTTTTAAATTGTAAACATTATATGATGCAGACTTAAGTATATCTTTTACATGTATTTCAGTCGATAGATCTTGTGAAATAGTTATTCCAAGATACTTTGTACTAGTAATAGGAGTAATATTATCTGTACCGATATAGATATTTGGAAATGCAGTGCGAGTTCTAGAAATATTAATTAGTTTAGTTTTATTTGAATTTATTAGTAAGTTATTATTAGTAAGCCAGTTAGTAGTAGAATTAATACAGTCTTGAAAATAATTATTTTGTGTAGAGTTAGTTGCAAATGTGTGTAATACAATATCATCTGCATATATATTATATTTTAGTAAAGTATATGATTGGAGTAATTTTGATAAAGGTCGTAGATATATAGAAAATAGAATTGGAGAAAGGACAGAACCTTGTGGGACACCGAAATTTAGTGGATAGGGTTGAGAAAATGAAGAATTAATTTTAACAGAGTATGTTCTAGTAGTAATGAAAGATTTAAACCAATTGAAAGCAGTTCCAGTAATACCAATATTGGAAAGTCTAGATAGTAATATAGTAAAGTCAATGGTATCAAATGCAGCAGTCATATCAATAAATAATAATTGCAAAGATTTGTGGTTGTCAAGTGAATGGTGAAGGCTATCAGTAAGTGCAATAATGGAAGTTTCAGTACTATGATGTTTACGGTATGCACTCTGGTAATTATCAAATAAATCATTATAGTCAAGATAAGATATGAGCTGTTTATAGATAACTTTTTCTAGAATCTTTGAGAGTAATGGTAATTGAGATAGAGGTCGATAATTAGATAAAATAGAATCATCTAAAGATGCATTTTTTAAAATGGGAGTTATTATAGCATGTGTTAATTCAGGTGGTATAATGCCAGTAGTTAGTGAAATATTAATAATTTTATGATATAGAGGTGTTAAAGTGTTAATAATTTTTTTAGTAATAGAGAGAGGTAATGGATCATTTGGTGAAGTACATTTGGCGGTAATTATCAAATTATATATTTCAGTATGTGTTGGAGTTATGAAATTATTAAAATTATTATTGGGAAATGAACATGTATCAAAACAATTTATATTGATAGATTTATTTACAGATTTACTTTTCGAGATATTATCACATATGTTGGAAATTTTATTATCAAAGAAATTTGAGAATTTATTAACTAGTAGATTATTTTTTTGAGGAGGAAAAGTTTTTCTTTTGTTCCTTCCCATTAATTGATTAGTAAGTTTAAAAAGTTTTTTAGAATCATTTTTATATAAATTAATTTTATTATTATAGTACATTGTTTTTTGAGATTTCATTTGTTTACGGTATTGAGATCTAGCAAATAAGAAATTATCATGATTAATTGTATTTTTATTTTTATTATATATTTTGTTTAATATGTTAGTATTTTTTTTATAAGTATGACATATATGATTAAACCATGGTGTTATAGAGTATATTTTAATTGTTCGGTTATTAAGTGGTGCATATGTGTCTAGAAGATTAGAAAGTGTATTATTAAGTGCAGTTATAGTAAAATTATTTATGTCAAGATTAGATAGAATATCAAGAGAAAATTTAGTTAAGTCTATATTACGTAAATGTCGATAGGATAATAATTTAGAACTTATATATTTTTTTATATTTAATGTACATTTAATAGCATAATGATCAGTTAATAGTGTAGAATTAGTTGGTTGTTTAGCTAATAGAATAGAATTATTATGAGTAAAAATAAGATCGAGTACATTTCCAGAAATATGTGTAGTTTCAGTAACATGTTGAGATAAACATAATTCATTACAGATATCTTTGAATTTATTATGGGGATATGATGTAGAATTAAAATGAAAATTAAAGTCACCAAGAATTATAAGGAAAGGGCTAATGTGTTGATGTATTAGATCCGAAAATTCTTTAAAAAATATTATATGGTTATTATTTGGAGGTCTATATATAGTGAGAACAGTTATTATTTGAGATTGGGATGTTTTAAATTTTACAAGAAGTACATCACATAGAGTCATATTAATTCGAATTTGAGAAAGTATAGTATAGTTATTATTTAAAAGTAAAGCAACACCACCACCATTTCTACCATCACATCTAGGACTATGTATAAAATTAAAATGTAATGGTTCAAAATAAGAAGGAGTAACATCATCTAATATATGGAGCCAAGTTTCTGTGAGTGCGATTATTGATGATTTAGATTCTATTATATATTGTGTGATGATATCAATATTAGCAACTAGTGACCGACAATTAATGAGGGAAGTAATGTTTTCATTGCTACATACCGATAGTCAATTAGATTTATTATTTGATTTATTTTTGATTGATGTGATATATGTATCGTATGATTTACTCCATGTGTTCAATTCATTTATGGACGGTAAATATGGAGAACAGTTCCAATCAAGTTTATTTGAATCATTATATGGTCTTAGTTCATAAGTATTAGTTTTTAAATTTAATGTACATTTATAGTTTAAAATTAGCTTAGATTTAATAGCATGATAAAATATATTACCATTTCTTCTAACATCAGCGGATAAATTGTCATGAATAAATAATTTATTAAATTTATTATCTAAAGTTTTAATAGTCGAGTTAAGATTTAAAAATTCTGATTTTGCAAACACAGTAGTGAAATTAATTATACATACTTTATTATTAAAGTGTACTTTAGAAATGGTATTTAAATCAATGTTTAATATTTTTAATAAATCCTTAATGTAGTTAGTATTTAGATTACTACTGTCAATTTGTTTAATAATGGCCGAAAATAAAGGAATATTTAATGCATCCCTATTATAAACAACAGCATTCGAACTACTTATATTTCTACTTGTCACATTAGCATAGGTTATGGTGTTATCGTTTTCTAAGCAGGTTTTGGCATTATCATTATTTACAGTGTTGTTAGATAATGAAGAGCTTATGCTACTTTTTAATTCATTAATTATATTAGTATGGCTGGATAGTAAAATAGCAATATTATTAATTTTATCTTCAATAGATGGCGAGGCACTTACCGGTGATGGTTCACTATTACGGCATTGTAGGCACGTGTATAAGAAGCAGGGCGAGTTCATCAATGCTATTGATATCTTAGATGGAACTTTGTTGCTCCATGCACAGTTAATTTCGTTTGCGTTAAACAGACATGCGTAGTGAATAAGTAGACCGCATTTACATTCTAGGAAACCATCTGGAGAGGTGATATCGCTTGTTTCCAGAGACATCTTACATTCATAGCAGGAAACTCATCTGTTTTATTAGATTATCAGGCAGAAACACAGAATACACCGATTACGTAGAGGGTAGTAGTAGCGGGTAGTAGCGGGTAGTAGTAGCGGGTAGTAGAGGGTAGTAGCGGGTAGTAGAGGATAGTAGCGGGTAGTAGCGGGTAGTAGTAGCAGGTAGTAGTAGCGGGCAGTAGTATAAGGTAGTAGCGGGTAGTAGAGGGTAGTAGCGGGTAGTAGCGGGTAGTAGCGGATAGTAGTAGCGGGTAGTAGTAGCGGGCAGTAGTAGCAGGTAGTAGTAGCGGGCAGTAGTATAAGGTAGTAGCGGGTAGCAGTAGCGGGTAGTAGAGGGTAGTAGCGGGTAGTAGCGGGTAGTAGTAGCGGGTAGTAGCGGGTAGTAGAGGGTAGTAGCGGGTAGTAGCGGGTAGTAGCGGGTAGTATTAGCGGGTAGTAGCGGGTAGTAGTAGAGGGTAGTAGAGGGTAGTAGTAGCGGGTAGTAGAGGGTAGTAGCGGGTAGTAGCGGGCAGTAGTAGCGGACAGTAGTAGCGGACAGTAGTAGCGGGCAGTAGTAGCGGGTAGTAGAGGGTAGTAGCGGGCAGTAGTAGCGGGTAGTAGAGGGTAGTAGCGGGCAGTAGAGGGTAGTAGTAGCGGGTAGTAGTAGCGGGTAGTAGCGGGTAGTAGCGGGTAGTAGTAGCGGGTAGTAGCGGGTAGTAGCGGGTAGTAGTAGCGGGTAGTAGCGGGTAGTAGAGGGTAGTAGCGGGTAGTAGCGGGTAGTAGCGGGTAGTATTAGCGGGTAGTAGCGGGTAGTAGTAGAGGGTAGTAGAGGGTAGTAGTAGCGGGTAGTAGAGGGTAGTAGCGGGTAGTAGCGGGCAGTAGTAACGGACAGTAGTAGCGGACAGTAGTAGCGGGCAGTAGTAGCGGGTAGTAGAGGGTAGTAGCGGGCAGTAGAGGGTAGTAGTAGCGGGTAGTAGTAGCGGGTAGTAGCGGGTAGTAGTAGCGGTCAGTAGTAGCGGGTAGTAGAGGGTAGTAGCGGGTAGTAGAGGGTATTAGCGGGTAGTAGCGGGTAGTAGCGGGTAGTAGAGGGTAGTAGTAGCGGGTAGTAGCGGGTAGTAGTAGCGGGTAGTAGTAGCGGGTAGTAACGGGTAGTAGAGGGTAGTAGCGGGTAGTAGCGGGTAGTAGCGGGTAGTAGTAGCGGGTAGTAGTAGCGGGTAGTAGTAGCGGGTAGTAGAGGGTAGTAGCGGGTAGTAGCGGGTAGTAGCGGGTAGTAGCGGGTAGTAGTAGCGGGTAGTAGCGGGTAGTAGAGGGTAGTAGTAGCGGGTAGTAGTAGCGGGTAGTAGTGGGTAGTAGTAGAGTATAGTAGCGGGTAGTAGTAGCGGGTAGTAGCGGGTAGTAGTAGCGGGTAGTAGCGGGTAGTAGTAGCGGACAGTAGTAGCGGACAGTAGTAGCGGGCAGTAGTAGCGGGTAGTAGAGGGTAGTAGCGGGTAGTAGAGTGTATTAGCGGGTAGTAGCGGGTAGTAGCGGGTAGTAGCGGGTAGTAGAGGGTAGTAGTAGCGGGTAGTAGTAGCGGGTAGTAGTGGGTAGTAGTAGAGTATAGTAGCGGGTAGTAGTAGCGGGTAGTAGTAGCGGATAGTAGTAGCGGGTAGTAGAGGGTAGTAGCGGGTAGTAGTAGCGGGTAGTAGTAGCGGGCAGTAGTAGCGGGTAGTAGAGGATAGTAGCGGGTAGTAGCGGGTAGTAGTAGCGGGCAGTAGTAGCGGGTAGTAGCGGGTAGTAGAGGGTAGTAGCGGATAGTAGTAGCGGGTAGTAGTAGCGGGTAGTAGTAGCGGATAGTAGTAGCGGGTAGTAGAGGGTAGTAGCGGGTAGTAGTAGAGGGTAGTAGCGGGTAGTAGCGGGCAGTAGTAGCGGACAGTAGTAGCGGGCAGTAGTAGCGGGTAGTAGAGGGTAGTAGTAGCGGGTAGTAGAGGGTAGTAGCGGGCAGTAGTAGCGGGTAGTAGTAGCGGGTAGTAGCGGGTAGTAGTAGAGTGTAGTAGCGGGTTGTAGTAGCGGGTAGTAAAGGGTAGTAGTAGAGGTTAGTAGAGGGTAGTAGTAGCGGGTAGTAGCGGGTAGTAGTAGCGGGTAGTAGCGGGTAGTAGCGGGTAGTAGCGGGTAGTAGTAGCGGGTAGTAGTAGCGGGCAGTAGAGGGTAGTAGTAGCGGGTAGTAGCGGGTAGTAGAGGGTAGTAGCGGGCAGTAGTAGCGGGTAGTAGTAGCGGGTAGTAGCGGGTAGTAGTAGAGTGTAGTAGCGGGTAGTAGTAGCGGGTAGTAGAGGGTAGTAGTAGAGGTTAGTAGAGGGTAGTAGTAGCGGGTAGTAGCGGGTAGTAGTAGCGGGTAGTAGTAGCGGGTAGTAGCGGGTAGTAGTAGCGGATAGTAGTAGCGGGCAGTAGTAGCGGGTAGTAGAGGGTAGTAGCGGGTAGTAGAGGGTATTAGCGGGTAGTAGCGGGTAGTAGCGGGTAGTAGTAGCGGGTATTAGCGGGTAGTAGTAGCGGGTAGTAGAGGGTAGTAGAGGGTAGTAGCGGGTAGTAGTAGCGGACAGTAGTAGCGGGCAGTAGTAGCGGGTAGTAGAGGGTAGTAGCGGGTAGTAGAGGGTATTAGCGGGTAGTAGCGGGTAGTAGCGGGTAGTAGTAGCGGGTAGTAGCGGGTAGTAGAGGGTAGTAGCGGGTAGTAGAGGGTAGTAGCGGGCAGTAGAGGGTAGTAGTAGCGGGTAGTAGTAGCGGGTAGTAGAGGGTAGTAGTAGAGGTTAGTAGAGGGTAGTAGTAGCGGGTAGTAGCGGGTAGTAGTAGCGGGTAGTAGAGGGTAGTAGCGGGTAGTAGAGGATAGTAGCGGGTAGTAGCGGGTAGTAGTAGCAGGTAGTAGTAGCGGGCAGTAGTATAAGGTAGTAGCGGGTAGTAGAGGGTAGTAGCGGGTAGTAGCGGGTAGTAGCGGATAGTAGTAGCGGGTAGTAGTAGCGGGCAGTAGTAGCAGGTAGTAGTAGCGGGCAGTAGTATAAGGTAGTAGCGGGTAGTAGAGGGTAGTAGCGGGTAGTAGCGGGTAGTAGAGGGTAGTAGCGGGTAGTAGAGGGTATTAGCGGGTAGTAGCGGGTAGTAGCGGGTAGTAGCGGGTAGTAGTAGCGGGTAGTAGCGGGTAGTAGTAGCGGGTAGTAGTAGCGGGTAGTAACGGGTAGTAGAGGGTAGTAGCGGGTAGTAGCGGGTAGTAGCGGGTAGTAGTAGCGGGTAGTAGTAGCGGGTAGTAGTAGCGGGTAGTAGAGGGTAGTAGCGGGTAGTAGCGGGTAGTAGCGGGTAGTAGCGGGTAGTAGTAGCGGGTAGTAGCGGGTAGTAGAGGGTAGTAGAGGGTATTAGCGGGTAGTACCGGGTAGTAACGGGTAGTAGTAGCGGGTAGTAGCGGGTAGTAGTAGCGGGTAGTAGCGGGTAGTAGCGGGTAGTAGCGGGTAGTAGAGGGTAGTAGCGGGTAGTAGAGGGTAGTAGTAGCGGGTAGTAGTAGCGGGTAGTAGCGGGTAGTATTAGAGGGTAGTAGTAGCGGGTAGTAGCGGGTAGTAGCGGGTAGTAGTAGCGGGTAGTAGTAGCGGGCAGTAGAGGGTAGTAGTAGCGGGTAGTAGCGGGTAGTAGCGGGTAGTAGCGGGTAGTAGTAGCGGGTAGTAGCGGGCAGTAGTAGCGGGTAGTAGAGGGTAGTAGCGGGTAGTAGAGGGTATTAGCGGGTAGTAGCGGGTAGTAACGGGTAGTAGTAGCGGGTAGTGGCGGGTAGTAGTAGTGGGTAGTAGAGGGTAGTAGAGGGTAGCAGTAGCGGGTAGTAGAGGGTAGTAGCGGGTAGTAGCGGGTAGTAGAGGGTAGTAGAGGGAAGTAGCGGGTAGTAGCGGGTAGTAGTAGAGTGTAGTAGCGGGTAGTAGTAGCGGGTAGTAGCGGGTAGTAGAGGGTAGTAGCGGGTAGTAGCGGGTAATAGTAGCGGGCAGTAGTAGCGGACAGTAGTAGCGGGCAGTAGTAGCGGGTAGTAGAGGGTAGTAGCGGGTAGTAGAGGGTATTAGCGGGTAGTAGCGGGTAGTAACGGGTAGTAGTAGCGGGTAGTAGCGGGTAGTAGTAGCGGGTAGTAGCGGGTAGTAGCGGGTAGTAGCGGGTAGTAGTAGTGGGTAGTAGAGGGTAGTAGCGGGTAGCAGTAGCGGGTAGTAGAGGGTAGTAGCGGGTAGTAGCGGGTAGTAGTAGCGGGTAGTAGCGGGTAGTAGAGGGTAGTAGCGGGTAGTAGCGGGTAGTAGCGGGTAGTATTAGCGGGTAGTAGCGGGTAGTAGTAGAGGGTAGTAGAGGGTAGTAGTAGCGGGTAGTAGAGGGTAGTAGCGGGTAGTAGCGGGCAGTAGTAGCGGACAGTAGTAGCGGACAGTAGTAGCGGGCAGTAGTAGCGGGTAGTAGAGGGTAGTAGCGGGCAGTAGAGGGTAGTAGTAGCGGGTAGTAGAGGGTAGTAGTAGAGGTTAGTAGAGGGTAGTAGTAGCGGGTAGTAGCGGGTAGTAGTAGCGGGTAGTAGAGGGTAGTAGCGGGTAGTAGAGGATAGTAGCGGGTAGTAGCGGGTAGTAGTAGCAGGTAGTAGTAGCGGGCAGTAGTATAAGGTAGTAGCGGGTAGTAGAGGGTAGTAGCGGGTAGTAGCGGGTAGTAGCGGATAGTAGTAGCGGGTAGTAGTAGCGGGCAGTAGTAGCAGGTAGTAGTAGCGGGCAGTAGTATAAGGTAGTAGCGGGTAGCAGTAGCGGGTAGTAGAGGGTAGTAGCGGGTAGTAGCGGGTAGTAGTAGCGGGTAGTAGCGGGTAGTAGAGGGTAGTAGCGGGTAGTAGCGGGTAGTAGCGGGTAGTATTAGCGGGTAGTAGCGGGTAGTAGTAGAGGGTAGTAGAGGGTAGTAGTAGCGGGTAGTAGAGGGTAGTAGCGGGTAGTAGCGGGCAGTAGTAGCGGACAGTAGTAGCGGACAGTAGTAGCGGGCAGTAGTAGCGGGTAGTAGAGGGTAGTAGCGGGCAGTAGCGGGTAGCAGTAGCGGGTAGTAGAGGGTAGTAGCGGGTAGTAGCGGGTAGTAGTAGCGGGTAGTAGCGGGTAGTAGAGGGTAGTAGCGGGTAGTAGCGGGTAGTAGCGGGTAGTATTAGCGGGTAGTAGCGGGTAGTAGTAGAGGGTAGTAGAGGGTAGTAGTAGCGGGTAGTAGAGGGTAGTAGCGGGTAGTAGCGGGCAGTAGTAACGGACAGTAGTAGCGGACAGTAGTAGCGGGCAGTAGTAGCGGGTAGTAGAGGGTAGTAGCGGGCAGTAGAGGGTAGTAGTAGCGGGTAGTAGTAGCGGGTAGTAGCGGGTAGTAGTAGCGGTCAGTAGTAGCGGGTAGTAGAGGGTAGTAGTGGGTAGTAGAGGGTATTAGCGGGTAGTAGCGGGTAGTAGCGGGTAGTAGCGGGTAGTAGTAGCGGGTAGTAGCGGGTAGTAGTAGCGGGTAGTAGTAGCGGGTAGTAACGGGTAGTAGAGGGTAGTAGCGGGTAGTAGCGGGTAGTAGCGGGTAGTAGTAGCGGGTAGTAGTAGCGGGTAGTAGTAGCGGGTAGTAGTAGCGGGTAGTAGCGGGTAGTAGAGGGTAGTAATAGCGGGTAGTAGTAGCGGGTAGTAGTGGGTAGTAGTAGAGTATAGTAGCGGGTAGTAGTAGCGGGTAGTAGCGGGTAGTAGTAGCGGGTAGTAGCGGGTAGTAGTAGCGGACAGTAGTAGCGGACAGTAGTAGCGGGCAGTAGTAGCGGGTAGTAGAGGGTAGTAGCGGGTAGTAGAGTGTATTAGCGGGTAGTAGCGGGTAGTAGCGGGTAGTAGCGGGTAGTAGAGGGTAGTAGTAGCGGGTAGTAGTAGCGGGTAGTAGTGGGTAGTAGTAGAGTATAGTAGCGGGTAGTAGTAGCGGGTAGTAGTAGCGGATAGTAGTAGCGGGTAGTAGAGGGTAGTAGCGGGTAGTAGTAGCGGGTAGTAGTAGCGGGCAGTAGTAGCGGGTAGTAGAGGATAGTAGCGGGTAGTAGCGGGTAGTAGTAGCGGGCAGTAGTAGCGGGTAGTAGCGGGTAGTAGAGGGTAGTAGCGGATAGTAGTAGCGGGTAGTAGTAGCGGGTAGTAGTAGCGGATAGTAGTAGCGGGTAGTAGAGGGTAGTAGCGGGTAGTAGTAGAGGGTAGTAGCGGGTAGTAGCGGGCAGTAGTAGCGGACAGTAGTAGCGGGCAGTAGTAGCGGGTAGTAGAGGGTAGTAGTAGCGGGTAGTAGAGGGTAGTAGCGGGCAGTAGTAGCGGGTAGTAGTAGCGGGTAGTAGCGGGTAGTAGTAGAGTGTAGTAGCGGGTTGTAGTAGCGGGTAGTAAAGGGTAGTAGTAGAGGTTAGTAGAGGGTAGTAGTAGCGGGTAGTAGCGGGTAGTAGTAGCGGGTAGTAGCGGGTAGTAGCGGGTAGTAGCGGGTAGTAGTAGCGGGTAGTAGTAGCGGGCAGTAGAGGGTAGTAGTAGCGGGTAGTAGCGGGTAGTAGAGGGTAGTAGCGGGCAGTAGTAGCGGGTAGTAGTAGCGGGTAGTAGCGGGTAGTAGTAGAGTGTAGTAGCGGGTAGTAGTAGCGGGTAGTAGAGGGTAGTAGTAGAGGTTAGTAGAGGGTAGTAGTAGCGGGTAGTAGCGGGTAGTAGTAGCGGGTAGTAGTAGCGGGTAGTAGCGGGTAGTAGTAGCGGATAGTAGTAGCGGGCAGTAGTAGCGGGTAGTAGAGGGTAGTAGCGGGTAGTAGAGGGTATTAGCGGGTAGTAGCGGGTAGTAGCGGGTAGTAGTAGCGGGTATTAGCGGGTAGTAGTAGCGGGTAGTAGAGGGTAGTAGAGGGTAGTAGCGGGTAGTAGTAGCGGACAGTAGTAGCGGGCAGTAGTAGCGGGTAGTAGAGGGTAGTAGCGGGTAGTAGAGGGTATTAGCGGGTAGTAGCGGGTAGTAGCGGGTAGTAGTAGCGGGTAGTAGCGGGTAGTAGTAGCGGGTAATAGCGGGTAGTAGCGGGTAGTAGCGGGTAGTAGTAGTGGGTAGTAGAGGGTAGTAGCGGGTAGCAGTAGCGGGTAGTAGAGGGTAGTAGAGGGTAGTAGCGGGTAGTAGCGGGTAGTAGTAGAGTGTAGTAGCGGGTAGTAGTAGCGGGTAGTAGCGGGTAGTAGAGGGTAGTAGAGGGTAGTAGCGGGTAGTAGCGGGTAGTAGTAGAGTGTAGTAGCGGGTAGTAGTAGCGGGTAGTAGCGGGTAGTAGTAGCGGGTAGTAGCGGGTAGTAGCGGGTAGTAGTAGTGGGTAGTAGAGGGTAGTAGCGGGTAGCAGTAGCGGGTAGTAGAGGGTAGTAGCGGGTAGTAGCGGGTAGTAGTAGAGTGTAGTAGCGGGTAGTAGTAGCGGGTAGTAGCGGGTAGTAGCGGGTAGTAGCGGGTAGTAGCGGGTAGTAGTAGCGGGCAGTAGTAGCGGACAGTAGTAGCGGGTAGTAGTAGCGGGTAGTAGCGGGTAGTAGTAGCGGGTAGTAGCGGGTAGTAGCGGGTAGTAGTAGTGGGTAGTAGCGGGTAGTAGAGGGTAGTAGAGGGTAGTAGCGGGTAGTAGCGGGTAGTAGTAGAGTGTAGTAGCGGGTAGTAGTAGCGGGTAGTAGCGGGTAGTATCGGGTAGTAGCGGGTAGTAGTAGCGGGTAGTAGCGGGTAGTAGCGGGTAGTAGCGGGTAGTAGTAGTGGGTAGTATAGGGTAGTAGTAGCGGGTATTAGAGGGTAGTAGCGGGCAGTAGTAGCGGGTAGTAGCGGGTAGTAGTAGCGGGTAGTAGTAGAGGGTAGTAGTAGCGGGTAGTAGCGGGTAGTAGCGGGTAGTAGTAGCGGGTAGTAGCGGGCAGTAGCGGGTAGTAGAGGGTAGTAGCGGGTTGTAGCGGGTAGTAGAGAGTAGTAGAGGGTAGTAGCGGGTAGTAGCGGGTAGTAGTAGCGGGCAGTAGTAGCGGACAGTAGTAGCGGGCAGTAGTAGCGGGTAGTAGAGGGTAGTAGCGGGTAGTAGTGGGTAGTATTAGCGGGTAGTAGCGGGTAGTAGTAGAGGGTAGTAGAGGGTAGTAGTAGTGGGTAGTATTAGCGGGTAGTAGCGGGTAGTAGTAGAGGGTAGTAGAGGGTAGTAGTAGCGGGTAGTAGAGGGTAGTAGCGGGTAGTAGTGGGCAGTAGTAGCGGACAGTATTAGCGGACAGTAGTAGCGGGCAGTAGTAGCGGGTAGTAGAGGGTAGTGGCGGGCAGTAGAGGGTAGTAGTAGCGGGTATTAGAGGGTAGTAGCGGGCAGTAGTAGCGGGCAGTAGTGGGTAGTAGCGGGCAGTAGTAGCGGGTAGTAGTAGCGGGTAGTAGCGGGTAGTAGTAGCGGGTAGTAGTAGCGGGTAGTAGCGGGTAGTAGCGGGTAGTAGTAGCGGGTAGTAGCGGGCAGTAGTAGAGTGTAGTAGCGGGTAGTAGTAGCAGGTAGTAGTAGCGGGTAGTAGTAGCGGGTAGTAGCGGGTAGTAGTAGCGGGTAGTAGTAGAGTGTAGTAGCGGGTAGTAGTAGCGGGTAGTAGCGGGTAGTAGCGGGTAGTAGTAGCGGGTAGTAGTAGCGGGTAGTAGCGGGTAGTAGTAGCGGGTACTAGTAGCGGGTAGTAGTAGCGGGTAGTAGCGGGTAGTAGTAGCGGGTAGTAGTAGCGGGTAGTAGCGGGCAGTAGTAGAGTGTAGTAGCGGGTAGTAGTAGCAGGTAGTAGTAGCGGGTAGTAGTAGCGGGTAGTAGCGGGTAGTAGTAGCGGGTAGTAGTAGCGGGTAGTAGTAGCGGGTAGTAGTAGCGGGTAGTAGCGGGCAGTAGTAGAGTATAGTAGCGGGTAGTAGTAGCAGGTAGTAGTAGAGTGTAGTAGTAGCGGGTAGTAGTAGCGGGTAGTAGTAGCGGGTAGTAGCGGGTAGTAGTAGCGGGTAGTAGCGGGTAGTAGTAGCGGGTAGTAGCGGGTAGTAGTAGCGGGTAGTAGCGGGCAGTAGTAGAGTGTAGTAGCGGGTAGTAGTAGCAGGTAGTAGTAGCGGGTAGTAGTAGCGGGTAGTAGCGGGTAGTAGTAGCGGGTAGTAGCGGGCAGTAGTAGAGTGTAGTAGCGGGTAGTAGTAGCAGGTAGTAGTAGCGGGTAGTAGTAGCGGGTAGTAGCGGGTAGTAGTAGCGGGTAGTAGCGGGCAGTAGTAGAGTGTAGTAGCGGGTAGTAGTAGCAGGTAGTAGTAGCGGGTAGTAGTAGCGGGTAGTAGCGGGTAGTAGTAGCGGGTAGTAGCGGGCAGTAGTAGAGTGTAGTAGCGGGTAGTAGTAGCAGGTAGTAGTAGCGGGTAGTAGTAGCGGGTAGTAGCGGGTAGTAGTAGCGGGTAGTAACGGGCAGTAGTAGAGTGTAGTAGCGGGTAGTAGTAACAGGTAGTAGTAGCGGGTAGTAGTTGCGGGTAGTAGCGGGTAGTAGCGGGCAGTAGTAAAGTGTAGTAGCGGGTAGTAGTAGCAGGTATTAGTAGCTGGTAGTAGCAGGTAGTAGTAGCGGGTAGTAGCGGGCAGTAGTTGAGTGTAGTAGCGGGTAGTAGTAGCAGGTAGTAGTAGCGGGTAGTAGTAGCGGGTAGTAGCGGGTAGTAGTAGCGGGTAGTAGTAACGGGCAGTAGTAGAGTGTAGTAGCGGGTAGTAGTAGCGGGTAGTAGTAGCGGGTAGTAGTAGCGGGTAGTAGCGGGTAGTAGTAGCGGGTAGTAGTAGCGGGTAGTAGCGGGTAGTAGTAGCGGGTAGTAGTAGCGGGTAGTAGCGGGCAGTAATAGAGTGTAGTAGCGGGTAGTAGTAGCGGGTAGTAGTAGCGGGTAGTAGCGGGTAGTAGTAGCGGGTAGTAGCGGGCAGTAGTAGAGTGTAGTAGCGGGTAGTAGTAGCGGGTAGTAGCGGGTAGTAGTAGCGGGTAGTAGCGGGTAGTAGTAGCGGGTAGTAGTAGCGGGCAGTAGTAGAGTGTAGTAGCGGGTAGTAATAGCGGGTAGTAGTAGCGGGTAGTAGCGGGTAGTAGTAGCGGGTAGTAGTAGCGGGTAGTAGAAGCGGGTAGTAGCAGGTAGTAGTAGCGGGTAGTAGTAGCGGGTAGTAGTAGCGGGTAGTAGCGGGTAGTAGTAGCGGGCAGTAGTAGAGTGTAGTAGCGGGTAGTAGTAGCAGGTAGTAGTAGCGGGTAGTAGCGGGTGGTAGTAGCGGGTAGTAGTAGCGGGTAGTAGCGGGTAGTAGTAGCGGGTAGTAGCGGGTAGTAGCGGGCAGTAGTAGAGTGTAGTAGTAGCGGGTAGTAGTAGCGGGTAGTAGTAGCGGGCAGTAGTAGAGTGTAGTAGCGGGTAGTAGTAGCGGGTAGTAGTAGCGGGTAGTAGCGGGTAGTAGTAGCGGGTAGTAGTAGCGGGTAGTAGTAGCGGGTAGTAGTAGCGGGTAGTAGTAGCGGGTAGTAGTAGCGGGTAGTAGCGGGTAGTAGTAGCGGGTAGTAGTAGCGGGTAGTAGTAGCAGGTAGTAGTAGCGGGTAGTAGTAGCGGGTAGTAGTAGCGGGTAGTAGTAGCGGGCAGTAGTAGAGGGTAGTAGTAGCAGGTAGTAGTAGCGGGTAGTAGTAGCGGGTAGTAGTAGCGGGCAGTAGTAGAGTGTAGTAGCGGGTAGTAGTAGCAGGTAGTAGTAGCGGGTAGTAGTAGCGGGTAGTAGCGGGTAGTAGCGGGTAGTAGTAGCGGGCAGTAGTAGAGTTTAGTAGCGGGTAGTAGTAGCGGGTAGTAGTAGCGGGTAGTAGCGGGTAGTAATAGCGGGTAGTAGTAGCGGGTAGTAGTAGCGGGTAGTAGTAGCGGGTAGTAGTAGCGGGTAGTAGCGGGTAGTAGTAGCGGGTAGTAGCGTGCAGTAGTAGAGTGTAGTAGTGGGTAGTAGTAGCAGGTAGTAGTAGCGGGTAGTAGCGGGTAGTAGTAGCGGGTAGTAGCGGGCAGTAATAGAGTGTAGTAGCGGGTAGTAGTAGCAGGTAGTAGTAGCGGGTAGTAGTAGCGGGTAGTAGCGGGTAGTAGTAGCGGGTAGTAGCGGGCAGTAGTAGAGTGTAGTAGCGGGTAGTAGTAGTAGGTAGTAGTAGCGGGTATAGTAGCGGGTAGTAGCGGGTAGTAGTAGCGGGTAGTAGCGGGCAGTAGTATAGTGTAGTAGCGGGTAGTAGTAGCAGGTAGTAGTAGCGGGTAGTAGTAGCGGGTAGTAGCGGGCAGTAGTAGAGTGTAGTAGCGGGTAGTAGTAACAGGTAGTAGTAGCGGGTAGTAGTTGCGGGTAGTAGCGGGTAGTAGCGGGCAGTAGTAAAGTGTAGTAGCGGGTAGTAGTAGCAGGTATTAGTAGCGGGTAGTAGCGGGTAGTAGTAGCAGGTAGTAGTAGCGGGTAGTAGCGGGCAGTAGTTGAGTGTAGTAGCGGGTAGTAGTAGCAGGTAGTAGTAGCGGGTAGTAGTAGCGGGTAGTAGCGGGTAGTAGTAGCGGGTAGTAGCGGGTAGTAGTAGCGGGTAGTAGTAGCGGGTAGTAGCGGGTAGTAGCGGGTAGTAGTAGCGGGTAGTAGTAGCAGGTAGTAGTAGCGGGTAGTAGTAGCGGGTAGTAGCGGGTAGTAGTAGCGGGTAGTAGTAGAGTGTAGTAGCGGGTAGTAGTAGCGGGTAGTAGCGGGTAGTAGCGGGTAGTAGTAGCGGGTAGTAGCGGGTAGTAGTAGCAGGTAGTAGTAGCGGGTAGTAGTAGCGGGTAGTAGCGGGTAGTAGTAGCGGGTAGTAGTAGAGTGTAGTAGCGGGTAGTAGTAGCGGGTAGTAGCGGGTAGTAGCGGGTAGTAGTAGCGGGTAGTAGCGGGTAGTAGTAGCGGGTAGTAGTAACGGGCAGTAGTAGAGTGTAGTAGCGGGTAGTAGTAGCGGGTAGTAGTAGCGGGTAGTAGTAGCGGGTAGTAGTAGCGGGTAGTAGTAGAGTGTAGTAGCGGGTAGTAGTAGCGGGTAGTAGCGGGTAGTAGCGGGTAGTAGTAGCGGGTAGTAGCGGGTAGTAGTATCGGGTAGTAGTAGCGGGTAGTAGTAGCGGGTAGTATTAGCGGGTAGTAGCGGGTAGTAGTAGCGGGTAGTAGTAGCGGGTAGTAGTAGCGGGTAGTAGCGGGTAGTAGTAGCGGGTAGTAGCGGGCAGTAGTAGAGTGTAGTAGCGGGTAGTAGTAGCAGGTAGTAGTAGCGGGTAGTAGTAGCGGGTAGTAGTAGCGGGTAGTAGCGGGCAGTAGTAGAGTGTAGTAGCGGGTAGTAGTAACAGGTAGTAGTAGCGGGTAGTAGTTGCGGGTAGTAGCGGGTAGTAGCGGGCAGTAGTAAAGTGTAGTAGCGGGTAGTAGTAGCAGGTATTAGTAGCGGGTAGTAGCGGGTAGTAGTAGCAGGTAGTAGTAGCGGGTAGTAGCGGGCAGTAGTTGAGTGTAGTAGCGGGTAGTAGTAGCAGGTAGTAGTAGCGGGTAGTAGTAGCGGGTAGTAGCGGGTAGTAGTAGCGGGTAGTAGCGGGTAGTAGTAGCGGGTAGTAGTAGCGGGTAGTAGCGGGTAGTAGCGGGTAGTAGTAGCGGGTAGTAGTAGCAAGTAGTAGTAGCGGGTAGTAGTAGCGGGTAGTAGCGGGTAGTAGTAGCGGGTAGTAGTAGAGTGTAGTAGCGGGTAGTAGTAGCGGGTAGTAGCGGGTAGTAGCGGGTAGTAGTAGCGGGTAGTAGCGGGTAGTAGTAGCAGGTAGTAGTAGCGGGTAGTAGTAGCGGGTAGTAGCGGGTAGTAGTAGCGGGTAGTAGTAGAGTGTAGTAGCGGGTAGTAGTAGCGGGTAGTAGCGGGTAGTAGCGGGTAGTAGTAGCGGGTAGTAGCGGGTAGTAGTAGCGGGTAGTAGTAACGGGCAGTAGTAGAGTGTAGTAGCGGGTAGTAGTAGCGGGTAGTAGTAGCGGGTAGTAGTAGCGGGTAGTAGCGGGTAGTAGTAGCGGGTAGTAGTAGAGTGTAGTAGCGGGTAGTAGTAGCGGGTAGTAGCGGGTAGTAGCGGGTAGTAGTAGCGGGTAGTAGCGGGTAGTAGTATCGGGTAGTAGTAACGGGCAGTAGTAGAGTGTAGTAGCGGGTAGTAGTAGCGGGTAGTAGTAGCGGGTAGTAGCGGGTAGTAGTAGCGGGTAGTAGTAGCGGGTAGTAGCGGGTAGTAGTAGCGGGTAGTAGTAGAGTGTAGTAGCGGGTAGTAGTAGCGGGTAGTAGCGGGTAGTAGCGGGTAGTAGTAGCGGGTAGTAGCGGGTAGTAGTAGCGGGTAGTAGTAACGGGCAGTAGTAGAGTGTAGTAGCGGGTAGTAGCGGGTAGTAGTAGCGGGTAGTAGCGGGCAGTAGTAGAGTGTAGTAGCGGGTAGTAGTAGCAGGTAGTAGTAGCGGGTAGTAGTAGCGGGTAGTAGCGGGTAGTAGCGGGTAGTAGTAGCGGGTAGTAGCGGGTAGTAGTAGCGGGTAGTAGTAACGGGCAGTAGTAGAGTGTAGTAGCGGGTAGTAGTAGCGGGTAGTAGTAGCGGGTAGTAGCGGGTAGTAGTAGCGGGTAGTAGTAGCGGGTAGTAGCGGGTAGTAGTAGCGGGTAGTAGTAGAGTGTAGTAGCGGGTAGTAGTAGCGGGTAGTAGCGGGTAGTAGCGGGTAGTAGTAGCGGGTAGTAGCGGGTAGTAGTAGCGGGTAGTAGTAACGGGCAGTAGTAGAGTGTAGTAGCGGGTAGTAGTAGCGGGTAGTAGTAGCGGGTAGTAGCGGGTAGTAGTAGCGGGTAGTAGTAGCGGGTAGTAGCGGGTAGTAGCGGGTAGTAGTAGCGGGTAGTAGCGGGCAGTAGTAGAGTGTAGTAGCGGGTAGTAGTAGCAGGTAGTAGTAGCGGGTAGTAGTAGCGGGTAGTAGCGGGTAGTAGTAGCGGGTAGTAGTAGAGTGTAGTAGCGGGTAGTAGTAGCGGGTAGTAGCGGGTAGTAGCGGGTAGTAGTAGCGGGTAGTAGTAGCGGGTAGTAGTAGCGGGTAGTAGTAGCGGGTAGTAGCGGGTAGTAGTAGCGGGTAGTAGTAGCGGGTAGTAGCGGGCAGTAGTAGAGTGTAGTAGCGGGTAGTAGTAGCAGGTAGTAGTAGCGGGTAGTAGCGGGCAGTAGTAGAGTGTAGTAGCGGGTAGTAGTAGCAGGTAGTAGTAGCGGGTAGTAGTAGCGGGTAGTAGCGGGTAGTAGTAGCGGGTAGTAGTAGAGTGTAGTAGCGGGTAGTAGTAGCGGGTAGTAGCGGGTAGTAGCGGGTAGTAGTAGCGGGTAGTAGCGGGTAGTAGTAGCGGGTAGTAGTAGCGGGTAGTAGCGGGTAGTAGCGGGTAGTAGTAGCGGGTAGTAGCGGGCAGTAGTAGAGTGTAGTAGCGGGTAGTAGTAGCAGGTAGTAGTAGCGGGTAGTAGTAGCGGGTAGTAGCGCGTAGTAGTAGCGGGTAGTAGCGGGCAGTAGTAGAGTGTAGTAGCGGGTAGTAGTAGCAGGTAATAGTAGCGGGTAGTAGCGGGCAGTAGTAGAGTGTAGTAGCGGGTAGTAGTAGCAGGTAGTAGTAGCGGGTAGTAGTAGCGGGTAGTAGCGGGTAGTAGTAGCGGGTAGTAGCGGGCAGTAGTAGAGTGTAGTAGCGGGTAGTAGTAGCAGGTAGTAGTAGCGGGTAGTAGCGGGTAGTAGTAGCGGGTAGTAGCGGGTAGTAGTAGCGGGTAGTAGCGGGCAGTAGTAGCGGGTAGTAGTAGCGGGTAGTAGTAGCGGGTAGTAGCGGGCAGTAGTAGAGTGTAGTAGCGGGTAGTAGTAGCGGGTAGTAGTAGCGGGTAGTAGCGGGTAGTAGTAGCGGGTAGTAGCGGGCAGTAGTAGAGTGTAGTAGCGGGTAGTAGTAGCAGGTAGTAGTAGCGGGTAGTAGCGGGCAGTAGTAGAGTGTAGTAGCGGGTAGTAGTAGCAGGTAGTAGTAGCGGGTAGTAGTAGCGGGTAGTAGTAGCGGGTAGTAGTAGCGGGTAGTAGTAGCGGGTAGTAGCGGGTAGTAGTAGCGGGTAGTAGCGGGTAGTAGTAGCAGGTAGTAATAGCGGGTAGTAGTAGCGGGTAGTAGCGGGTAGTAGTAGCGGGTAGTAGTAGAGTGTAGTAGTAGCGGGTAGTAGTAGCGGGTAGTAGCGGGTAGTAGTAGCGGGTATTAGCGGGCAGTAGTAGAGTGTAGTAGCGGGTAGTAGTAGCAGGTAGTAGTAGCGGGTAGTAGCGGGTAGTAGTAGCGGGTAGTAGCGGGCAGTAGTAGAGTGTAGTAGCGGGTAGTAGTAGCAGGTAGTAGTAGCGGGTAGTAGTAGCGGGTAGTAGCGGGTAGTAGTAGCGGGTAGTAGTAGCGGGTAGTAGCGGGTAGTAGTAGCGGGTAGTAGTAGAGTGTAGTAGCGGGTAGTAGTAGCGGGTAGTAGCGGGTAGTAGCGGGTAGTAGTAGCGGGTAGTAGCGGGTAGTAGTAGCGGGTAGTAGTAACGGGCAGTAGTAGAGTGTAGTAGCGGGTAGTAGTAGCGGGTAGTAGTAGCGGGTAGTAGCGGGTAGTAGTAGCGGGTAGTAGTAGCGGGTAGTAGCGGGTAGTAGCGGGTAGTAGTAGCGGGTAGTAGCGGGCAGTAGTAGAGTGTAGTAGCGGGTAGTAGTAGCAGGTAGTAGTAGCGGGTAGTAGTAGCGGGTAGTAGCGGGTAGTAGTAGCGGGTAGTAGTAGAGTGTAGTAGCGGGTAGTAGTAGCGGGTAGTAGCGGGTAGTAGCGGGTAGTAGTAGCGGGTAGTAGTAGCGGGTAGTAGTAGCGGGTAGTAGTAGCGGGTAGTAGCGGGTAGTAGTAGCGGGTAGTAGTAGCGGGTAGTAGCGGGCAGTAGTAGAGTGTAGTAGCGGGTAGTAGTAGCAGGTAGTAGTAGCGGGTAGTAGCGGGCAGTAGTAGAGTGTAGTAGCGGGTAGTAGTAGCAGGTAGTAGTAGCGGGTAGTAGTAGCGGGTAGTAGCGGGTAGTAGTAGCGGGTAGTAGTAGAGTGTAGTAGCGGGTAGTAGTAGCGGGTAGTAGCGGGTAGTAGCGGGTAGTAGTAGCGGGTAGTAGCGGGTAGTAGTAGCGGGTAGTAGTAGCGGGTAGTAGCGGGTAGTAGCGGGTAGTAGTAGCGGGTAGTAGCGGGCAGTAGTAGAGTGTAGTAGCGGGTAGTAGTAGCAGGTAGTAGTAGCGGGTAGTAGTAGCGGGTAGTAGCGCGTAGTAGTAGCGGGTAGTAGCGGGCAGTAGTAGAGTGTAGTAGCGGGTAGTAGTAGCAGGTAGTAGTAGCGGGTAGTAGCGGGCAGTAGTAGAGTGTAGTAGCGGGTAGTAGTAGCAGGTAGTAGTAGCGGGTAGTAGTAGCGGGTAGTAGCGGGTAGTAGTAGCGGGTAGTAGCGGGCAGTAGTAGAGTGTAGTAGCGGGTAGTAGTAGCAGGTAGTAGTAGCGGGTAGTAGCGGGTAGTAGTAGCGGGTAGTAGCGGGTAGTAGTAGCGGGTAGTAGCGGGCAGTAGTAGCGGGTAGTAGTAGCGGGTAGTAGTAGCGGGTAGTAGCGGGCAGTAGTAGAGTGTAGTAGCGGGTAGTAGTAGCGGGTAGTAGTAGCGGGTAGTAGCGGGTAGTAGTAGCGGGTAGTAGCGGGCAGTAGTAGAGTGTAGTAGCGGGTAGTAGTAGCAGGTAGTAGTAGCGGGTAGTAGCGGGCAGTAGTAGAGTGTAGTAGCGGGTAGTAGTAGCAGGTAGTAGTAGCGGGTAGTAGTAGCGGGTAGTAGTAGCGGGTAGTAGTAGCGGGTAGTAGTAGCGGGTAGTAGCGGGTAGTAGTAGCGGGTAGTAGCGGGTAGTAGTAGCAGGTAGTAATAGCGGGTAGTAGTAGCGGGTAGTAGCGGGTAGTAGTAGCGGGTAGTAGTAGAGTGTAGTAGTAGCGGGTAGTAGTAGCGGGTAGTAGCGGGTAGTAGTAGCGGGTAGTAGCGGGCAGTAGTAGAGTGTAGTAGCGGGTAGTAGTAGCAGGTAGTAGTAGCGGGTAGTAGCGGGTAGTAGTAGCGGGTAGTAGCGGGCAGTAGTAGAGTGTAGTAGCGGGTAGTAGTAGCAGGTAGTAGTAGCGGGTAGTAGTAGCGGGTAGTAGCGGGTAGTAGTAGCGGGTAGTAGCGGGCAGTAGTAGAGTGTAGTAGCGGGTAGTAGTAGCAGGTAGTAGTAGCGGGTAGTAGTAGCGGGTAGTAGCGGGTAGTAGTAGCGGGTAGTAGCGGGCAGTAGTAGAGTGTAGTAGCGGGTAGTAGTAGCAGGTAGTAGTAGCGGGTAGTAGTAGCGGGTAGTAGCGGGTAGTAGTAGCGGGTAGTAGCGGGCAGTAGTAGAGTGTAGTAGCGGGTAGTAGTAACAGGTAGTAGTAGCGGGTAGTAGCGGGTAGTAGTAGCGGGTAGTAGCGGGCAGTAGTAGAGTGTAGTAGCGGGTAGTAGTAGCGGGTAGTAGTAGCGGGTAGTAGCGGGCAGTAGTAGAGTGTAGTAGCGGGTAGTAGTAGCAGGTATTAGTAGCGGGTAGTAGCGGGTAGTAGTAGCAGGTAGTAGTAGCGGGTAGTAGCGGGCAGTAGTTGAGTGTAGTAGTAACGGGCAGTAGTAGAGTGTAGTAGCGGGTAGTAGTAGCGGGTAGTAGTAGCGGGTAGTAGCGGGTAGTAGTAGCGGGTAGTAGCGGGTAGTAGTAGCAGGTAGTAGTAGCGGGTAGTAGCGGGCAGTAGTTGAGTGTAGTAGTAACGGGCAGTAGTAGAGTGTAGTAGCGGGTAGTAGTAGCGGGTAGTAGTAGCGGGTAGTAGCGGGTAGTAGTAGCGGGTAGTAGTAGCGGGTAGTAGCGGGTAGTAGTAGCGGGTAGTAGCGGGCAGTAGTAGAGTGTAGTAGCGGGTAGTAGTAGCGGGTAGTAGCGGGTAGTAGTAGCGGGTAGTAGCGGGTAGTAGTAGCGGGTAGTAGCGGGCAGTATTAGAGTGTAGTAGCGGGTAGTAGTAGCGGGTAGTAGTAGCGGGTAGTAGTAGCGGGTAGTAGCGGGTAGTAGTAGCGGGTAGTAGCGGGCAGTAGTAGAGTGTAGTAGCGGGTAGTAGTAGGGGTAGTAGTAGCGGGTAGTAGTAGCGGGTAGTAGCGGGTAGTAGTAGCGGGTAGTAGCGGGCAGTAGTAGAGTGTAGTAGCGGGTAGTAGTAGCGGGTGGTAGCGGGTAGTAGTAGCGGGTAGTAGCGGGTAGTAGTAGCGGGCAGTAGTAGAGTGTAGTAGCGGGTAGTAATAGCGGGTAGTAGTAGCGGGTAGTAGCGGGTAGTAGTAGCGGGTAGTAGTAGCGGGTAGTAGAAGCGGGTAGTAGCGGGTAGTAGTAGCGGGTAGTAGTAGCGGGCAGTAGTAGAGTGTAGTAGCGGGTAGTAGTAGCGGGTAGTAGTAGCGGGTAGTAGCGGGTAGTAGTAGCGGGTAGTAGTAGCGGGTAGTAGTAGCGGGTAGTAGCGGGTAGTAGTAGCGGGCAGTAGTAGAGTGTAGTAGCGGGTAGTAGTAGCAGGTAGTAGTAGCGGGTAGTAGCGGGTGGTAGTAGCGGGTAGTAGTAGCGGGTAGTAGCGGGTAGTAGTAGCGGGTAGTAGCGGGTAGTAGCGGGCAGTAGTAGAGTGTAGTAGTAGCGGGTAGTAGTAGCGGGTAGTAGCGGGTAGTAGTAGCGGGTAGTAGTAGCGGGTAGTAGTAGCGGGTAGTAGCGGGTAGTAGTAGCGGGCAGTAGTAGAGTGTAGTAGCGGGTAGTAGTAGCAGGTAGTAGTAGCGGGTAGTAGCGGGTGGTAGTAGCGGGTAGTAGTAGCGGGTAGTAGCGGGTAGTAGTAGCGGGTAGTAGCGGGTAGTAACGGGCAGTAGTAGAGTGTAGTAGCGGGTAGTAGTAGCGGGTAGTAGTAGCGGGTAGTAGCGGGTAGTAGTAGCGGGTAGTAGTAGCGGGTAGTAGCGGGTAGTAGTAGCGGGTAGTAGCGGGCAGTAGTAGAGTGTAGTAGCGGGTAGTAGTAGCGGGTAGTAGCGGGTAGTAGTAGCGGGTAGTAGTAGCGGGTAGTAGTAGCAGGTAGTAGTAGCGGGTAGTAGTAGCGGGTAGTAGTAGCGAGCAGTAGTAGAGTGTAGTAGCGGGTAGTAGTAGCAGGTAGTAGTAGCGGGTAGTAGTAGCAGGTAGTAGTAGAGGGTAGTAGTAGCAGGTAGTAGTAGCGGGTAGTAGCGGGTAGTAGTAGCGGGTAGTAGTAGCAGGTAGTAGTAGCGGGTAGTAGTAAAGTGTAGTAGCGGGTAGTAGTAGCGGGTAGTAGTAGCGGGTAGTAGCGGGTAGTAGTAGCGGGTAGTAGTAGCGGGCAGTAGTAGAGTTTAGTAGCGGGTAGTAGTAGCGGGTAGTAGTAGCGGGTAGTAGCGGGTAGTAATAGCGGGTAGTAGTAGCGGGTAGTAGTGGCGGGTAGTAGTAGCGGGTAGTAGTAGCGGGTAGTAGCGGGTAGTAGTAGCGGGTAGTAGTAGCGGGTAGTAGCGGGTAGTAGTAGCAGGTAGTAATAGCGGGTAGTAGTAGCGGGTAGTAGCGGGTAGTAGTAGCGGGTAGTAGCGTGCACTAGTAGAGTGTAGTAGTGGGTAGTAGTAGCAGGTAGTAGTAGCGGGTAGTAGCGGGTAGTAGTAGTGGGTAGTAGCGGGCAGTAATAGAGTGTAGTAGCGGGTAGTAGTAGCAGGTAGTAGTAGCGGGTAGTAGTAGCGGGTAGTAGCGGGTAGTAGTAGCGGGTAGTAGCGGGCAGTAGTAGAGTGTAGTAGCGGGTAGTAGTAGCAGGTAGTAGTAGCGGGTATAATAGCGGGTAGTAGCGGGTAGTAGTAGCGGGCAGTAGTAGAGTTTAGTAGCGGGTAGTAGTAGCGGGTAGTAGTAGCGGGTAGTAGCGGGTAGTAATAGCGGGTAGTAGTAGCGGGTAGTAGTGGCGGGTAGTAGTAGCGGGTAGTAGTAGCGGGTAGTAGCGGGTAGTAGCGGGTAGTAGTAGCGGGTAGTAGTAGCGGGTAGTAGCGGGTAGTAGTAGCAGGTAGTAGTAGCGGGTAGTAGTAGCGGGTAGTAGCGGGTAGTAGTAGCGGGTAGTAGCGGGCAGTAGTAGAGTGTAGTAGCGGGTAGTAGTAGCAGGTAGTAATAGCGGGTATAATAGCGGGTAGTAGCGGGTAGTAGTAGCGGGTAGTAGCGTGCACTAGTAGAGTGTAGTAGTGGGTAGTAGTAGCAGGTAGTAGTAGCGGGTAGTAGCGGGTAGTAGTAGTGGGTAGTAGCGGGCAGTAATAGAGTGTAGTAGCGGGTAGTAGTAGCGGGTAGTAGCGGGTAGTAGTAGCGGGTAGTAGCGGGTAGTAGTAGCGGGTAGTAGCGGGCAGTAGTAGAGTGTAGTAGCGGGTAGTAGTAGCAGGTAGTAGTAGCGGGTATAATAGCGGGTAGTAGCGGGTAGTAGTAGCGGGCAGTAGTAGAGTGTAGTAGCGGGTAGTAGTAGCAGGTAGTAGTAGCGGGTAGTAGTAGCGGGTAGTAGCGGGTAGTAGTAGCGGGTAGTAGTAGCGGGTAGTAGCGGGAAGTAATAGAGTGTAGTAGCGGGTAGTAGTAGCAGGTAGTAGTAGCGGGTAGTAGTTGCGGGTAGTAGTAGCGGGTAGTAGTAGCGGGTAGTAGCGGGCAGTAGTAGCGGGTAGTAGCGGGTAGTAGTAGCGGGTAGTAGCGGGCAGTAGTAGAGTGTAGTAGCGGGTAGTAGTAACAGGTAGTAGTAGCGGGTAGTAGTTGCGGGTAGTAGCGGGTAGTAGCGGGCAGTAGTAAAGTGTAGTAGCGGGTAGTAGTAGCAGGTATTAGTAGCGGGTAGTAGCGGGTAGTAGTAGCAGGTAGTAGTAGCGGGTAGTAGCGGGCAGTAGTTGAGTGTAGTAGCGGGTAGTAGTAGCAGGTAGTAGTAGCGGGTAGTAGTAGCGGGTAGTAGCGGGTAGTAGTAGCGGGTAGTAGTAGCGGGTAGTAGTAGCAGGTAGTAGTAGCGGGTAGTAGTAGCGGGTAGTAGTAGCGGGTAGTAGCGGGTAGTAGTAGCGGGTAGTAGTAGCGGGTAGTAGCGGGTAGTAGCGGGTAGTAGTAGCGGGTAGTAGCGGGCAGTAGTAGAGTGTAGTAGCGGGTAGTAGTAGCAGGTAGTAGTAGCGGGTAGTAGTAGCGGGTAATAGCGGGTAGTAGTAGCGGGTAGTAGTAGAGTGTAGTAGCGGGTAGTAGTAGCGGGTAGTAGCGGGTAGTAGCGGGTAGTAGTAGCGGGTAGTAGTAGCGGGTAGTAGCGGGTAGTAGTAGCGGGTAGTAGTAGCGGGTAGTAGTAGCGGGTAGTAGTAGCGGGTAGTAGTAGCGGGTAGTAGCGGGTAGTAGTAGCGGGTAGTAGTAGCGGGTAGTAGCGGGCAGTAGTAGAGTGTAGTAGCGGGTAGTAGTAGCAGGTAGTAGTAGCGGGTAGTAGTAGCGGGTAGTAGCGGGTAGTAGTAGCGGGTAGTAGCGGGTAGTAGTAGCGGGTAGTAGTAGCGGGTAGTAGCGGGTAGTAGCGGGTAGTAGTAGCGGGTAGTAGCGGGCAGTAGTAGAGTGTAGTAGCGGGTAGTAGTAGCAGGTAGTAGTAGCGGGTAGTAGTAGCGGGTAGTAGCGGGTAGTAGTAGCGGGTAGTAGCGGGCAGTAGTAGAGTGTAGTAGCGGGTAGTAGTAGCAGGTAGTAGTAGCGGGTAGTAGCGGGCAGTAGTAGAGTGTAGTAGCGGGTAGTAGTAGCAGGTAGTAGTAGCGGGTAGTAGTAGCGGGTAGTAGCGGGTAGTAGTAGCGGGTAGTAGCGGGCAGTAGTAGCGGGTAGTAGTAGCAGGTAGTAGTAGCGGGTAGTAGCGGGTATTAGTAGCGGGTAGTAGCGGGTAGTAGTAGCGGGTAGTAGCGGGCAGTAGTAGCGGGTAGTAGTAGCGGGTAGTAGCGGGTAGTAGTAGAGTGTAGTAGCGGGTAGTAGTAGCGGGTAGTAGTAGCGGGTAGTAGCGGGTAGTAGTAGCGGGTAGTAGCGGGCAGTAGTAGAGTGTAGTAGCGGGTAGTAGTAGCAGGTAGTAGTAGCGGGTAGTAGCGGGCAGTAGTAGAGTGTAGTAGCGGGTAGTAGTAGCAGGTAGTAGTAGCGGGTAGTAGTAGCGGGTAGTAGTAGCGGGTAGTAGCGGGTAGTAGTAGCGGGTAGTAGTAGCGGGTAGTAGTAGCGGGTAGTAGCGGGTAGTAGTAGCGGGTAGTAGTAGCGGGTAGTAGCGGGTAGTAGTAGCAGGTAGTAATAGCGGGTAGTAGTAGCGGGTAGTAGCGGGTAGTAGTAGCGGGTAGTAGCGGGTAGTAGTAGCGGGTAGTAGTAGAGTGTAGTAGCGGGTAGTAGTAGCAGGTAGTAGTAGCGGGTAGTAGTAGCGGGTAGTAGCGGGTAGTAGTAGCGGGTAGTAGCGGGCAGTAGTAGAGTGTAGTAGCGGGTAGTAGTAGCAGGTAGTAGTAGCGGGTAGTAGCGGGTAGTAGTAGCGGGTAGTAGCGGGTAGTAGTAGCGGGTAGTAGCGGGTAGTAGTAGCGGGTAGTAGCGGGTAGTAGCAGCAGGTAGTAGTAGCGGGTAGTAGTAGCGGGTAGTAGCGGGTAGTAGTAGCGGGTAGTAGCGGGCAGTAGTAGAGTGTAGTAGCGGGTAGTAGTAGCAGGTAGTATTGCGGGTAGTAGTAGCGGGTAGTAGCGGGTAGTAGTAGCGGGTAGTAGCGGGCAGTAGTAGAGTGTAGTAGCGGGTAGTAGTAGCAGGTAGTAGTAGCGGGTAGTAGTAGAGTGTAGTAGCGGGTAGTAGTAGCAGGTAGTATTGCGGGTAGTAGTAGCGGGTAGTAGCGGGTAGTAGTAGCGGGTAGTAGCGGGCAGTAGTAGAGTGTAGTAGCGGGTAGTAGTAGCAGGTAGTATTGCGGGTAGTAGTAGCGGGTAGTAGCGGGTAGTAGTAGCAGGTAGTAGTAGCGGGTAGTAGCGGGTATTAGTAGCGGGTAGTAGCGGGTAGTAGTAGCGGGTAGTAGCGGGCAGTAGTAGCGGGTAGTAGTAGCGGGTAGTAGTAGCAGGTAGTAGTAGCGGGTAGTAGCGGGCAGTAGTAGAGTGTAGTAGCGGGTAGTAGTAGCAGGTAGTAGTAGCGGGTAGTAGTAGCGGGTAGTAGCGGGTAGTAGTAGCGGGTAGTAGCGGGCAGTAGTAGAGTGTAGTAGCGGGTAGTAGTAGCAGGTAGTAGTAGCGGGTAGTAGCGGGTATTAGTAGCGGGTAGTAGCGGGTAGTAGTAGCGGGTAGTAGCGGGCAGTAGTAGCGGGTAGTAGTAGCGGGTAGTAGTAGCGGGTAGTAGCGGGCAGTAGTAGAGTGTAGTAGCGGGTAGTAGTAGCGGGTAGTAGTAGCGGGTAGTAGCGGGTAGTAGTAGCGGGTAGTAGCGGGCAGTAGTAGAGTGTAGTAGCGGGTAGTAGTAGCAGGTAGTAGTAGCGGGTAGTAGCGGGCAGTAGTAGAGTGTAGTAGCGGGTAGTAGTAGCAGGTAGTAGTAGCGGGTAGTAGTAGCGGGTAGTAGTAGCGGGTAGTAGCGGGTAGTAGTAGCGGGTAGTAGTAGCGGGTAGTAGTAGAGTGTAGTAGCGGGTAGTAGTAGCAGGTAGTAGTAGCGGGTAGTAGCGGGTAGTAGTAGCGGGTAGTAGCGGGCAATAGTAGAGTGTAGTAGCGGGTAGTAGCAGCAGGTAGTAGTAGCGGGTAGTAGTAGCGGGTAGTAGCGGGTAGTAGTAGCGGGTAGTAGCGGGCAGTAGTAGAGTGTAGTAGCGGGTAGTAGTAGCAGGTAGTATTGCGGGTAGTAGCGGGCAGTAGTAGAGTGTAGTAGCGGGTAGTAGTAGCAGGTAGTAGTAGCGGGTAGTAGTAGAGTGTAGTAGCGGGTAGTAGTAGCAGGTAGTATTGCGGGTAGTAGTAGCGGGTAGTAGCGGGTAGTAGTAGCGGGTAGTAGCGGGCAGTAGTAGAGTGTAGTAGCGGGTAGTAGTAGCAGGTAGTATTGCGGGTAGTAGTAGCGGGTAGTAGCGGGTAGTAGTAGCGGGTAGTAGCGGGCAGTAGTAGAGTATAGTAGCGGGTAGTAGTAGCGGGTAGTAGTAGCGGGTAGTAGCGGGTAGTAGCGGGTAGTAGTAGCGGGTAGTAGCGGGCAGTAGTAGAGTGTAGTAGCGGGTAGTAGTAGCAGGTAGTAGTAGCGGGTATTAGTAGCGGGTAGTAGCGGGTAGTAGTAGCGGGTAGTAGCGGGCAGTAGTAGAGTGTAGTAGCGGGTAGTAGTAGCAGGTAGTAGTAGCGGGTAGTAGCGGGCAGTAGTAGAGTGTAGTAGCGGGTAGTAGTAGCAGGTAGTAGTAGCGGGTAGTAGTAGCGGGTAGTAGCGGGTAGTAGTAGCGGGTAGTAGCGGGCAGTAGTAGAGTGTAGTAGCGGGTAGTAGTAGCAGGTAGTAGTAGCGGGTAGTAGCGGGTAGTAGTAGCGGGTAGTAGCGGGTAGTAGTAGCGGGTAGTAGCGGGTAGTAGTAGCGGGTAGTAGTAGCGGGTAGTAGCGGGTAGTAGCGGGTAGTAGTAGCGGGTAGTAGCGGGCAGTAGTAGAGTGTAGTAGCGGGTAGTAGTAGCAGGTAGTAGTAGCGGGTAGTAGTAGCGGGTAGTAGCGGGTAGTAGTAGCGGGTAGTAGCGGGCAGTAGTAGAGTGTAGTAGCGGGTAGTAGTAGCAGGTAGTAGTAGCGGGTAGTAGCGGGCAGTAGTAGAGTGTAGTAGCGGGTAGTAGTAGCAGGTAGTAGTAGCGGGTAGTAGTAGCGGGTAGTAGCGGGTAGTAGTAGCGGGTAGTAGCGGGCAGTAGTAGAGTGTAGTAGCGGGTAGTAGTAGCAGGTAGTAGTAGCGGGTAGTAGTAGCGGGTAGTAGTAGCGGGTAGTAGTAGCGGGTAGTAGCGGGCAGTAGTAGAGTGTAGTAGCGGGTAGTAGTAGCGGGTAGTAGTAGCGGGTAGTAGCGGGTAGTAGTAGCGGGTAGTAGCGGGCAGTAGTAGAGTGTAGTAGCGGGTAGTAGTAGCAGGTAGTAGTAGCGGGTAGTAGCGGGCAGTAGTAGAGTGTAGTAGCGGGTAGTAGTAGCAGGTAGTAGTAGCGGGTAGTAGTAGAGTGTAGTAGTAGCGGGTAGTAGTAGCGGGTAGTAGCGGGTAGTAGTAGCGGGTAGTAGCGGGCAGTAGTAGAGTGTAGTAGCGGGTAGTAGTAGCAGGTAGTAGTAGCGGGTAGTAGCGGGTAGTAGTAGCGGGCAATAGTAGAGTGTAGTAGCGGGTAGTAGCAGCAGGTAGTATTGCGGGTAGTAGTAGCGGGTAGTAGCGGGTAGTAGTAGCGGGTAGTAGCGGGTAGTAGTAGAGTGTAGTAGCGGGTAGTAGTAGCAGGTAGTAGTAGCGGGTAGTAGTAGCGGGTAGTAGCGGGTAGTAGTAGCGGGTAGTAGCGGCCAGTAGTAGAGTGTAGTAGCGGGTAGTAGTAACAGGTAGTAGTAGCGGGTAGTAGTTGCGGGTAGTAGCGGGTAGTAGCGGGCAGTAGTAAAGTGTAGTAGCGGGTAGTAGTAGCAGGTATTAGTAGCGGGTAGTAGCGGGCAGTAGTTGAGTGTAGTAGCGGGTAGTAGTAGCAGGTAGTAGTAGCGGGTAGTAGTAGCGGGTAGTAGCGGGTAGTAGTAGCAGGTATTAGTAGCGGGTAGTAGCGGGTAGTAGTAGCAGGTAGTAGTAGCGGGTAGTAGCGGGCAGTAGTTGAGTGTAGTAGCGGGTAGTAGTAGCAGGTAGTAGTAGCGGGTAGTAGTAGCGGGTAGTAGCGGGTAGTAGTAGCGGGTAGTAGTAACGGGCAGTAGTAGAGTGTAGTAGCGGGTAGTAGTAGCGGGTAGTAGTAGCGGGTAGTAGCGGGTAGTAGTAGCGGGTAGTAGTAGCGGGTAGTAGCGGGTAGTAGTAGCGGGTAGTAGTAGCGGGTAGTAGTAGCGGGTAGTAATAGCGGGTAGTAGTAGCGGGTAGTAGCGGGTAGTAGTAGCGGGTAGTAGTAGCGGGTAGTAGTAGCGGGTAGTAGTAGCGGGTAGTAGTAGCGGGTAGTAGCGGGTAGTAGTAGAGTGTAGTAGCGGGTAGTAGTAGCGGGTAGTAGCGGGTAGTAGCGGGTAGTAGTAGCGGGTAGTAGTAGCGGGTAGTAGCGGGTAGTAGTAGCAGGTAGTAGTAGCGGGTAGTAGTAGCGGGTAGTAGTAGCGGGTAGTAGCGGGTAGTAGTAGCGGGTAGTAGTAGCGGGTAGTAGCGGGCAGTAGTAGAGTGTAGTAGCGGGTAGTAGTAGCAGGTAGTAGTAGCGGGTAGTAGTAGCGGGTAGTAGCGGGTAGTAGTAGCGGGTAGTAGTAGCGGGTACTAGCGGGTAGTAGCGGGTAGTAGTAGCGGGTAGTAGCGGGTAGTAGTAGCGGGTAGTAGTAGCGGGCAGTAGTAGAGTGTAGTAGCGGGTAGTAATAGCGGGTAGTAGTAGCGGGTAGTAGCGGGTAGTAGTAGCGGGTAGTAGTAGCGGGTAGTAGAAGCGGGTAGTAGCGGGTAGTAGTAGCGGGTAGTAGTAGCGGGTAGTAGCGGGTAGTAGTAGCGGGTAGTAGTAGCGGGTAGTAGCGGGTAGTAGTAGCGGGTAGTAGTAGCGGGTAGTAGTAGCGGGTAGTAGCGGGTAGTAGTAGCGGGTAGTAGCGGGCAGTAGTAGAGTGTAGTAGCGGGTAGTAGTAGCAGGTAGTAGTAGCGGGTAGTAGCGGGTGGTAGTAGCGGGTAGTAGTAGCGGGTAGTAGCGGGTAGTAGTAGCGGGTAGTAGTAGCGGGTAGTAGTAGCGGGTAGTAGTAGCGGGTAGTAGTAGCGGGTAGTAGTAGCGGGTAGTAGCGGGTAGTAGTAGCGGGTAGTAGTAGCGGGTAGTAGTAGCAGGTAGTAGTAGCGGGTAGTAGCGGGTAGTATTAGCGGGTAGTAGTAGCGGGTAGTAGCGGGTAGTAGTAGCGGGTAGTAGTAGCGGGTAGTAGTAGCGGGTAGTAGCGGGTAGTAGTAGCGGGTAGTAGCGGGCAGTAGTAGAGTGTAGTAGCGGGTAGTAGTAGCGGGTAGTAGTAGCGGGTAGTAGCGGGTAGTAGTAGCGGGTAGTAGTAGCGGGTAGTAGTAGCGGGTAGTAGTAGCGGGTAGTAGTAGCGGGTAGTAGTAGCGGGTAGTAGTAGCGGGTAGTAGTAGCGGGTAGTAGTAGCGGGTAGTAGCGGGTAGTAGTAGCGGGTAGTAGTAGCGGGTAGTAGTAGCAGGTAGTAGTAGCGGGTAGTAGTAGCGGGTAGTAGTAGCGAGCAGTAGTAGAGTGTAGTAGCGGGTAGTAGTAGCAGGTAGTAGTAGCGGGTAGTAGTAGCAGGTAGTAGTAGAGGGTAGTAGTAGCAGGTAGTAGCGGGCAGAAGTAGAGTGTAGTAGCGGGTAGTAGCGGGCAGTAGTAGAGTGTAGTAGCGGGTAGTAGTAGCAGGTAGTAGTAGCGGGTAGTAGTAGCGGGTAGTAGCGGGTAGTAGTAGCGGGTAGTAGTAGCGGGTAGTAGTAGCGGGTAGTAGCGGGTAGTAATAGCGGGTAGTAGTAGCGGGTAGTAGTGGCGGGTAGTAGTAGCGGGTAGTAGTAGCGGGTAGTAGCGGGTAGTAGTAGCGGGTAGTAGTAGCGGGTAGTAGCGGGTAGTAGTAGCAGGTAGTAATAGCGGGTAGTAGTAGCGGGTAGTAGCGGGTAGTAGTAGCGGGTAGTAGCGTGCACTAGTAGAGTGTAGTAGTGGGTAGTAGTAGCAGGTAGTAGTAGCGGGTAGTAGCGGGTAGTAGTAGCGGGTAGTAGCGGGCAGTAATAGAGTGTAGTAGCGGGTAGTAGTAGCAGGTAGTAGTAGCGGGTAGTAGTAGCGGGTAGTAGCGGGTAGTAGTAGCGGGTAGTAGCGGGCAGTAGTAGAGTGTAGTAGCGGATAGTAGTAGCAGGTAGTAGTAGCGGGTATAGTAGCGGGTAGTAGCGGGTAGTAGTAGCGGGTAGTAGCGGGCAGTAGTAGAGTGTAGTAGCGGGTAGTAGTAGCAGGTAGTAGTAGCGGGTAGTAGTAGCGGGTAGTAGCGGGTAGTAGTAGCGGGTAGTAGTAGCGGGTAGTAGCGGGAAGTAATAGAGTGTAGTAGCGGGTAGTAGTAGCAGGTAGTAGTAGCGGGTAGTAGTAGCGGGTAGTAGCGGGTAGTAGTAGCGGGTAGTAGCGGGCAGTAGTAGAGTGTAGTAGCGGGTAGTAGTAGCAGGTAGTAGTAGCGGGTAGTAGTAGCGGGTAGTAGCGGGTAGTAGTAGCGGGTAGTAGCGGGCAGTAGTAGAGTGTAGTAGCGGGTAGTAGTAACAGGTAGTAGTAGCGGGTAGTAGTTGCGGGTAGTAGCGGGTAGTAGCGGGCAGTAGTAAAGTGTAGTAGCGGGTAGTAGTAGCAGGTATTAGTAGCGGGTAGTAGCGGGTAGTAGTAGCAGGTAGTAGTAGCGGGTAGTAGCGGGCAGTAGTTGAGTGTAGTAGCGGGTAGTAGTAGCAGGTAGTAGTAGCGGGTAGTAGTAGCGGGTAGTAGCGGGTAGTAGTAGCGGGTAGTAGTAGCGGGTAGTAGTAGCAGGTAGTAGTAGCGGGTAGTAGTAGCGGGTAGTAGTAGCGGGTAGTAGCGGGTAGTAGTAGCGGGTAGTAGTAGCGGGTAGTAGTAGCGGGTAGTAGTAGCGGGTAGTAGCGGGTAGTAGTAGAGTGTAGTAGCGGGTAGTAGTAGCGGGTAGTAGCGGGTAGTAGCGGGTAGTAGTAGCGGGTAGTAGTAGCGGGTAGTAGCGGGCAGTAGTAGAGTGTAGTAGCGGGTAGTAGTAGCAGGTAGTAGTAGCGGGTAGTAGTAGCGGGTAGTAGCGGGTAGTAGTAGCGGGTAGTAGTAGCGGGTACTAGCGGGTAGTAGCGGGTAGTAGTAGCGGGTAGTAGCGGGCAGTAGTAGAGTGTAGTAGCGGGTAGTAGTAGCAGGTAGTAGTAGCGGGTAGTAGTAGCGGGTAGTAGCGGGTAGTAGTAGCGGGTAGTAGCGGGCAGTAGTAGAGTGTAGTAGCGGGTAGTAGTAGCAGGTAGTAGTAGCAGGTAGTAGTAGCGGGTAGTAGTAGCGGGTAGTAGCGGGTAGTAGTAGCGGGTAGTAGTAGAGTGTAGTAGCGGGTAGTAGTAGCAGGTAGTAGTAGCGGGTAGTAGTAGCGGGTAGTAGCGGGTAGTAGTAGCGGGTAGTAGCGGGCAGTAGTAGAGTGTAGTAGCGGGTAGTAGTAGCAGGTAGTAGTAGCGGGTAGTAGCGGGCAGTAGTAGAGTGTAGTAGCGGGTAGTAGTAGCAGGTAGTAGTAGCGGGTAGTAGTAGCGGGTAGTAGCGGGTAGTAGTAGCGGGTAGTAGCGGGCAGTAGTAGAGTGTAGTAGCGGGTAGTAGTAGCAGGTAGTAGTAGCGGGTAGTAGCGGGTAGTAGTAGCGGGTAGTAGTAGCGGGTAGTAGCGGGTAGTAGTAGCGGGTAGTAGCGGGCAGTAGTAGAGTGTAGTAGCGGGTAGTAGTAGCAGGTAGTAGTAGCGGGTAGTAGCGGGCAGTAGTAGCGGGTAGTAGTAGCGGGTAGTAGTAGCGGGTAGTAGCGGGCAGTAGTAGAGTGTAGTAGCGGGTAGTAGTAGCAGGTAGTAGTAGCGGGTAGTAGCGGGCAGTAGTAGCGGGTAGTAGTAGCGGGTAGTAGCGGGTAGTAGTAGCGGGTAGTAGTAGCGGGTAGTAGCGGGCAGTAGTAGAGTGTAGTAGCGGGTAGTAGTAGCAGGTAGTAGTAGCGGGTAGTAGTAGCGGGTAGTAGCGGGCAGTAGTAGAGTGTAGTAGCGGGTAGTAGTAGCAGGTAGTAGTAGCGGGTAGTAGTAGCGGGTAGTAGTAGCGGGTAGTAGCGGGTAGTAGTAGCGGGTAGTAGCGGGCAGTAGTAGAGTGTAGTAGCGGGTAGTAGTAGCAGGTAGTAGTAGCGGGTAGTAGTAGCGGGTAGTAGCGGGCAGTAGTAGAGTGTAGTAGCGGGTAGTAGTAGCAGGTAGTAGTAGCGGGTAGTAGTAGCGGGTAGTAGTAGCGGGTAGTAGCGGGTAGTAGTAGCGGGTAGTAGCGGGCAGTAGTAGAGTGTAGTAGCGGGTAGTAGTAGCAGGTAGTAGTAGCGGGTAGTAGTAGCGGGTAGTAGCGGGCAGTAGTAGAGTGTAGTAGCGGGTAGTAGTAGCAGGTAGTAGTAGCGGGTAGTAGTAGCGGGTAGTAGTAGCGGGTAGTAGCGGGCAGTAGTAGCGGGTAGTAGCGGGTAGTAGTAGCAGGTAGTAGTAGCGGGTAGTAGTAGCAGGTAGTAGTAGCGGGTAGTAGCGGGCAGTAGTAGCGGGTAGTAGTAGCGGGTAGTAGTAGCGGGTAGTAGCGGGCAGTAGTAGAGTGTAGTAGCGGGTAGTAGTAGCAGGTAGTAGTAGCGGGTAGTAGCGGGCAGTAGTAGCGGGTAGTAGTAGCGGGTAGTAGCGGGTAGTAGTAGCGGGTAGTAGTAGCGGGTAGTAGCGGGCAGTAGTAGAGTGTAGTAGCGGGTAGTAGTAGCAGGTAGTAGTAGCGGGTAGTAGTAGCGGGTAGTAGCGGGCAGTAGTAGAGTGTAGTAGCGGGTAGTAGTAGCAGGTAGTAGTAGCGGGTAGTAGTAGCGGGTAGTAGTAGCGGGTAGTAGCGGGTAGTAGTAGCGGGTAGTAGCGGGCAGTAGTAGAGTGTAGTAGCGGGTAGTAGTAGCAGGTAGTAGTAGCGGGTAGTAGTAGCGGGTAGTAGTAGCAGGTAGTAGTAGCGGGTAGTAGTAGCGGGTAGTAGCGGGTAGTAGTAGCGGGTAGTAGCGGGCAGTAGTAGAGTGTAGTAGCGGGTAGTAGTAGCAGGTAGTAGTAGCGGGTAGTAGTAGCGGGTAGTAGCGGGTAGTAGCGGGCAGTAGTAGAGTGTAGTAGCGGGTAGTAGTAGCAGGTAGTAGTAGCGGGTAGTAGTAGCGGGTAGTAGTAGCGGGTAGTAGCGGGCAGTAGTAGAGTGTAGTAGCGGGTAGTAGTAGCAGGTAGTAGTAGCGGGTAGTAGTAGCGGGTAGTAGTAGCGGGTAGTAGTAGCAGGTAGTAGTAGCGGGTAGTAGTAGCGGGTAGTAGCGGGTAGTAGTAGCGGGTAGTAGTAACGGGTAGTAGTAGCGGGTAGTAGTAGCGGGTAGTAGTAGCGGGTAGTAGTAGCGGGTAGTAGTAGCGGGTAGTAGTAGCAGGTAGTAGTAGCGGGTAGTAGTAGCGGGTAGTAGCGGGTAGTAGTAGCGGGTAGTAGTAACGGGTAGTAGTAGCGGGTAGTAGTAGCGGGTAGTAGTAGCGGGTAGTAGTAGCGGGTAGTAGCGGGCAGTAGTAGAGTGTAGTAGCGGGTAGTAGTAGCAGGTAGTAGTAGCGGGTAGTAGTAGCGGGTAGTAGCGGGTAGTAGTAGCGGGTAGTAGTAGCGGGTACTAGCGGGTAGTAGCGGGTAGTAGTAGCGGGTAGTAGCGGGCAGTAGTAGAGTGTAGTAGCGGGTAGTAGTAGCAGGTAGTAGTAGCGGGTAGTAGTAGCGGGTAGTAGCGGGTAGTAGTAGCGGGTAGTAGCGGGCAGTAGTAGAGTGTAGTAGCGGGTAGTAGTAGCAGGTAGTAGTAGCGGGTAGTAGCGGGTAGTAGTAGCGGGTAGTAGTAGCGGGTAGTAGCGGGTAGTAGTAGCGGGTAGTAGCGGGCAGTAGTAGAGTGTAGTAGCGGGTAGTAGTAGCAGGTAGTAGTAGCGGGTAGTAGCGGGCAGTAGTAGCGGGTAGTAGCGGGCAGTAGTAGAGTGTAGTAGCGGGTAGTAGTAGCAGGTAGTAGTAGCGGGTAGTAGCGGGTAGTAGTAGCGGGTAGTAGTAGCGGGTAGTAGCGGGTAGTAGTAGCGGGTAGTAGTAGCGGGTAGTAGCGGGCAGTAGTAGAGTGTAGTAGCGGGTAGTAGTAGCAGGTAGTAGTAGCGGGTAGTAGTAGCGGGTAGTAGTAGCGGGTAGTAGTAGCAGGTAGTAGTAGCGGGTAGTAGTAGCGGGTAGTAGTAGCGGGTAGTAGTAGCGGGTAGTAGCGGGTAGTAGTAGCGGGTAGTAGTAGAGTGTAGTAGTAGCGGGTAGTAGTAGCGGGTAGTAGCGGGTAGTAGTAGCGGGTAGTAGCGGGCAGTAGTAGAGTGTAGTAGCGGGTAGTAGTAGCAGGTAGTAGTAGCGGGTAGTAGCGGGTAGTAGTAGCGGGTAGTAGCGGGCAGTAGTAGAGTGTAGTAGCGGGTAGTAGTAGCAGGTAGTAGTAGCGGGTAGTAGTAGCGGGTAGTAGCGGGTAGTAGTAGCGGGTAGTAGCGGGCAGTAGTAGAGTGTAGTAGCGGGTAGTAGTAGCAGGTAGTAGTAGCGGGTAGTAGTAGCGGGTAGTAGCGGGTAGTAGTAGCGGGTAGTAGCGGGCAGTAGTAGAGTGTAGTAGCGGGTAGTAGTAGCAGGTAGTAGTAGCGGGTAGTAGTAGCGGGTAGTAGCGGGTAGTAGTAGCGGGTAGTAGCGGGCAGTAGTAGAGTGTAGTAGCGGGTAGTAGTAACAGGTAGTAGTAGCGGGTAGTAGTTGCGGGTAGTAGCGGGTAGTAGCGGGCAGTAGTAAAGTGTAGTAGCGGGTAGTAGTAGCAGGTATTAGTAGCGGGTAGTAGCGGGTAGTAGTAGCAGGTAGTAGTAGCGGGTAGTAGCGGGCAGTAGTTGAGTGTAGTAGCGGGTAGTAGTAGCAGGTAGTAGTAGCGGGTAGTAGTAGCGGGTAGTAGCGGGTAGTAGTAGCGGGTAGTAGTAGCGGGTAGTAGTAGAGTGTAGTAGCGGGTAGTAGTAGCAGGTAGTAGTAGCGGGTAGTAGTAGCGGGTAGTAGCGGGTAGTAGTAGCGGGTAGTAGCGGGCAGTAGTAGAGTGTAGTAGCGGGTAGTAGTAGCAGGTAGTAGTAGCGGGTAGTAGTAGCGGGTAGTAGCGGGTAGTAGTAGCGGATAGTAGCGGGTAGTAGTAGCGGGTAGTAGCGGGTAGTAGTAGCGGGTAGTAGTAGCGGGTAGTAGCGGGTAGTAGTAGCGGGTAGTAGCGGGTAGTAGTAGCGGGTAGTAGTAGCGGGTAGTAGAAGCGGGTAGTAGCGGGTAGTAGTAGCGGGTAGTAGCGGGTAGTAGTAGCGGGTAGTAGTAGCGGGTAGTAGCGGGCAGTAGTAGAGTGTAGTAGCGGGTAGTAGTAGCAGGTAGTAGTAGCGGGTAGTAGTAGCGGGTAGTAGTAGCGGGTAGTAGTAGCGGGTAGTAGCGGGTAGTAGTAGCGGGTAGTAGTAGCGGGCAGTAGTAGAGTGTAGTAGCGGGTAGTAATAGCGGGTAGTAGTAGCGGGTAGTAGCGGGTAGTAGTAGCGGGTAGTAGTAGCGGGCAGTAGTAGAGTGTAGTAGCGGGTAGTAGTAGCGGGTAGTAGTAGCGGGTAGTAGCGGGTAGTAGTAGCGGGTAGTAGTAGCGGGTAGTAGCGGGTAGTAGTAGCGGGCAGTAGTAGAGTGTAGTAGCGGGTAGTAGTAGCAGGTAGTAGTAGCGGGTAGTAGCGGGTGGTAGTAGCGGGTAGTAGTAGCGGGTAGTAGTAACGGGCAGTAGTAGAGTGTAGTAGCGGGTAGTAGTAGCGGGCAGTAGTAGAGTGTAGTAGCGGGTAGTAGTAGCAGGTAGTAGTAGCGGGTAGTAGCGGGTGGTAGTAGCGGGTAGTAGTAGCGGGTAGTAGCGGGTAGTAGTAGCGGGTAGTAGCGGGTAGTAGCGGGTAGTAGTAGCGGGTAGTAGCGGGTAGTAGTAGCGGGTAGTAGTAGCGGGCAGTAGTAGAGTGTAGTAGCGGGTAGTAGTAGCGGGTAGTAGTAGCGGGTAGTAGCGGGTAGTAGTAGCGGGTAGTAGTAGCGGGTAGTAGTAGCGGGTAGTAGTAGCGGGTAGTAGTAGCGGGTAGTATCGGGTAGTAGTAGCGGGTAGTAGTAGCGGGTAGTAGCGGGTAGTAGTAGCGGGTAGTAGTAGCGGGTAGTAGTAGCGAGCAGTAGTAGAGTGTAGTAGCGGGTAGTAGTAGCAGGTAGTAGTAGCGGGTAGTAGTAGCAGGTAGTAGTAGAGGGTAGTAGTAGCAGGTAGTAGTAGCGGGTAGTAGTAGCGGGTAGTAGTAGCGGGTAGTAGTAGAGTGTAGTAGCGGGTAGTAGTAGCGGGTAGTAGCGGGTAGTAGTAGCGGGTAGTAGTAGCGGGCAGTAGTAGAGTTTAGTAGCGGGTAGTAATAGCGGGTAGTAGTAGCGGGTAGTAGCGGGTAGTAATAGCGGGTAGTAGTAGCGGGTAGTAGTAGCGGGTAGTAGCGGGTAGTAGTAGTGGGTAGTAGAGGGTAGTAGTAGCGGGTAGTAGTAGCGGGTAGTAGTAGCGGGTAGTAGCGGGTAGTAGTAGCGGGTAGTAGTAGCGGGTAGTAGTAGAGTGTATTAGCGGGTAGTAGCGGGTAGTAGCGGGTAGTAGTAGCGGGTAGTAGCGGGTAGTAGTAGCGGGTAGTAGCGTGCAGTAGTAGAGTGTAGTAGTGGCTAGTAGTAGCAGGTAGTAGTAGCGGGTAGTAGCGGGTAGTAGTAGCGGGTAGTAGCGGGCAGTAGTAGAGTGTAGTAGCGGGTAGTAGTAGCAGGTAGTAGTAGCGGGTAGTAGTAGCGGGTAGTAGCGGGTAGTAGTAGCGGGTAGTAGTAGCGGGTAGTAGCGGGAAGTAATAGAGTGTAGTAGCGGGTAGTAGTAGCAGGTAGTCGTAGCGGGTAGTAGTAGCGGGTAGTAGCGGGTAGTAGTAGCGGGTAGTAGCGGGCAGTAGTAGAGTGTAGTAGCGGGTAGTAGTAGCAGGTAGTAGTAGCGGGTAGTAGTAGCGGGTAGTAGCGGGTAGTAGTAGCGGGTAGTAGCGGGCAGTAGTAGAGTGTAGTAGCGGGTAGTAGTAGCAGGTAGTAGTAGCGGGTAGTAGCGGGCAGTAGTAGAGTGTAGTAGCGGGTAGTAGTAGCAGGTAGTAGTAGCGGGTAGTAGTAGCGGGTAGTAGCGGGTAGTAGTAGCGGGTAGTAGTAGAGGGTAGTAGCGGGTAGTAGTAGCGGGTAGTAGCGGGTAGTAGTAGAGGGTAGTAGCGGGTAGTAGTAGCGGGTAGTAGCGGGCAGTAGTAGAGTGTAGTAGCGGGTAGTAGTAGCAGGTAGTAGTAGCGGGTAGTAGCGGGTAGTAGTAGCGGGTAGTAGCGGGTAGTAGTAGCGGGTAGTAGCGGGCAGTAGTAGCGGGTAGTAGTAGCGGGTAGTAGTAGCGGGTAGTATCGGGCAGTAGTAGAGTGTAGTAGCGGGTAGTAGTAGCGGGTAGTAGTAGCGGGTATAGTAGCGGGTAGTAGCGGGTAGTAGTAGCGGGTAGTAGCGGGCAGTAGTAGAGTGTAGTAGCGGGTAGTAGTAGCAGGTAGTAGTAGCGGGTAGTAGTAGCGGGTAGTAGCGGGTAGTAGTAGCGGGTAGTAGTAGCGGGTAGTAGCGGGTAGTAGTAGCGGGTAGTAGCGGGTAGTAGTAGCGGGTAGTAGTAGCGGGTAGTAGCGGGTAGTAGCGGGTAGTAGTAGCGGGTAGTAGCGGGCAGTAGTAGAGTGTAGTAGCGGGTAGTAGTAGCAGGTAGTAGTAGCGGGTAGTAGTAGCGGGTAGTAGCGGGTAGTAGTAGCGGGTAGTAGCGGGCAGTAGTAGAGTGTAGTAGCGGGTAGTAGTAGCAGGTAGTAGTAGCGGGTAGTAGCGGGCAGTAGTAGAGTGTAGTAGCGGGTAGTAGTAGCAGGTAGTAGTAGCGGGTAGTAGTAGCGGGTAGTAGCGGGTAGTAGTAGCGGGTAGTAGCGGGCAGTAGTAGAGTGTAGTAGCGGGTAGTAGTAGCAGGTAGTAGTAGCGGGTAGTAGCGGGTAGTAGTAGCGGGTAGTAGCGGGTAGTAGTAGCGGGTAGTAGCGGGCAGTAGTAGCGGGTAGTAGTAGCGGGTAGTAGTAGCGGGTAGTATCGGGCAGTAGTAGAGTGTAGTAGCGGGTAGTAGTAGCGGGTAGTAGTAGCGGGTAGTAGCGGGTAGTAGTAGCGGGTAGTAGCGGGCAGTAGTAGAGTGTAGTAGCGGGTAGTAGTAGCAGGTAGTAGTAGCGGGTAGTAGCGGGCAGTAGTAGAGTGTAGTAGCGGGTAGTAGTAGCAGGTAGTAGTAGCGGGTAGTAGCGGGCAGTAGTAGAGTGTAGTAGCGGGTAGTAGTAGCAGGTAGTAGTAGCGGGTAGTAGTAGCGGGTAGTAGCGGGTAGTAGTAGCGGGTAGTAGCGGGCAGTAGTAGAGTGTAGTAGCGGGTAGTAGTAGCAGGTAGTAGTAGCGGGTAGTAGTAGCGGGTAGTAGCGGGTAGTAGTAGCAGGTAGTAGTAGCGGGTAGTAGTAGCGGATAGTAGTAGCGGGTAGTAGTAGCGGGTAGTAGTAGCGGGTATTAGTAGCGGGTAGTAGCGGGTAGTAGTAGCGGGTAGTAGTAGCGGGTAGTAGCGGGTAGTAGTAGCGGGTAGTAGCGGGCAGTAGTAGAGTGTAGTAGCGGGTAGTAGTAGCAGGTAGTAGTAGCGGGTAGTAGCGGGTAGTAGTAGCAGGTAGTAATAGCGGGTAGTAGTAGCGGGTAGTAGCGGGTAGTAGTAGCGGGTAGTAGTAGCGGGTAGTAGTAGAGTGTAGTAGTAGCGGGTAGTAGTAGCGGGTAGTAGCGGGTAGTAGTAGCGGGTAGTAGCGGGCAGTAGTAGAGTGTAGTAGCGGGTAGTAGTAGCAGGTAGTAGTAGCGGGTAGTAGCGGGTAGTAGTAGCGGGTAGTAGCGGGCAGTAGTAGAGTGTAGTAGCGGGTAGTAGTAGCAGGTAGTAGTAGCGGGTAGTAGTAGCGGGTAGTAGCGGGTAGTAGTAGCGGGTAGTAGCGGGCAGTAGTAGAGTGTAGTAGCGGGTAGTAGTAGCAGGTAGTATTGCGGGTAGTAGTAGCGGGTAGTAGCGGGTAGTAGTAGCGGGTAGTAGCGGGCAGTAGTAGAGTGTAGTAGCGGGTAGTAGTAGCAGGTAGTAGTAGCGGGTAGTAGTAGCGGGTAGTAGCGGGTAGTAGTAGCGGGTAGTAGCGGGCAGTAGTAGAGTGTAGTAGCGGGTAGTAGTAACAGGTAGTAGTAGCGGGTAGTAGTTGCGGGTAGTAGCGGGTAGTAGTAGCGGGTAGTAGTAGCGGGTAGTAGTAGCGGGTAGTAGCGGGTAGTAGTAGCGGGTAGTAGTAACAGGCAGTAGTAGAGTGTAGTAGCGGGTAGTAGTAGCGGGTAGTAGTAGCGGGTAGTAGCGGGTAGTAGTAGCGGGTAGTAGTAGCGGGTAGTAGCGGGTAGTAGTAGCGGGTAGTAGTAGCGGGTAGTAGTAGCGGGTAGTAGCGGGTAGTAGTAGCGGGTAGTAGTAGCGGGTAGTAGCGGGTAGTAGTAGCGGGTAGTAGTAGCGGGTAGTAGTAGCGGGTAGTAGTAGCGGGTAGTAGCGGGTAGTAGTAGAGTGTAGTAGCGGGTAGTAGTAGCGGGTAGTAGCGGGTAGTAGCGGGTAGTAGTAGCGGGTAGTAGTAGCGGGTTGTAGCGGGTAGTAGTAACGGGTAGTAGTAGCGGGTAGTAGTAGCGGGTAGTAGTAGCGGGTAGTAGTAGCGGGTAGTAGCGGGTAGTAGTAGCGGGTAGTAGTAGCGGGTAGTAGCGGGCAGTAGTAGAGTGTAGTAGCGGGTAGTAGTAGCAGGTAGTAGTAGCGGGTAGTAGTAGCGGGTAGTAGCGGGTAGTAGTAGCGGGTAGTAGTAGCGGGTAGTAGTAGCGGGTACTAGCGGGTAGTAGCGGGTAGTAGTAGCGGGTAGTAGCGGGCAGTAGTAGAGTGTAGTAGCGGGTAGTAGTAGCAGGTAGTAGTAGCGGGTAGTAGCGGGTAGTAGTAGCGGGTAGTAGCGGGCAGTAGTAGAGTGTAGTAGCGGGTAGTAGTAGCAGGTAGTAGTAGCGGGTAGTAGCGGGCAGTAGTAGAGTGTAGTAGCGGGTAGTAGTAGCAGGTAGTAGTAGCGGGTAGTAGTAGCGGGTAGTAGCGGGTAGTAGTAGCGGGTAGTAGCGGGCAGTAGTAGAGTGTAGTAGCGGGTAGTAGTAGCAGGTAGTAGTAGCGGGTAGTAGCGGGTAGTAGTAGCGGGTAGTAGTAGCGGGTAGTAGCGGGTAGTAGTAGCGGGTAGTAGCGGGCAGTAGTAGAGTGTAGTAGCGGGTAGTAGTAGCAGGTAGTAGTAGCGGGTAGTAGCGGGCAGTAGTAGCGGGTAGTAGTAGCGGGTAGTAGTAGCGGGTAGTAGCGGGCAGTAGTAGAGTGTAGTAGCGGGTAGTAGTAGCAGGTAGTAGTAGCGGGTAGTAGCGGGCAGTAGTAGCGGGTAGTAGCGGGCAGTAGTAGAGTGTAGTAGCGGGTAGTAGTAGCAGGTAGTAGTAGCGGATAGTAGCGGGCAGTAGTAGAGTGTAGTAGCGGGTAGTAGTAGCAGGTAGTAGTAGCGGGTAGTAGCGGGTAGTAGTAGCGGGTAGTAGTAGCGGGTAGTAGTAGCGGGTAGTAGCGGGTAGTAGCGGGTAGTAGCGGGTAGTAGCGGGCAGTAGTAGAGTGTAGTAGCGGGTAGTAGTAGCAGGTAGTAGTAGCGGGTAGTAGCGGGTAGTAGCGGGTAGTAGTAGCGGGTAGTAGCGGGCAGTAGTAGAGTGTAGTAGCGGGTAGTAGTAGCAGGTAGTAGTAGCGGGTAGTAGCGGGTAGTAGTAGCGGGTAGTAGTAGCGGGTAGTAGTAGCGGGTAGTAGCGGGTAGTAGCGGGTAGTAGCGGGTAGTAGCGGGTAGTAGTAGCGGGTAGTAGCGGGCAGTAATAGATGTAGTAGCGGGTAGTAGTAGCAGGTAGTAGTAGCGGGTAGTAGTAGCGGGTAGTAGCGGGTAGTAGTAGCGGGTAGTAGCGGGCAGTAGTAGAGTGTAGTAGCGGGTAGTAGTAGCAGGTAGTAGTAGCGGGTAGTAGTAGCGGGTAGTAGCGGGTAGTAGTAGCGGGTAGTAGCGGGCAGTAGTAGAGTGTAGTAGCGGGTAGTAGTAGCAGGTAGTAGTAGCGGGTAGTAGTAGCGGGTAGTAGCGGGTAGTAGTAGCGGGTAGTAGCGGGCAGTAGTAGAGTGTAGTAGCGGGTAGTAGTAGCAGGTAGTAGTAGCGGGTAGTAGTAGCGGGTAGTAGCGGGTAGTAGTAGCGGGTAGTAGCGGGCAGTAGTAGAGTGTAGTAGCGGGTAGTAGTAACAGGTAGTAGTAGCGGGTAGTAGTTGCGGGTAGTAGCGGGTAGTAGCGGGCAGTAGTAAAGTGTAGTAGCGGGTATTAGTAGCAGGTATTAGTAGCGGGTAGTAGCGGGTAGTAGTAGCAGGTAGTAGTAGCGGGTAGTAGCGGGCAGTAGTTGAGTGTAGTAGCGGGTAGTAGTAGCAGGTAGTAGTAGCGGGTAGTAGTAGCGGGTAGTAGCAGGTAGTAGTAGCGGGTAGTAGTAGCGGGTAGTAGCGGGTAGTAGCGGGTAGTAGTAGCGGGTAGTAGCGGGTAGTAGCGGGTAGTAGTAGCGGGTAGTAGTAGAGTGTAGTAGCGGGTAGTAGTAGCGGGTAGTAGCGGGTAGTAGTAGAGTGTAGTAGCGGGTAGTAGTAGCAGGTAGTAGTAGCGGGTAGTAGCGGGTAGTAGTAGCGGGTAGTAGCGGGCAGTAGTAGAGTGTAGTAGCGGGTAGTAGTAGCAGGTAGTAGTAGCGGGTAGTAGTAGCGGGTAGTAGCGGGTAGTAGTAGCGGGTAGTAGCGGGCAGTAGTAGAGTGTAGTAGCGGGTAGTAGTAGCAGGTAGTATTGCGGGTAGTAGTAGAGTGTAGTAGCGGGTAGTAGTAGCAGGTAGTAGTAGCGGGTAGTAGTAGCGGGTAGTAGCGGGTAGTAGTAGCGGGTAGTAGTAGCGGGTAGTAGTAGCGGGTAGTAGTAGCGGGTAGTAGTAGCGGGTAGTAGTAGCGGGTAGTAGTAGCGGGTAGTAGCGGGTAGTAGTAGCGGGTAGTAGTAGCGGGTAGTAGCGGGTAGTAGTAGCGGGTAGTAGCGGGTAGTAGTAGCGGGTAGTAGTAGCGGGTAGTAGCGGGTAGTAGCGGGTAGTAGTAGCGGGTAGTAGCGGGCAGTAGTAGAGTGTAGTAGCGGGTAGTAGTAGCAGGTAGTAGTAGCGGGTAGTAGTAGCGGGTAGTAGCGGGTAGTAGTAGCGGGTAGTAGCGGGCAGTAGTAGAGTGTAGTAGCGGGTAGTAGTAGCAGGTAGTAGTAGCAGGTAGTAGTAGCGGGTAGGAGCGGGCAGTAGTAGAGTGTAGTAGCGGGTAGTAGTATCAGGTAGTAGTAGCGGGTAGTAGTAGCGGGTAGTAGCGGGTAGTAGTAGCGGGTAGTAGCGGGCAGTAGTAGAGTGTAGTAGCGGGTAGTAGTAGCAGGTAGTAGTAGCGGGTAGTAGCGGGTAGTAGTAGCGGGTAGTAGCGGGTAGTAGCGGGTAGTAGTAGCGGGTAGTAGTAGAGTGTAGTAGCGGGTAGTAGTAGCGGGTAGTAGTAGCGGGTAGTAGCGGGCAGTAGTAGAGTGTAGTAGCGGGTAGTAGTAGCGGGTAGTAGTAGCGGGTAGTAGCGGGCAGTAGTAGCGGGTAGTAGTAGCGGGTAGTAGTAGCGGGTAGTAGCGGGCAGTAGTAGAGTGTAGTAGCGGGTAGTAGTAGCGGGTAGTAGTAGCGGGTAGTAGCGGGTAGTAGTAGCGGGTAGTAGCGGGCAGTAGTAGAGTGTAGTAGCGGGTAGTAGTAGCAGGTAGTAGTAGCGGGTAGTAGTAGCGGGTAGTAGTAGCGGGTAGTAGTAGCGGGTAGTAGTAGCGGGTAGTAGTAGCGGGTAGTAGTAGCGGGTAGTAGTAGCGGGTAGTAGCGGGTAGTAGTAGCGGGTAGTAGTAGCGGGTAGTAGCGGGTAGTAGTAACAGGTAGTAGTAGCGGGTAGTAGTAGCGGGTAGTAGCGGGTAGTAGTAGCGGGTAGTAGCGGGTAGTAGCGGGTAGTAGTAGCGGGTAGTAGCGGGCAGTAGTAGAGTGTAGTAGCGGGTAGTAGTAGCAGGTAGTAGTAGCGGGTAGTAGTAGCGGGTAGTAGCGGGTAGTAGTAGCGGGTAGTAGCGGGCAGTAGTAGAGTGTAGTAGCGGGTAGTAGTAACAGGTAGTAGTAGCGGGTAGTAGTTGCGGGTAGTAGCGGGTAGTAGCGGGCAGTAGTAAAGTGTAGTAGCGGGTAGTAGTAGCAGGTATTAGTAGCGGGTAGTAGCGGGTAGTAGTAGCAGGTAGTAGTAGCGGGTAGTAGCGGGCAGTAGTTGAGTGTAGTAGCGGGTAGTAGTAGCAGGTAGTAGTAGCGGGTAGTAGTAGCGGGTAGTAGCGGGTAGTAGTAGCGGGTAGTAGTAACGGGCAGTAGTAGAGTGTAGTAGCGGGTAGTAGTAGCGGGTAGTAGTAGCGGGTAGTAGCGGGTAGTAGTAGCGGGTAGTAGTAGCGGGTAGTAGCGGGTAGTAGTAGCGGGTAGTAGTAGCGGGTAGTAGTAGTGGGTAGTAGCGGGTAGTAGTAGCGGGTAGTAGCGGGTAGTAGTAGCGGGTAGTAGTAGCGGGTAGTAGCGGGTAGTAGTAGCGGGTAGTAGTAGCGGGTAGTAGTAGCGGGTAGTAGTAGCGGGTAGTAGCGGGTAGTAGTAGAGTGTAGTAGCGGGTAGTAGTAGCGGGTAGTAGCGGGTAGTAGCGGGTAGTAGTAGCGGGTAGTAGTGGGTAGTAGTAGCGGGTAGTAGTAGCGGGTAGTAGTAGCGGGTAGTAGTAGCGGGTAGTAGTAGCGGGTAGTAGTGGGTAGTAGTAGCGGGTAGTAGTAGCGGGTAGTAGCGGGCAGTAGTAGAGTGTAGTAGCGGGTAGTAGTAGCAGGTAGTAGTAGCGGGTAGTAGTAGCGGGTAGTAGCGGGTAGTAGTAGCGGGTAGTAGCGGGCAGTAGTAGAGTGTAGTAGCGGGTAGTAGTAGCAGGTAGTAGTAGCGGGTAGTAGTAGCGGGTAGTAGCGGGTAGTAGTAGCGGGTAGTAGCGGGCAGTAGTAGAGTGTAGTAGCGGGTAGTAGTAGCAGGTAGTAGTAGCTGGTAGTAGTAGCGGGTAGTAGCGGGTAGTAGTAGAGGGTAGTAGCGGGCAGTAGTAGAGTGTAGTAGCGGGTAGTAGTAGCAGGTAGTAGTAGCGGGTAGTAGTTGCGGGTAGTAGCGGGTAGTAGTAGCGGGTAGTAGCGGGCAGTAGTTGAGTGTAGTAGCGGGTAGTAGTAGCAGGTAGTAGCGGGTAGTAGTAGCGGGTAGTAGCGGGTAGTAGTAGCGGGTAGTAGCGGGTAGTAGTAGCGGGTAGTAGTAACGGGCAGTAGTAGAGTGTAGTAGCGGGTAGTAGTAGCGGGTAGTAGTAGCGGGTAGTAGCGGGTAGTAGTAGCGGGTAGTAGTAGCGGGTAGTAGCGGGTAGTAGCGGGCAGTAGTAGAGTGTAGTAGCAGGTAGTAGTAGCAGGTAGTAGTATCGGGTAGTAGTAGCGGGTAGTAGCGGGTAGTAGTAGCGGGTAGTAGTAGAGTGTAGTAGCGGGTAGTAGTAGCAGGTAGTAGTAGCGGGTAGTAGTAGCGGGTAGTAGCGGGTAGTAGTAGCGGGTAGTAGCGGGCAGTAGTAGAGTGTAGTAGCGGGTAGTAGTAGCAGGTAGTAGTAGCGGGTAGTAGTAGCGGGTAGTAGCGGGCAGTAGTAGAGTGTAGTAGCGGGTAGTAGTAACAGGTAGTAGTAGCGGGTAGTAGTAGCGGGTAGTAGCGGGTAGTAGTAGCGGGTAGTAGCGGGTAGTAGCGGGTAGTAGTAGCGGGTAGTAGCGGGCAGTAGTAGAGTGTAGTAGCGGGTAGTAGTAGCAGGTAGTAGTAGCGGGTAGTAGCGGGTAGTAGTAGCGGGTAGTAGCGGGCAGTAGTAGAGTGTAGTAGCGGGTAGTAGTAACAGGTAGTAGTAGCGGGTAGTAGTAGCGGGTAGTAGCGGGTAGTAGTAGCGGGTAGTAGCGGGCAGTAGTAGAGTGTAGTAGCGGGTAGTAGTAGCAGGTAGTAGTAGCGGGTAGTAGCGGGTAGTAGTAGCGGGTAGTAGCGGGTAGTAGTAGCGGGTAGTAGCGGGCAGTAGTAGCGGGTAGTAGTAGCGGGTAGTAGTAGCGGGTAGTAGCGGGCAGTAGTAGAGTGTAGTAGCGGGTAGTAGTAGCGGGTAGTAGTAGCGGGTAGTAGCGGGTAGTAGTAGCGGGTAGTAGCGGGCAGTAGTAGAGTGTAGTAGCGGGTAGTAGTAGCAGGTAGTAGTAGCGGGTAGTAGCGGGCAGTAGTAGAGTGTAGTAGCGGGTAGTAGTAGCGGGTAGTAGTAGCAGGTAGTAGTAGCGGGTAGTAGTAGCGGGTAGTAGTAGCGGGTAGTAGTAGCGGGTAGTAGTAGCGGGTAGTAGTAGCGGGTAGTAGTAGCGGGTAGTAGCGGGTAGTAGTAGCGGGTAGTAGTAGCGGGTAGTAGCGGGTAGTAGTAGCAGGTAGTAATAGCGGGTAGTAGTAGCGGGTAGTAGCGGGTAGTAGTAGCGGGTAGTAGTAGAGTGTAGTAGTAGCGGGTAGTAGTAGCGGGTAGTAGCGGGTAGTAGTAGCGGGTAGTAGCGGGCAGTAGTAGAGTGTAGTAGCGGGTAGTAGTAGCAGGTAGTAGTAGCGGGTAGTAGCGGGTAGTAGTAGCGGGTAGTAGCGGGCAGTAGTAGAGTGTAGTAGCGGGTAGTAGTAGCAGGTAGTAGTAGCGGGTAGTAGTAGCGGGTAGTAGCGGGTAGTAGTAGCGGGTAGTAGCGGGCAGTAGTAGAGTGTAGTAGCGGGTAGTAGTAGCAGGTAGTAGTAGCGGGTAGTAGTAGCGGGTAGTAGCGGGTAGTAGTAGCGGGTAGTAGCGGGCAGTAGTAGAGTGTAGTAGCGGGTAGTAGTAGCAGGTAGTAGTAGCGGGTAGTAGTAGCGGGTAGTAGCGGGCAGTAGTAGAGTGTAGTAGCGGGTAGTAGTAACAGGTAGTAGTAGCGGGTAGTAGTAGCGGGTAGTAGCGGGTAGTAGTAGCGGGTAGTAGCGGGTAGTAGCGGGTAGTAGTAGCGGGTAGTAGCGGGCAGTAGTAGAGTGTAGTAGCGGGTAGTAGTAGCAGGTAGTAGTAGCGGGTAGTAGTAGCGGGTAGTAGCGGGTAGTAGTAGCGGGTAGTAGCGGGCAGTAGTAGAGTGTAGTAGCGGGTAGTAGTAACAGGTAGTAGTAGCGGGTAGTAGTTGCGGGTAGTAGTAGCGGGTAGTAGCGGGTAGTAGTAGCGGGTAGTAGTAACGGGCAGTAGTAGAGTGTAGTAGCGGGTAGTAGTAGCGGGTAGTAGTAGCGGGTAGTAGCGGGTAGTAGTAGCGGGTAGTAGTAGCGGGTAGTAGCGGGTAGTAGTAGCGGGTAGTAGTAGCGGGTAGTAGTAGCGGGTAGTAGTAGCGGGTAGTAGCGGGTAGTAGTAGCGGGTAGTAGTAGCGGGTAGTAGCGGGTAGTAGTAGCGGGTAGTAGTAGCGGGTAGTAGTAGCGGGTAGTAGTAGCGGGTAGTAGTAGCGGGTAGTAGCGGGTAGTAGTAGAGTGTAGTAGCGGGTAGTAGTAGCGGGTAGTAGCGGGTAGTAGCGGGTAGTAGTAGCGGGTAGTAGTGGGTAGTAGTAGCGGGTAGTAGTAGCGGGTAGTAGTAGCGGGTAGTAGTAACGGGCAGTAGTAGAGTGTAGTAGCGGGTAGTAGTAGCAGGTAGTAGTAGCGGGTAGTAGTAGCGGGTAGTAGTAGCGGGTAGTAGCGGGTAGTAGTAGCGGGTAGAAGTAGCGGGTAGTAGTAGCGGGTAGTAGTAGCGGGTAGTAGTAGCGGGTAGTAGCGGGTAGTAGTAGAGTGTAGTAGCGGGTAGTAGTAGCGGGTAGTAGCGGGTAGTAGCGGGTAGTAGTAGCGGGTAGTAGTGGGTAGTAGTAGCGGGTAGTAGTAGCGGGTAGTAGTAGCGGGTAGTAGTAGCGGGTAGTAGTGGGTAGTAGTAGCGGGTAGTAGCGGGCAGTAGTAGCGGGTAGTAGTAGCGGGCAGTAGTAGAGTGTAGTAGCGGGTAGTAGTAGCAGGTAGTAGTAGCGGGTAGTAGCGGGCAGTAGTAGCGGGTAGTAGCGGGCAGTAGTAGAGTGTAGTAGCGGGTAGTAGTAGCAGGTAGTAGTAGCGGATAGTAGCGGGCAGTAGTAGAGTGTAGTAGCGGGTAGTAGTAGCAGGTAGTAGCGGGTAGTAGTAGCGGGTAGTAGTAGCGGGCAGTAGTAGAGTGTAGTAGCGGGTAGTAGTAGCGGGTAGTAGCGGGTAGTAGTAGCGGGTAGTAGTAGCGGGTAGTAGCGGGTAGTAGTAGCGGGTAGTAGCGGGCAGTAGTAGAGTGTAGCAGCGGGTAGTAGTAGCATGTAGTAGTAGCGGGTAGTAGTAGCGGGTAGTAGCGGGTAGTAGTAGCGGGTAGTAGCGGGCAGTAGTAGAGTGTAGTAGCGGGTAGTAGTAGCAGGTAGTAGTAGCGGGTAGTAGTAGCGGGTAGTAGCGGGTAGTAGTAGCGGGTAGTAGCGGGCAGTAGTAGAGTGTAGTAGCGGGTAGTAGTAGCAGGTAGTAGTAGCGGGTAGTAGCGGGCAGTAGTAGAGTGTAGTAGCGGGTAGTAGTAGCCGGTAGTAGTAGCGGGTAGTAGTAGCGGGTAGTAGCGGGTAGTAGTAGCGGGTAGTAGCGGGCAGTAGTAGAGTGTAGTAGCGGGTAGTAGTAGCAGGTAGTAGTAGCGGGTAGTAGCGGGTAGTAGTAGCGGGTAGTAGTAGCGGGTAGTAGCGGGTAGTAGTAGCGGGTAGTAGCGGGCAGTAGTAGAGTGTAGTAGCGGGTAGTAGTAGCAGGTAGTAGTAGCGGGTAGTAGCGGGCAGTAGTAGCGGGTAGTAGTAGCGGGTAGTAGTAGCGGGTAGTAGCGGGCAGTAGTAGAGTGTAGTAGCGGGTAGTAGTAGCAGGTAGTAGTAGCGGATAGTAGCGGGCAGTAGTAGAGTGTAGTAGCGGGTAGTAGTAGCAGGTAGTAGTAGCGGGTAGTAGTAGCGGGTAGTAGTAGCGGGTAGTAGCGGGTAGTAGTAGCGGGTAGTAGTAGCGGGTAGTAGCGGGTAGTAGTAGCAGGTAGTAATAGCGGGTAGTAGTAGCGGGTAGTAGCGGGTAGTAGTAGCGGGTAGTAGTAGCGGGTAGTAGCGGGTAGTAGTAGCGGGTAGTAGCGGGCAGTAATAGAGTGTAGTAGCGGGTAGTAGTAGCAGGTAGTAGTAGCGGGTAGTAGTAGCGGGTAGTAGCGGGTAGTAGTAGCGGGTAGTAGCGGGCAGTAGTAGAGTGTAGTAGCGGGTAGTAGTAGCAGGTAGTAGTAGCGGGTAGTAGTAGCGGGTAGTAGCGGGTAGTAGTTGCGGGTAGTAGTAGCGGGTAGTAGCGGGTAGTAGTAGCGGGTAGTAGTAACGGGCAGTAGTAGAGTGTAGTAGCGGGTAGTAGTAGCGGGTAGTAGTAGCGGGTAGTAGCGGGTAGTAGTAGCGGGTAGTAGTAGCGGGTAGTAGCGGGTAGTAGTAGCGGGTAGTAGTAGCGGGTAGTAGTAGCGGGTAGTAGTAGCGGGTAGTAGCGGGTAGTAGTAGCGGGTAGTAGTAGCGGGTAGTAGCGGGTAGTAGTAGCGGGTAGTAGTAGCGGGTAGTAGTAGCGGGTAGTAGTAGCGGGTAGTAGTAGCGGGTAGTAGCGGGTAGTAGTAGAGTGTAGTAGCGGGTAGTAGTAGCGGGTAGTAGCGGGTAGTAGCGGGTAGTAGTAGCGGGTAGTAGTGGGTAGTAGTAGCGGGTAGTAGTAGCGGGTAGTAGTAGCGGGTAGTAGTAACGGGCAGTAGTAGAGTGTAGTAGCGGGTAGTAGTAGCAGGTAGTAGTAGCGGGTAGTAGTAGCGGGTAGTAGTAGCGGGTAGTAGCGGGTAGTAGTAGCGGGTAGAAGTAGCGGGTAGTAGTAGCGGGTAGTAGTAGCGGGTAGTAGTAGCGGGTAGTAGCGGGTAGTAGTAGAGTGTAGTAGCGGGTAGTAGTAGCGGGTAGTAGCGGGTAGTAGCGGGTAGTAGTAGCGGGTAGTAGTGGGTAGTAGTAGCGGGTAGTAGTAGCGGGTAGTAGTAGCGGGTAGTAGTAGCGGGTAGTAGTAGCGGGTAGTAGTGGGTAGTAGTAGCGGGTAGTAGCGGGCAGTAGTAGCGGGTAGTAGTAGCGGGCAGTAGTAGAGTGTAGTAGCGGGTAGTAGTAGCAGGTAGTAGTAGCGGGTAGTAGCGGGCAGTAGTAGCGGGTAGTAGCGGGCAGTAGTAGAGTGTAGTAGCGGGTAGTAGTAGCAGGTAGTAGTAGCGGATAGTAGCGGGCAGTAGTAGAGTGTAGTAGCGGGTAGTAGTAGCAGGTAGTAGCGGGTAGTAGTAGCGGGTAGTAGTAGCGGGCAGTAGTAGAGTGTAGTAGCGGGTAGTAGTAGCGGGTAGTAGCGGGTAGTAGTAGCGGGTAGTAGTAGCGGGTAGTAGCGGGTAGTAGTAGCGGGTAGTAGCGGGCAGTAGTAGAGTGTAGCAGCGGGTAGTAGTAGCATGTAGTAGTAGCGGGTAGTAGTAGCGGGTAGTAGCGGGTAGTAGTAGCGGGTAGTAGCGGGCAGTAGTAGAGTGTAGTAGCGGGTAGTAGTAGCAGGTAGTAGTAGCGGGTAGTAGTAGCGGGTAGTAGCGGGTAGTAGTAGCGGGTAGTAGCGGGCAGTAGTAGAGTGTAGTAGCGGGTAGTAGTAGCAGGTAGTAGTAGCGGGTAGTAGCGGGCAGTAGTAGAGTGTAGTAGCGGGTAGTAGTAGCCGGTAGTAGTAGCGGGTAGTAGTAGCGGGTAGTAGCGGGTAGTAGTAGCGGGTAGTAGCGGGCAGTAGTAGAGTGTAGTAGCGGGTAGTAGTAGCAGGTAGTAGTAGCGGGTAGTAGCGGGTAGTAGTAGCGGGTAGTAGTAGCGGGTAGTAGCGGGTAGTAGTAGCGGGTAGTAGCGGGCAGTAGTAGAGTGTAGTAGCGGGTAGTAGTAGCAGGTAGTAGTAGCGGGTAGTAGCGGGCAGTAGTAGCGGGTAGTAGTAGCGGGTAGTAGTAGCGGGTAGTAGCGGGCAGTAGTAGAGTGTAGTAGCGGGTAGTAGTAGCAGGTAGTAGTAGCGGATAGTAGCGGGCAGTAGTAGAGTGTAGTAGCGGGTAGTAGTAGCAGGTAGTAGTAGCGGGTAGTAGTAGCGGGTAGTAGTAGCGGGTAGTAGCGGGTAGTAGTAGCGGGTAGTAGTAGCGGGTAGTAGCGGGTAGTAGTAGCAGGTAGTAATAGCGGGTAGTAGTAGCGGGTAGTAGCGGGTAGTAGTAGCGGGTAGTAGTAGCGGGTAGTAGCGGGTAGTAGTAGCGGGTAGTAGCGGGCAGTAATAGAGTGTAGTAGCGGGTAGTAGTAGCAGGTAGTAGTAGCGGGTAGTAGTAGCGGGTAGTAGCGGGTAGTAGTAGCGGGTAGTAGCGGGCAGTAGTAGAGTGTAGTAGCGGGTAGTAGTAGCAGGTAGTAGTAGCGGGTAGTAGTAGCGGGTAGTAGCGGGTAGTAGTAGCGGGTAGTAGCGGGCAGTAGTAGAGTGTAGTAGCGGGTAGTAGTAGCAGGTAGTAGTAGCGGGTAGTAGTAGCGGGTAGTAGCGGGTAGTAGTAGCAGGTAGTAGTAGCGGGTAGTAGCGGGCAGTAGTAGAGTGTAGTAGCGGGTAGTAGTAGCAGGTAGTAGTAGCGGGTAGTAGTAGCGGGTAGTAGTAACGGGTAGTAGCGGGTAGTAGTAGCGGGTAGTAGTAGCGGGTAGTAGCGGGTAGTAGTAGCAGGTAGTAATAGCGGGTAGTAGTAGCGGGTAGTAGCGGGTAGTAGTAGCAGGTAGTAGTAGCGGGTAGTAGTAGCGGGTAGTAGCGGGTAGTAGTAGCGGGTAGTAGCGGGCAGTAGTAGAGTGTAGTAGCGGGTAGTAGTAACAGGTAGTAGTAGCGGGTAGTAGTTGCGGGTAGTAGCGGGTAGTAGTAGCGGGCAGTAGTAAAGTGTAGTAGCGGGTAGTAGTAGCAGGTATTAGTAGCGGGTAGTAGCGGGTAGTAGTAGCAGGTAGTAGTAGCGGGTAGTAGCGGGCAGTAGTTGAGTGTAGTAGCGGGTAGTAGTAGCAGGTAGTAGTAGCGGGTAGTAGTAGCGGGTAGTAGCGGGTAGTAGTAGCGGGTAGTAGTAACGGGCAGTAGTAGAGTGTAGTAGCGGGTAGTAGTAGCGGGTAGTAGCAGGTAGTAGTAGCGGGTAGTAGTAGCGGGTAGTAGCGGGTAGTAGTAGCGGGTAGTAGTAGCGGGTAGTAGTAGCGGGTAGTAGTAGCGGGTAGTAGCGGGTAGTAGTAGCGGGTAGTAGTAGCGGGTAGTAGCGGGTAGTAGTAGCGGGTAGTAGTAGCGGGTAGTAGTAGCGGGTAGTAGTAGCGGGTAGTAGCGGGTAGTAGTAGAGTGTAGTAGCGGGTAGTAGTAGCGGGTAGTAGCGGGTAGTAGCGGGTAGTAGTAGCGGGTAGTAGTGGGTAGTAGTAGCGGGTAGTAGTAGCGGGTAGTAGTAGCGGGTAGTAGTAGCGGGTAGTAGTAGCGGGTAGTAGTAGCGGGTAGTAGTGGGTAGTAGTAGCGGGTAGTAGTAGCGGGTAGTAGCGGGCAGTAGTAGAGTGTAGTAGCGGGTAGTAGTAGCAGGTAGTAGTAGCGGGTAGTAGCGGGCAGTAGTAGAGTGTAGTAGCGGGTAGTAGTAGCAGGTAGTAGTAGCGGGTAGTAGTAGCGGGTAGTAGTAGCGGGTAGTAGCGGGTAGTAGTAGCGGGTAGTAGTAGCGGGTAGTAGCGGGTAGTAGTAGCAGGTAGTAATAGCGGGTAGTAGTAGCGGGTAGTAGCGGGTAGTAGCGGGTAGTAGTAGAGTGTAGTAGTGTGTAGTAGTAGCAGGTAGTAGTAGCGGGTAGTAGCGGGTAGTAGTAGCGGGTAGTAGCGGGCAGTAATAGAGTGTAGTAGCGGGTAGTAGTAGCAGGTAGTAGTAGCGGGTAGTAGTAGCGGGTAGTAGCGGGTAGTAGCGGGTAGTAGTAGCGGGTAGTAGTAGCGGGTAGTAGCGGGTAGTAGTAGCAGGTAGTAATAGCGGGTAGTAGTAGCGGGTAGTAGCGGGTAGTAGTAGCGGGTAGTAGTAGCGGGTAGTAGTAGAGTGTAGTAGTAGCGGGTAGTAGCGGGTAGTAGTAGCGGGTAGTAGCGTGCAGTAGTAGAGTGTAGTAGTGTGTAGTAGTAGCAGGTAGTAGTAGCGGGTAGTAGCGGGTAGTAGTAGCGGGTAGTAGCGGGCAGTAATAGAGTGTAGTAGCGGGTAGTAGTAGCGGGTAGTAGTAGCGGGTAGTAGCGGGTAGTAGTAGCGGGTAGTAGCGGGCAGTAGTAGAGTGTAGTAGCGGGTAGTAGTAGCAGGTAGTAGTAGCGGGTAGTAGTAGCGGGTAGTAGTAGCGGGTAGTAGTAGCGGGTAGTAGTAGCGGGTAGTAGCGGGTAGTAGTAGCGGGTAGTAGTAGCGGGTAGTAGTAGCGGGTAGTAGCGGGTAGTAGTAGCGGGTAGTAGTAGCGGGTAGTAGCGGGTAGTAGTAGCAGGTAGTAATAGCGGGTAGTAGTAGCGGGTAGTAGCGGGTAGTAGTAGCAGGTAGTAGTAGCGGGTAGTAGTAGCGGGTAGTAGCGGGTAGTAGTAGCGGGTAGTAGCGGGCAGTAGTAGAGTGTAGTAGCGGGTAGTAGTAACAGGTAGTAGTAGCGGGTAGTAGTTGCGGGTAGTAGCGGGTAGTAGTAGCGGGCAGTAGTAAAGTGTAGTAGCGGGTAGTAGTAGCAGGTATTAGTAGCGGGTAGTAGCGGGTAGTAGTAGCAGGTAGTAGTAGCGGGTAGTAGCGGGCAGTAGTTGAGTGTAGTAGCGGGTAGTAGTAGCAGGTAGTAGTAGCGGGTAGTAGTAGCGGGTAGTAGCGGGTAGTAGTAGCGGGTAGTAGTAACGGGCAGTAGTAGAGTGTAGTAGCGGGTAGTAGTAGCGGGTAGTAGCAGGTAGTAGTAGCGGGTAGTAGTAGCGGGTAGTAGCGGGTAGTAGTAGCGGGTAGTAGTAGCGGGTAGTAGTAGCGGGTAGTAGCGGGTAGTAGTAGCGGGTAGTAGTAACGGGCAGTAGTAGAGTGTAGTAGCGGGTAGTAGTAGCGGGTAGTAGCAGGTAGTAGTAGCGGGTAGTAGTAGCGGGTAGTAGCGGGTAGTAGTAGCGGGTAGTAGTAACGGGCAGTAGTAGAGTGTAGTAGCGGGTAGTAGTAGCGGGTAGTAGCAGGTAGTAGTAGCGGGTAGTAGTAGCGGGTAGTAGCGGGTAGTAGCGGGTAGTAGTAGCGGGTAGTAGTAGCGGGTAGTAGCGGGTAGTAGTAGCAGGTAGTAGTAGCGGGTAGTAGCGGGCAGTAGTTGAGTGTAGTAGCGGGTAGTAGTAGCAGGTAGTAGTAGCGGGTAGTAGTAGCGGGTAGTAGCGGGTAGTAGTAGCGGGTAGTAGTAACGGGCAGTAGTAGAGTGTAGTAGCGGGTAGTAGTAGCGGGTAGTAGCAGGTAGTAGTAGCGGGCAGTAGTTGAGGGTAGTAGCGGGTAGTAGTAGCAGGTAGTAGTAGCGGGTAGTAGTAGCGGGTAGTAGCGGGTAGTAGTAGCGGGTAGTAGTAACGGGCAGTAGTAGAGTGTAGTAGCGGGTAGTAGTAGCGGGTAGTAGCAGGTAGTAGTAGCGGGTAGTAGTAGCGGGTAGTAGCGGGTAGTAGTAGCGGGTAGTAGTAACGGGCAGTAGTAGAGTGTAGTAGCGGGTAGTAGTAGCGGGTAGTAGCAGGTAGTAGTAGCGGGTAGTAGTAGCGGGTAGTAGCGGGTAGTAGCGGGTAGTAGTAGCGGGTAGTAGTAGCGGGTAGTAGCGGGTAGTAGTAGCGGGTAGTAGTAGCGGGTAGTAGTAGCGGGTAGTAGTAGCGGGTAGTAGTAGCGGGTAGTAGCGGGTAGTAGTAGAGTGTAGTAGCGGGTAGTAGTAGCGGGTAGTAGCGGGTAGTAGCGGGTAGTAGTAGCGGGTAGTAGTGGGTAGTAGTAGCGGGTAGTAGTAGCGGGTAGTAGTAGCGGGTAGTAGTAGCGGGTAGTAGTAGCGGGTAGTAGTAGCGGGTAGTAGTGGGTAGTAGTAGCGGGTAGTAGTAGCGGGTAGTAGTGGGTAGTAGTAGCGGGTAGTAGTAGCGGGTAGTAGCGGGCAGTAGTAGAGTGTAGTAGCGGGTAGTAGTAGCAGGTAGTAGTAGCGGGTAGTAGTAGCGGGTAGTAGCGGGTAGTAGTAGCGGGTAGTAGCGGGCAGTAGTAGAGTGTAGTAGCGGGTAGTAGTAGCAGGTAGTAGTAGCGGGTAGTAGTAGCGGGTAGTAGCGGGTAGTAGTAGCGGGTAGTAGCGGGCAGTAGTAGAGTGTAGTAGCGGGTAGTAGTAGCAGGTAGTAGTAGCTGGTAGTAGTAGCGGGTAGTAGTAGCGGGTAGTAGTAACGGGCAGTAGTAGAGTGTAGTAGCGGGTAGTAGTAGCGGGTAGTAGTAGCGGGTAGTAGCGGGTAGTAGTAGCGGGTAGTAGTAGCGGGTAGTAGCGGGTAGTAGTAGCGGGTAGTAGTAGCGGGTAGTAGTAGCGGGTAGTAGCGGGTAGTAGTAGCGGGTAGTAGTACCGGGTAGTAGCGGGTAGTAGTAGCGGGTAGTAGTAGCGGGTAGTAGTAGCGGGTAGTAGTAGCGGGTAGTAGCGGGTAGTAGTAGAGTGTAGTAGCGGGTAGTAGTAGCGGGTAGTAGCGGGTAGTAGCGGGTAGTAGTAGCGGGTAGTAGTGGGTAGTAGTAGCGGGTAGTAGTAGCGGGTAGTAGTAGCGGGTAGTAGTAGCGGGTAGTAGTAGCGGGTAGTAGTGGGTAGTAGTAGCGGGTAGTAGTAGCGGGTAGTAGCGGGCAGTAGTAGAGTGTAGTAGCGGGTAGTAGTAGCAGGTAGTAGTAGCGGGTAGTAGTAGCGGGTAGTAGCGGGTAGTAGTAGCGGGTAGTAGCGGGCAGTAGTAGAGTGTAGTAGCGGGTAGTAGTAGCAGGTAGTAGTAGCGGGTAGTAGTAGCGGGTAGTAGCGGGTAGTAGTAGCGGGTAGTAGCGGGCAGTAGTAGAGTGTAGTAGCGGGTAGTAGTAGCAGGTAGTAGTAGCTGGTAGTAGTAGCGGGTAGTAGCGGGTAGTAGTAGAGGGTAGTAGCGGGCAGTAGTAGAGTGTAGTAGCGGGTAGTAGTAGCAGGTAGTAGTAGCGGGTAGTAGTTGCGGGTAGTAGCGGGTAGTAGTAGCGGGTAGTAGCGGGCAGTAGTTGAGTGTAGTAGCGGGTAGTAGTAGCAGGTAGTAGCGGGTAGTAGTAGCGGGTAGTAGCGGGTAGTAGTAGCGGGTAGTAGCGGGTAGTAGTAGCGGGTAGTAGTAACGGGCAGTAGTAGAGTGTAGTAGCGGGTAGTAGTAGCGGGTAGTAGCGGGTAGTAGTAGCGGGTAGTAGTAGCGGGTAGTAGCGGGTAGTAGCGGGCAGTAGTAGAGTGTAGTAGCAGGTAGTAGTAGCAGGTAGTAGTATCGGGTAGTAGTAGCGGGTAGTAGCGGGTAGTAGTAGCGGGTAGTAGTAGAGTGTAGTAGCGGGTAGTAGTAGCAGGTAGTAGTAGCGGGTAGTAGTAGTGGGTAGTAGCGGGTAGTAGTAGCGGGTAGTAGCGGGCAGTAGTAGAGTGTAGTAGCGGGTAGTAGTAGCAGGTAGTAGTAGCGGGTAGTAGTAGCGGGTAGTAGCGGGCAGTAGTAGAGTGTAGTAGCGGGTAGTAGTAACAGGTAGTAGTAGCGGGTAGTAGTAGCGGGTAGTAGCGGGTAGTAGTAGCGGGTAGTAGCGGGTAGTAGCGGGTAGTAGTAGCGGGTAGTAGCGGGCAGTAGTAGAGTGTAGTAGCGGGTAGTAGTAGCAGGTAGTAGTAGCGGGTAGTAGCGGGTAGTAGTAGCGGGTAGTAGCGGGCAGTAGTAGAGTGTAGTAGCGGGTAGTAGTAACAGGTAGTAGTAGCGGGTAGTAGTAGCGGGTAGTAGCGGGTAGTAGTAGCGGGTAGTAGCGGGCAGTAGTAGAGTGTAGTAGCGGGTAGTAGTAGCAGGTAGTAGTAGCGGGTAGTAGCGGGTAGTAGTAGCGGGTAGTAGCGGGTAGTAGTAGCGGGTAGTAGCGGGCAGTAGTAGAGTGTAGTAGCGGGTAGTAGTAGCGGGTAGTAGTAGCGGGTAGTAGCGGGTAGTAGTAGCGGGTAGTAGCGGGCAGTAGTAGAGTGTAGTAGCGGGTAGTAGTAGCAGGTAGTAGTAGCGGGTAGTAGCGGGCAGTAGTAGAGTGTAGTAGCGGGTAGTAGTAGCGGGTAGTAGTAGCAGGTAGTAGTAGCGGGTAGTAGTAGCGGGTAGTAGTAGCGGGTAGTAGTAGCGGGTAGTAGTAGCGGGTAGTAGTAGCGGGTAGTAGTAGCGGGTAGTAGTAGAGTGTAGTAGTAGCGGGTAGTAGTAGCGGGTAGTAGCGGGTAGTAGTAGCGGGTAGTAGCGGGCAGTAGTAGAGTGTAGTAGCGGGTAGTAGTAGCAGGTAGTAGTAGCGGGTAGTAGCGGGTAGTAGTAGCGGGTAGTAGCGGGCAGTAGTAGAGTGTAGTAGCGGGTAGTAGTAGCAGGTAGTAGTAGCGGGTAGTAGTAGCGGGTAGTAGCGGGTAGTAGTAGCGGGTAGTAGCGGGCAGTAGTAGAGTGTAGTAGCGGGTAGTAGTAGCAGGTAGTAGTAGCGGGTAGTAGTAGCGGGTAGTAGCGGGTAGTAGTAGCGGGTAGTAGCGGGCAGTAGTAGAGTGTAGTAGCGGGTAGTAGTAGCAGGTAGTAGTAGCGGGTAGTAGTAGCGGGTAGTAGCGGGCAGTAGTAGAGTGTAGTAGCGGGTAGTAGTAACAGGTAGTAGTAGCGGGTAGTAGTAGCGGGTAGTAGCGGGTAGTAGTAGCGGGTAGTAGCGGGTAGTAGCGGGTAGTAGTAGCGGGTAGTAGCGGGCAGTAGTAGAGTGTAGTAGCGGGTAGTAGCGGGTAGTAGTAGCGGGTAGTAGCGGGTAGTAGCGGGTAGTAGTAGCGGGTAGTAGCGGGTAGTAGTAGCGGGTAGTAGCGGGTAGTAGCGGGTAGTAGTAGCGGGTAGTAGTAACGGGCAGTAGTAGAGTGTAGTAGCGGGTAGTAGTAGCGGGTAGTAGTAGCGGGTAGTAGCGGGTAGTAGTAGCGGGTAGTAGTAGCGGGTAGTAGCGGGTAGTAGTAGCGGGTAGTAGTAGCGGGTAGTAGTAGCGGGTAGTAGTAGCGGGTAGTAGCGGGTAGTAGTAGCGGGTAGTAGTAGCGGGTAGTAGCGGGTAGTAGTAGCGGGTAGTAGTAGCGGGTAGTAGTAGCGGGTAGTAGTAGCGGGTAGTAGCGGGTAGTAGTAGAGTGTAGTAGCGGGTAGTAGTAGCGGGTAGTAGCGGGTAGTAGCGGGTAGTAGTAGCGGGTAGTAGTGGGTAGTAGTAGCGGGTAGTAGTAGCGGGTAGTAGTAGCGGGTAGTAGTAACGGGCAGTAGTAGAGTGTAGTAGCGGGTAGTAGTAGCAGGTAGTAGTAGCGGGTAGTAGTAGCGGGTAGTAGCGGGTAGTAGTAGCGGGTAGTAGCGGGTAGTAGTAGCGGGTAGTAGTAGCGGGTAGTAGCGGGTAGTAGTAGCGGGTAGAAGTAGCGGGTAGTAGTAGCGGGTAGTAGTAGCGGGTAGTAGTAGCGGGTAGTAGCGGGTAGTAGTAGAGTGTAGTAGCGGGTAGTAGTAGCGGGTAGTAGCGGGTAGTAGCGGGTAGTAGTAGCGGGTAGTAGTGGGTAGTAGTAGCGGGTAGTAGTAGCGGGTAGTAGTAGCGGGTAGTAGTAGCGGGTAGTAGTAGCGGGTAGTAGTGGGTAGTAGTAGCGGGTAGTAGTAGCGGGTAGTAGCGGGCAGTAGTAGAGTGTAGTAGCGGGTAGTAGTAGCAGGTAGTAGTAGCGGGTAGTAGTAGCGGGTAGTAGCGGGTAGTAGTAGCGGGTAGTAGCGGGTAGTAGTAGCGGGTAGTAGTAGCGGGTAGTAGCGGGTAGTAGCGGGTAGTAGTAGCGGGTAGTAGCGGGCAGTAGTAGAGTGTAGTAGCGGGTAGTAGTAGCAGGTAGTAGTAGCGGGTAGTAGCGGGCAGTAGTAGCGGGTAGTAGTAGCGGGCAGTAGTAGAGTGTAGTAGCGGGTAGTAGTAGCAGGTAGTAGTAGCGGGTAGTAGCGGGCAGTAGTAGCGGGTAGTAGCGGGCAGTAGTAGAGTGTAGTAGCGGGTAGTAGTAGCAGGTAGTAGTAGCGGATAGTAGCGGGCAGTAGTAGAGTGTAGTAGCGGGTAGTAGTAGCAGGTAGTAGTAGCGGGTAGTAGTAGCGGGTAGTAGCGGGTAGTAGTAGCGGGTAGTAGTAGCGGGCAGTAGTAGAGTGTAGTAGCGGGTAGTAGTAGCGGGTAGTAGCGGGTAGTAGTAGCGGGTAGTAGTAGCGGGTAGTAGCGGGTAGTAGTAGCGGGTAGTAGCGGGCAGTAGTAGAGTGTAGCAGCGGGTAGTAGTAGCATGTAGTAGTAGCGGGTAGTAGTAGCGGGTAGTAGCGGGTAGTAGTAGCGGGTAGTAGCGGGCAGTAGTAGAGTGTAGTAGCGGGTAGTAGTAGCAGGTAGTAGTAGCGGGTAGTAGTAGCGGGTAGTAGCGGGTAGTAGTAGCGGGTAGTAGTAGCGGGTAGTAGTAGCGGGTAGTAGTAGCGGGTAGTAGCGGGTAGTAGTAGCGGGTAGTAGTAGCGGGTAGTAGCGGGTAGTAGTAGCGGGTAGTAGTAGCGGGTAGTAGTAGCGGGTAGTAGTAGCGGGTAGTAGCGGGTAGTAGTAGAGTGTAGTAGCGGGTAGTAGTAGCGGGTAGTAGCGGGTAGTAGCGGGTAGTAGTAGCGGGTAGTAGTGGGTAGTAGTAGCGGGTAGTAGTAGCGGGTAGTAGTAGCGGGTAGTAGTAGCGGGTAGTAGTAGCGGGTAGTAGTAGCGGGTAGTAGTGGGTAGTAGTAGCGGGTAGTAGTAGCGGGTAGTAGCGGGCAGTAGTAGAGTGTAGTAGCGGGTAGTAGTAGCAGGTAGTAGTAGCGGGTAGTAGCGGGCAGTAGTAGAGTGTAGTAGCGGGTAGTAGTAGCAGGTAGTAGTAGCGGGTAGTAGTAGCGGGTAGTAGTAGCGGGTAGTAGCGGGTAGTAGTAGCGGGTAGTAGTAGCGGGTAGTAGCGGGTAGTAGTAGCAGGTAGTAATAGCGGGTAGTAGTAGCGGGTAGTAGCGGGTAGTAGCGGGTAGTAGTAGAGTGTAGTAGTGTGTAGTAGTAGCAGGTAGTAGTAGCGGGTAGTAGCGGGTAGTAGTAGCGGGTAGTAGCGGGCAGTAATAGAGTGTAGTAGCGGGTAGTAGTAGCAGGTAGTAGTAGCGGGTAGTAGTAGCGGGTAGTAGCGGGTAGTAGCGGGTAGTAGTAGCAGGTAGTAATAGCGGGTAGTAGTAGCGGGTAGTAGCGGGTAGTAGTAGCGGGTAGTAGTAGCGGGTAGTAGTAGCGGGTAGTAGTAGCGGGTAGTAGTAGCGGGTAGTAGCGGGTAGTAGTAGCAGGTAGTAATAGCGGGTAGTAGTAGCGGGTAGTAGCGGGTAGTAGTAGCGGGTAGTAGCGGGTAGTAGTAGCGGGTAGTAGCGTGCAGTAGTAGAGTGTAGTAGTGTGTAGTAGTAGCAGGTAGTAGTAGCGGGTAGTGGCGGGTAGTAGTAGCGGGTAGTAGCGGGCAGTAATAGAGTGTAGTAGCGGGTAGTAGTAGCAGGTAGTAGTAGCGGGTAGTAGTAGCGGGTAGTAGCGGGTAGTAGTAGCGGGTAGTAGCGGGCAGTAGTAGAGTGTAGTAGCGGGTAGTAGTAGCAGGTAGTAGTAGCGGGTAGTAGTAGCGGGTAGTAGCGGGTAGTAGTAGCGGGTAGTAGCGGGTAGTAGTAGCGGGTAGTAGCGGGCAGTAGTAGAGTGTAGTAGCGGGTAGTAGTAGCAGGTAGTAGTAGCGGGTAGTAGTAGCGGGTAGTAGCGGGTAGTAGTAGCGGGTAGTAGCGGGCAGTAGTAGAGTGTAGTAGCGGGTAGTAGTAGCAGGTAGTAGTAGCGGGTAGTAGTAGCGGGTAGTAGCGGGTAGTAGTAGCGGGTAGTAGCGGGCAGTAGTAGAGTGTAGTAGCGGGTAGTAGTAGCAGGTAGTAGTAGCGGGTAGTAGTAGCGGGTAGTAGCGGGTAGTAGTAGCGGGTAGTAGTAGCGGGTAGTAGCGGGTAGTAGCGGGTAGTAGTAGCGGGTAGTAGAGGGCAGTAGTAGCGGGTAGTAGCGGGTAGTAGTAGCGGGTAGTAGTAGCGGGTAGTAGCGGGTAGTAGTAGCGGGTAGTAGTAGCGGGTAGTAGTAGCGGGTAGTAGTAGCGGGTAGTAGTAGCGGGTAGTAGCGGGTAGTAGTAGCGGGTAGTAGTAGCGGGTAGTAGCGGGTAGTAGTAGCGGGTAGTAGTAGCGGGTAGTAGTAGCGGGTAGTAGTAGCGGGTAGTAGCGGGTAGTAGTAGAGTGTAGTAGCGGGTAGTAGTAGCGGGTAGTAGTGGGTAGTAGTAGCGGGTAGTAGTAGCGGGTAGTAGTAGCGGGTAGTAGTAGCGGGTAGTAGTAGCGGGTAGTAGCGGGCAGTAGTAGAGTGTAGTAGCGGGTAGTAGCGGGTAGTAGTAGCGGGTAGTAGTAGCGGGCAGTAGTAGAGTGTAGTAGCGGGTAGTAGTAGCGGGTAGTAGCGGGTAGTAGTAGCGGGTAGTAGTAGCGGGTAGTAGCGGGTAGTAGTAGCGGGTAGTAGTAGCGGGTAGTAGCGGGTAGTAGTAGAGTGTAGTAGCGGGTAGTAGTAGCAGGTAGTAGTAGCGGGTAGTAGCGGGTAGTAGTAGCGGGTAGTAGCGGGCAGTAGTAGAGTGTAGTAGCGGGTAGTAGTAGCAGGTAGTAGTAGCGGGTAGTAGCGGGCAGTAGTAGCGGGTAGTAGTAGCGGGTAGTAGTAGAGTGTAGTAGCGGGTAGTAGTAGCAGGTAGTAGTAGCGGGTAGTAGCGGGCAGTAGTAGCGGGTAGTAGCGGGCAGTAGTAGCGGGTAGTAGCGGGCAGTAGTAGAGTGTAGTAGCGGGTAGTAGTAGCGGGTAGTAGCGGGTAGTAGTAGCGGGTAGTAGTAGCGGGTAGTAGCGGGTAGTAGTAGCGGGTAGTAGCGGGCAGTAGTAGAGTGTAGTAGCGGGTAGTAGTAGCAGGTAGTAGTAGCGGGTAGTAGCGGGCAGTAGTAGCGGGTAGTAGTAGCGGGTAGTAGTAGAGTGTAGTAGCGGGTAGTAGCGGGCAGTAGTTGAGTGTAGTAGCGGGTAGTAGTAGCAGGTAGTAGCGGGTAGTAGTAGCGGGTAGTAGCGGGTAGTAGTAGCGGGTAGTAGCGGGTAGTAGTAGCGGGTAGTAGTAACGGGCAGTAGTAGAGTGTAGTAGCGGGTAGTAGTAGCGGGTAGTAGTAGCGGGTAGTAGCGGGTAGTAGTAGCGGGTAGTAGTAGCGGGTAGTAGCGGGTAGTAGCGGGCAGTAGTAGAGTGTAGTAGCAGGTAGTAGTAGCAGGTAGTAGTATCGGGTAGTAGTAGCGGGTAGTAGCGGGTAGTAGTAGCGGGTAGTAGTAGAGTGTAGTAGCGGGTAGTAGTAGCAGGTAGTAGTAGCGGGTAGTAGTAGCGGGTAGTAGCGGGTAGTAGTAGCGGGTAGTAGCGGGCAGTAGTAGAGTGTAGTAGCGGGTAGTAGTAGCAGGTAGTAGTAGCGGGTAGTAGTAGCGGGTAGTAGCGGGCAGTAGTAGAGTGTAGTAGCGGGTAGTAGTAACAGGTAGTAGTAGCGGGTAGTAGTAGCGGGTAGTAGCGGGTAGTAGTAGCGGGTAGTAGCGGGTAGTAGCGGGTAGTAGTAGCGGGTAGTAGCGGGCAGTAGTAGAGTGTAGTAGCGGGTAGTAGTAGCAGGTAGTAGTAGCGGGTAGTAGCGGGTAGTAGTAGCGGGTAGTAGCGGGCAGTAGTAGAGTGTAGTAGCGGGTAGTAGTAACAGGTAGTAGTAGCGGGTAGTAGTAGCGGGTAGTAGCGGGTAGTAGTAGCGGGTAGTAGCGGGCAGTAGTAGCGGGTAGTAGCGGGTAGTAGTAGCGGGTAGTAGCGGGTAGTAGTAGCGGGTAGTAGCGGGCAGTAGTAGAGTGTAGTAGCGGGTAGTAGTAGCAGGTAGTAGTAGCGGGTAGTAGCGGGTAGTAGTAGCGGGTAGTAGCGGGTAGTAGAGGGTAGTAGCGGGCAGTAGTAGAGTGTAGTAGCGGGTAGTAGTAACAGGTAGTAGTAGCGGGTAGTAGTAGCGGGTAGTAGCGGGTAGTAGTAGCGGGTAGTAGCGGGCAGTAGTAGAGTGTAGTAGCGGGTAGTAGTAGCAGGTAGTAGTAGCGGGTAGTAGCGGGTAGTAGTAGCGGGTAGTAGCGGGCAGTAGTAGAGTGTAGTAGCGGGTAGTAGTAGCAGGTAGTAGTAGCGGGTAGTAGCGGGTAGTAGTAGCGGGTAGTAGCGGGTAGTAGCGGGTAGTAGCGGGCAGTAGTAGAGTGTAGTAGCGGGTAGTAGTAGCGGGTAGTAGTAGCGGGTAGTAGCGGGTAGTAGTAGCGGGTAGTAGCGGGCAGTAGTAGAGTGTAGTAGCGGGTAGTAGTAGCAGGTAGTAGTAGCGGGTAGTAGCGGGCAGTAGTAGAGTGTAGTAGCGGGTAGTAGTAGCGGGTAGTAGTAGCAGGTAGTAGTAGCGGGTAGTAGTAGCGGGTAGTAGTAGCGGGTAGTAGTAGCGGGTAGTAGTAGCGGGTAGTAGTAGCGGGTAGTAGTAGCGGGTAGTAGCGGGTAGTAGTAGCGGGTAGTAGTAGCGGGTAGTAGCGGGTAGTAGTAGCAGGTAGTAATAGCGGGTAGTAGTAGCGGGTAGTAGCGGGTAGTAGTAGCGGGTAGTAGTAGAGTGTAGTAGTAGCGGGTAGTAGTAGCGGGTAGTAGCGGGTAGTAGTAGCGGGTAGTAGCGGGCAGTAGTAGAGTGTAGTAGCGGGTAGTAGTAGCAGGTAGTAGTAGCGGGTAGTAGCGGGTAGTAGTAGCGGGTAGTAGCGGGCAGTAGTAGAGTGTAGTAGCGGGTAGTAGTAGCAGGTAGTAGTAGCGGGTAGTAGTAGCGGGTAGTAGCGGGTAGTAGTAGCGGGTAGTAGCGGGCAGTAGTAGAGTGTAGTAGCGGGTAGTAGTAGCAGGTAGTAGTAGCGGGTAGTAGTAGCGGGTAGTAGCGGGTAGTAGTAGCGGGTAGTAGCGGGCAGTAGTAGAGTGTAGTAGCGGGTAGTAGTAGCAGGTAGTAGTAGCGGGTAGTAGTAGCGGGTAGTAGCGGGCAGTAGTAGAGTGTAGTAGCGGGTAGTAGTAACAGGTAGTAGTAGCGGGTAGTAGTAGCGGGTAGTAGCGGGTAGTAGTAGCGGGTAGTAGCGGGTAGTAGCGGGTAGTAGTAGCGGGTAGTAGCGGGAAGTAGTAGAGTGTAGTAGCGGGTAGTAGTAGCAGGTAGTAGTAGCGGGTAGTAGTAGCGGGTAGTAGCGGGTAGTAGTAGCGGGTAGTAGCGGGCAGTAGTAGAGTGTAGTAGCGGGTAGTAGTAACAGGTAGTAGTAGCGGGTAGTAGTTGCGGGTAGTAGTAGCGGGTAGTAGCGGGTAGTAGTAGCGGGTAGTAGTAACGGGCAGTAGTAGAGTGTAGTAGCGGGTAGTAGTAGCGGGTAGTAGTAGCGGGTAGTAGCGGGTAGTAGTAGCGGGTAGTAGTAGCGGGTAGTAGCGGGTAGTAGTAGCGGGTAGTAGTAGCGGGTAGTAGTAGCGGGTAGTAGTAGCGGGTAGTAGTAGCGGGTAGTAGCGGGTAGTAGTAGAGTGTAGTAGCGGGTAGTAGTAGCGGGTAGTAGCGGGTAGTAGCGGGTAGTAGTAGCGGGTAGTAGTGGGTAGTAGTAGCGGGTAGTAGTAGCGGGTAGTAGTAACGGGCAGTAGTAGAGTGTAGTAGCGGGTAGTAGTAGCAGGTAGTAGTAGCGGGTAGTAGTAGCGGGTAGTAGCGGGTAGTAGTAGCGGGTAGTAGCGGGTAGTAGTAGCGGGTAGTAGTAGCGGGTAGTAGTGGGTAGTAGTAGCGGGTAGTAGTAGCGGGTAGTAGTAGCAGGTAGTAGTAGCGGGTAGAAGTAGCGGGTAGTAGTAGCGGGTAGTAGTAGCGGGTAGAAGTAGCGGGTAGTAGTAGCGGGTAGTAGTAGCGGGTAGTAGTAGCGGGTAGTAGCGGGTAGTAGTAGAGTGTAGTAGCGGGTAGTAGTAGCGGGTAGTAGCGGGTAGTAGCGGGTAGTAGTAGCGGGTAGTAGTGGGTAGTAGTAGCGGGTAGTAGTAGCGGGTAGTAGTAGCGGGTAGTAGTAGCGGGTAGTAGTAGCGGGTAGTAGTGGGTAGTAGTAGCGGGTAGTAGTAGCGGGTAGTAGCGGGCAGTAGTAGAGTGTAGTAGCGGGTAGTAGTAGCAGGTAGTAGTAGCGGGTAGTAGTAGCGGGTAGTAGCGGGTAGTAGTAGCGGGTAGTAGCGGGTAGTAGTAGCGGGTAGTAGTAGCGGGTAGTAGCGGGTAGTAGCGGGTAGTAGTAGCGGGTAGTAGCGGGCAGTAGTAGAGTGTAGTAGCGGGTAGTAATAGCAGGTAGTAGTAGCGGGTAGTAGCGGGCAGTAGTAGCGGGTAGTAGTAGCGGGCAGTAGTAGAGTGTAGTAGCGGGTAGTAGTAGCAGGTAGTAGTAGCGGGTAGTAGCGGGCAGTAGTAGCGGGTAGTAGCGGGCAGTAGTAGAGTGTAGTAGCGGGTAGTAGTAGCAGGTAGTAGTAGCGGATAGTAGCGGGCAGTAGTAGAGTGTAGTAGCGGGTAGTAGTAGCAGGTAGTAGTAGCGGGTAGTAGTAGCGGGTAGTAGCGGGTAGTAGTAGCGGGTAGTAGTAGCGGGCAGTAGTAGAGTGTAGTAGCGGGTAGTAGTAGCGGGTAGTAGCGGGTAGTAGTAGCGGGTAGTAGTAGCGGGTAGTAGCGGGTAGTAGTAGCGGGTAGTAGCGGGCAGTAGTAGAGTGTAGCAGCGGGTAGTAGTAGCATGTAGTAGTAGCGGGTAGTAGTAGCGGGTAGTAGCGGGTAGTAGTAGCGGGTAGTAGCGGGCAGTAGTAGAGTGTAGTAGCGGGTAGTAGTAGCAGGTAGTAGTAGCGGGTAGTAGTAGCGGGTAGTAGCGGGTAGTAGTAGCGGGTAGTAGTAGCGGGTAGTAGTAGCGGGTAGTAGTAGCGGGTAGTAGCGGGTAGTAGTAGCGGGTAGTAGTAGCGGGTAGTAGCGGGTAGTAGTAGCGGGTAGTAGTAGCGGGTAGTAGCGGGTAGTAGTAGCGGGTAGTAGTAGCGGGTAGTAGTAGCGGGTAGTAGTAGCGGGTAGTAGTAGCGGGTAGTAGCGGGTAGTAGTAGCGGGTAGTAGTAGCGGGTAGTAGCGGGTAGTAGTAGCGTGTAGTAGTAGCGGGTAGTAGTAGCGGGTAGTAGTAGAGTGTAGTAGCGGGTAGTAGTAGCGGGTAGTAGCGGGTAGTAGCGGGTAGTAGTAGCGGGTAGTAGTGGGTAGTAGTAGCGGGTAGTAGTAGCGGGTAGTAGTAGCGGGTAGTAGTAGCGGGTAGTAGTAGCGGGTAGTAGTAGCGGGTAGTAGTAGCGGGTAGTAGTGGGTAGTAGTAGCGGGTAGTAGTAGCGGGTAGTAGCGGGCAGTAGTAGAGTGTAGTAGCGGGTAGTAGTAGCAGGTAGTAGTAGCGGGTAGTAGCGGGCAGTAGTAGAGTGTAGTAGCGGGTAGTAGTAGCAGGTAGTAGTAGCGGGTAGTAGTAGCGGGTAGTAGTAGCGGGTAGTAGCGGGTAGTAGTAGCGGGTAGTAGTAGCGGGTAGTAGCGGGTAGTAGTAGCAGGTAGTAATAGCGGGTAGTAGTAGCGGGTAGTAGCGGGTAGTAGCGGGTAGTAGTAGAGTGTAGTAGTGTGTAGTAGTAGCAGGTAGTAGTAGCGGGTAGTAGCGGGTAGTAGTAGCGGGTAGTAGCGGGCAGTAATAGAGTGTAGTAGCGGGTAGTAGTAGCAGGTAGTAGTAGCGGGTAGTAGTAGCGGGTAGTAGTAGCGGGTAGTAGCGGGTAGTAGTAGCGGGTAGTAGTAGCGGGTAGTAGCGGGTAGTAGTAGCGGGTAGTAGTAGCGGGTAGTAGCGGGTAGTAGTAGCAGGTAGTAATAGCGGGTAGTAGTAGCGGGTAGTAGCGGGTAGTAGTAGCGGGTAGTAGTAGCGGGTAGTAGTAGCGGGTAGTAGCGGGTAGTAGTAGCGGGTAGTAGCGTGCAGTAGTAGAGTGTAGTAGTGTGTAGTAGTAGCAGGTAGTAGTAGCGGGTAGTAGCGGGTAGTAGTAGCGGGTAGTAGCGGGCAGTAATAGAGTGTAGTAGCGGGTAGTAGTAGCGGGTAGTAGTAGCGGGTAGTAGCGGGTAGTAGTAGCGGGTAGTAGTAGCGGGTAGTAGCGGGTAGTAGTAGCAGGTAGTAATAGCGGGTAGTAGTAGCGGGTAGTAGCGGGTAGTAGTAGCGGGTAGTAGTAGAGTGTAGTAGTAGCGGGTAGTAGCGGGTAGTAGTAGCGGGTAGTAGCGTGCAGTAGTAGAGTGTAGTAGTGTGTAGTAGTAGCAGGTAGTAGTAGCGGGTAGTAGCGGGTAGTAGTAGCGGGTAGTAGCGGGCAGTAATAGAGTGTAGTAGCGGGTAGTAGTAGCGGGTAGTAGTAGCGGGTAGTAGCGGGCAGTAGTAGAGTGTAGTAGCGGGTAGTAGTAGCAGGTAGTAGTAGCGGGTAGTAGTAGCGGGTAGTAGCGGGTAGTAGTAGCGGGTAGTAGCGGGTAGTAGTAGCGGGTAGTAGCGGGCAGTAGTAGAGTGTAGTAGCGGGTAGTAGTAGCAGGTAGTAGTAGCGGGTAGTAGTAGCGGGTAGTAGCGGGTAGTAGTAGCGGGTAGTAGCGGGTAGTAGTAGCGGGTAGTAGCGTGCAGTAGTAGAGTGTAGTAGTGTGTAGTAGTAGCAGGTAGTAGTAGCGGGTAGTAGCGGGTAGTAGTAGCGGGTAGTAGCGGGCAGTAATAGAGTGTAGTAGCGGGTAGTAGTAGCAGGTAGTAGTAGCGGGTAGTAGTAGCGGGTAGTAGCGGGTAGTAGTAGCGGGTAGTAGCGGGCAGTAGTAGAGTGTAGTAGCGGGTAGTAGTAGCAGGTAGTAGTAGCGGGTAGTAGTAGCGGGTAGTAGCGGGTAGTAGTAGCGGGTAGTAGCGGGTAGTAGTAGCGGGTAGTAGCGGGCAGTAGTAGAGTGTAGTAGCGGGTAGTAGTAGCAGGTAGTAGTAGCGGGTAGTAGTAGCGGGTAGTAGCGGGTAGTAGTAGCGGGTAGTAGCGGGCAGTAGTAGAGTGTAGTAGCGGGTAGTAGTAGCAGGTAGTAGTAGCGGGTAGTAGTAGCGGGTAGTAGCGGGTAGTAGTAGCGGGTAGTAGCGGGCAGTAGTAGAGTGTAGTAGCGGGTAGTAGTAGCAGGTAGTAGTAGCGGGTAGTAGTAGCGGGTAGTAGCGGGTAGTAGTAGCGGGTAGTAGCGGGCAGTAGTAGAGTGTAGTAGCGGGTAGTAGTAACAGGTAGTAGTAGCGGGTAGTAGTTGCGGGTAGTAGTAAAGTGTAGTAGCGGGTAGTAGTAGCAGGTATTAGTAGCGGGTAGTAGCGGGTAGTAGTAGCAGGTAGTAGTAGCGGGTAGTAGCGGGCAGTAGTTGAGTGTAGTAGCGGGTAGTAGTAGCAGGTAGTAGTAGCGGGTAGTAGTAGCGGGTAGTAGCGGGTAGTAGTAGCTGGTAGTAGTAACGGGCAGTAGTAGAGTGTAGTAGCGGGTAGTAGTAGCGGGTAGTAGTAGCGGGTAGTAGCGGGTAGTAGCGGGTAGTAGTAGCGGGTAGTAGTAGCGGGTAGTAGTAGCGGGTAGTAGTAGCGGGTAGTAGTAGCGGGTAGTAGCGGGTAGTAGCGGGTAGTAGTAGCGGGTAGTAGAGGGCAGTAGTAGCGGGTAGTAGCGGGTAGTAGTAGCGGGTAGTAGTAGCGGGTAGTAGCGGGTAGTAGTAGCGGGTAGTAGTAGCGGGTAGTAGTAGCGGGTAGTAGTAGCGGGTAGTAGTAGCGGGTAGTAGCGGGTAGTAGTAGCGGGTAGTAGTAGCGGGTAGTAGCGGGTAGTAGTAGCGGGTAGTAGTAGCGGGCAGTAGTAGCGGGTAGTAGCGGGTAGTAGTAGAGTGTAGTAGCGGGTAGTAGTAGCGGGTAGTAGCGGGCAGTAGTAGCGGGTAGTAGCGGGTAGTAGTAGAGTGTAGTAGCGGGTAGTAGTAGCGGGTAGTAGTAGCGGGTAGTAGCGGGTAGTAGTAGAGTGTAGTAGCGGGTAGTAGTAGCGGGTAGTAGTGGGTAGTAGTAGCGGGTAGTAGTAGCGGGTAGTAGTAGCGGGTAGTAGTAGCGGGTAGTAGTAGCGGGTAGTAGCGGGCAGTAGTAGAGTGTAGTAGCGGGTAGTAGCGGGTAGTAGTAGCGGGTAGTAGTAGCGGGCAGTAGTAGAGTGTAGTAGCGGGTAGTAGTAGCGGGTAGTAGCGGGTAGTAGTAGCGGGTAGTAGTAGCGGGTAGTAGCGGGTAGTAGTAGCGGGTAGTAGTAGCGGGTAGTAGCGGGTAGTAGTAGAGTGTAGTAGCGGGTAGTAGTAGCAGGTAGTAGTAGCGGGTAGTAGCGGGTAGTAGTAGCGGGTAGTAGCGGGCAGTAGTAGAGTGTAGTAGCGGGTAGTAGTAGCAGGTAGTAGTAGCGGGTAGTAGCGGGCAGTAGTAGCGGGTAGTAGTAGCGGGTAGTAGTAGAGTGTAGTAGCGGGTAGTAGTAGCAGGTAGTAGTAGCGGGTAGTAGCGGGCAGTAGTAGCGGGTAGTAGCGGGCAGTAGTAGCGGGTAGTAGCGGGCAGTAGTAGAGTGTAGTAGCGGGTAGTAGTAGCGGGTAGTAGCGGGTAGTAGTAGCGGGTAGTAGTAGCGGGTAGTAGCGGGTAGTAGTAGCGGGTAGTAGCGGGCAGTAGTAGAGTGTAGTAGCGGGTAGTAGTAGCAGGTAGTAGTAGCGGGTAGTAGCGGGCAGTAGTAGCGGGTAGTAGTAGCGGGTAGTAGTAGAGTGTAGTAGCGGGTAGTAGTAGCAGGTAGTAGTAGCGGGTAGTAGCGGGCAGTAGTAGCGGGTAGTAGCGGGCAGTAGTAGCGGGTAGTAGCGGGCAGTAGTAGAGTGTAGTAGCGGGTAGTAGTAGCAGGTAGTAGTAGCGGGTAGTAGCGGGCAGTAGTAGCGGGTAGTAGCGGGCAGTAGTAGAGTGTAGTAGCGGGTAGTAGTAGCAGGTAGTAGTAGCGGATAGTAGCGGGCAGTAGTAGAGTGTAGTAGCGGGTAGTAGTAGCAGGTAGTAGTAGTGGGTAGTAGTAGCGGGTAGTAGCGGGTAGTAGTAGCGGGTAGTAGTAGCGGGTAGTAGTAGCGGGCAGTAGTAGAGTGTAGTAGCGGGTAGTAGTAGCGGGTAGTAGCGGGTAGTAGTAGCGGGTAGTAGTAGCGGGTAGTAGCGGGTAGTAGTAGCGGGTAGTAGTAGCGGGTAGTAGCGGGTAGTAGTAGCGGGTAGTAGCGGGCAGTAGTAGAGTGTAGTAGCGGGTAGTAGTAGCAGGTAGTAGTAGCGGGTAGTAGTAGCGGGTAGTAGCGGGTAGTAGCGGGTAGTAGTAGCGGGTAGTAGCGGGTAGTAGTAGCGGGTAGTAGCGGGCAGTAGTAGAGTGTAGTAGCGGGTAGTAGTAGCCGGTAGTAGTAGCGGGTAGTAGTAGCGGGTAGTAGCGGGTAGTAGTAGCGGGTAGTAGCGGGCAGTAGTAGAGTGTAGTAGCGGGTAGTAGTAGCGGGTAGTAGCGGGTAGTAGTAGCGGGTAGTAGTAGCGGGTAGTAGCGGGTAGTAGTAGCGGGTAGTAGCGGGCAGTAGTAGAGTGTAGTAGCGGGTAGTAGTAGCAGGTAGTAGTAGCGGGTAGTAGCGGGCAGTAGTAGCGGGTAGTAGTAGCGGGTAGTAGTAGAGTGTAGTAGCGGGTAGTAGTAGCAGGTAGTAGTAGCGGGTAGTAGCGGGCAGTAGTAGCGGGTAGTAGCGGGCAGTAGTAGCGGGTAGTAGCGGGCAGTAGTAGAGTGTAGTAGCGGGTAGTAGTAGCAGGTAGTAGTAGCGGATAGTAGCGGGCAGTAGTAGAGTGTAGTAGCGGGTAGTAGTAGCAGGTAGTAGTAGCGGGTAGTAGTAGCGGGTAGTAGTAGCGGGTAGTAGCGGGTAGTAGTAGCGGGTAGTAGTAGCGGGTAGTAGCGGGTAGTAGTAGCAGGTAGTAATAGCGGGTAGTAGCGGGTAGTAGTAGCGGGTAGTAGTAGCGGGTAGTAGAGGGTAGTAGCGGGTAGTAGTAGAGTGTAGTAGTAGCGGGTAGTAGTAGCGGGTAGTAGCGGGTAGTAGTAGCGGGTAGTAGCGTGCAGTAGTAGAGTGTAGTAGTGTGTAGTAGTAGCAGGTAGTAGTAGCGGGTAGTAGCGGGTAGTAGTAGCGGGTAGTAGCGGGCAGTAATAGAGTGTAGTAGCGGGTAGTAGTAGCGGGTAGTAGCGGGTAGTAGTAGCGGGTAGTAGCGGGCAGTAGTAGAGTGTAGTAGCGGGTAGTAGTAGCAGGTAGTAGTAGCGGGTAGTAGTAGCGGGTAGTAGCGGGTAGTAGTAGCGGGTAGTAGCGGGCAGTAGTAGAGTGTAGTAGCGGGTAGTAGTAACAGGTAGTAGTAGCGGGTAGTAGTAGCGGGTAGTAGCGGGTAGTAGTAGCGGGTAGTAGCGGGCAGTAGTAGAGTGTAGTAGCGGGTAGTAGTAGCAGGTAGTAGTATCGGGTAGTAGTAGCGGGTAGTAGCGGGTAGTAGTAGCGGGTAGTAGCGGGCAGTAGTAGAGTGTAGTAGCGGGTAGTAGTAGCAGGTAGTAGTATCGGGTAGTAGTAGCGGGTAGTAGCGGGCAGTAGTAGAGTGTAGTAGCGGGTAGTAGTAGCAGGTAGTAGTATCGGGTAGTAGTAGCGGGTAGTAGCGGGTAGTAGTAGAGTGTAGTAGCGGGTAGTAGTAGAGTGTAGTAGAGGGTAGTAGTAGCGGGTAGTAGTAGCGGGTAGTAGCGGGTAGTAGTAGCGGGTAGTAGTAGCGGGTAGTAGCGGGTAGTAGTAGCGGGTAGTAGCGGGCAGTAGTAGAGTGTAGTAGCGGGTAGTAGTAGCAGGTAGTAGTATCGGGTAGTAGTAGCGGGTAGTAGCGGGTAGTAGTAGCGGGTAGTAGCGGGCAGTAGTAGAGTGTAGTAGCGGGTAGTAGCGGGTAGTAGTAGCGGGTAGTAGTAGCGGGTAGTAGCGGGTAGTAGTAGCGGGTAGTAGCGGGCAGTAGTAGAGTGTAGTAGCGGGTAGTAGTAGCAGGTAGTAGTATCGGGTAGTAGTAGCGGGTAGTAGCGGGTAGTAGTAGCGGGTAGTAGTAGAGTGTAGTAGCGGGTAGTAGTAGTGGGTAGTAGCGGGTAGTAGCGGGTAGTAGTAGCGGGTAGTAGTAGCGGGTAGTAGCGGGTAGTAGTAGCGGGTAGTAGTAGCGGGTAGTAGTAGCGGGTAGTAGTAGCGGGTAGTAGTAGCGGGTAGTAGTAGCGGGTAGTAGCGGGTAGTAGTAGCGGGTAGTAGTAGCGGGTAGTAGCGGGCAGTAGTAGAGTGTAGTAGCGGGTAGTAGTAGCAGGTAGTAGTAGCGGGTAGTAGTAGCGGGTAGTAGCGGGTAGTAGTAGCGGGTAGTAGCGGGTAGTAGTAGCGGGTAGTAGTAGCGGGTAGTAGCGGGTAGTAGCGGGTAGTAGTAGCGGGTAGTAGCGGGCAGTAGTAGAGTGTAGTAGCGGGTAGTAGTAGCAGGTAGTAGTAGCGGGTAGTAGTAGCGGGTAGTAGCGGGTAGTAGTAGCGGGTAGTAGCGGGCAGTAGTAGAGTGTAGTAGCGGGTAGTAGTAGCAGGTAGTAGTAGCGGGTAGTAGCGGGCAGTAGTAGAGTGTAGTAGCGGGTAGTAGTAGCAGGTAGTAGTAGCGGGTAGTAGTAGCGGGTAGTAGCGGGTAGTAGTAGCGGGTAGTAGCGGGCAGTAGTAGAGTGTAGTAGCGGGTAGTAGTAGCAGGTAGTAGTAGCGGGTAGTAGCGGGTAGTAGTAGCGGGTAGTAGCGGGTAGTAGTAGCGGGTAGTAGCGGGCAGTAGTAGCGGGTAGTAGTAGCGGGTAGTAGTAGCGGGTAGTAGCGGGCAGTAGTAGAGTGTAGTAGCGGGTAGTAGTAGCGGGTAGTAGTAGCGGGTAGTAGCGGGTAGTAGTAGCGGGTAGTAGCGGGCAGTAGAGGGTAGTAGTAGCAGGTAGTAGTAGCGGGTAGTAGTAGCGGGTAGTAGTAGCGGGTAGTAGTAGCGGGTAGTAGTAGCGGGTAGTAGTAGCGGGTAGTAGTAGCGGGTAGTAGCGGGCAGTAGTAGAGTGTAGTAGCGGGTAGTAGTAACAGGTAGTAGTAGCGGGTAGTAGTAGCGGGTAGTAGCGGGTAGTATTAGCGGGTAGTAGCGGGTAGTAGTAGCGGGTAGTAGCGGGCAGTAGTAGAGTGTAGTAGCGGGTAGTAGTAGCAGGTAGTAGTAGCGGGTAGTAGCGGGCAGTAGTAGAGTGTAGTAGCGGGTAGTAGTAGCAGGTAGTAGTAGCGGGTAGTAGTAGCGGGTAGTAGCGGGTAGTAGTAGCGGGTAGTAGCGGGCAGTAGTAGAGTGTAGTAGCGGGTAGTAGTAGCAGGTAGTAGTAGCGGGTAGTAGCGGGTAGTAGTAGCGGGTAGTAGCGGGTAGTAGTAGCGGGTAGTAGCGGGCAGTAGTAGCGGGTAGTAGTAGCGGGTAGTAGTAGCGGGTAGTAGCGGGCAGTAGTAGAGTGTAGTAGCGGGTAGTAGTAGCAGGTAGTAGTAGCGGGTAGTAGCGGGCAGTAGTAGAGTGTAGTAGCGGGTAGTAGTAGCAGGTAGTAGTAGCGGGTAGTAGTAGCGGGTAGTAGTAGCGGGTAGTAGTAGCGGGTAGTAGTAGCGGGTAGTAGTAGCGGGTAGTAGTAGCGGGTAGTAGCGGGCAGTAGTAGCGGGTAGTAGCGGGTAGTAGTAGCGGGTAGTAGCGGGCAGTAGTAGTGTAGTAGCGGGTAGTAGTAGCAGGTAGTAGTAGCGGGTAGTAGCGGGTAGTAGTAGCGGGTAGTAGCGGGCAGTAGTAGAGTGTAGTAGCGGGTAGTAGTAGCAGGTAGTAGTAGCGGGTAGTAGTAGCGGGTAGTAGCGGGTAGTAGTAGCGGGTAGTAGCGGGCAGTAGTAGAGTGTAGTAGCGGGTAGTAGTAGCAGGTAGTAGTAGCGGGTAGTAGTAGCGGGTAGTAGCGGGTAGTAGTAGCGGGTAGTAGCGGGCAGTAGTAGAGTGTAGTAGCGGGTAGTAGTAGCAGGTAGTAGTAGCGGGTAGTAGTAGCGGGTAGTAGCGGGTAGTAGTAGCGGGTAGTAGCGGGTAGTAGTAGCGGGTAGTAGCGGGCAGTAGTAGAGTGTAGTAGCGGGTAGTAGTAACAGGTAGTAGTAGCGGGTAGTAGTTGCGGGTAGTAGTAGCGGGTAGTAGTAGCGGGTAGTAGTAGCGGGTAGTAGCGGGTAGTAGTAGCGGGTAGTAGCGGGCAGTAGTAGAGTGTAGTAGCGGGTAGTAGTAGCGGGTAGTAGTAGCGGGTAGTAGCGGGTAGTAGTAGCAGGTAGTAATAGCGGGTAGTAGTAGCAGGTAGTAGCGGGTAGTAGTAGCGGGTAGTAGCGGGTAGTAGTAGCGGGTAGTAGTAGCGGGTAGTAGTAGCGGGTAGTAGCGGGTAGTAGTAGCGGGTAGTAGCGGGCAGTAGTAGAGTGTAGTAGCGGGTAGTAGTAGCAGGTAGTAGTAGCGGGTAGTAGCGGGTAGTAGTAGCGGGTAGTAGCGGGTAGTAGTAGCGGGTAGTAGTAGCGGGTAGTAGTAGCGGGTAGTAGCGGGTAGTAGTAGCGGGTAGTAGCGGGTAGTAGCGGGCAGTAGTAGCGGGTAGTAGTAGCGGGTAGTAGCGGGTAGTAGCGGGCAGTAGTAGCGGGTAGTAGTAGCGGGTAGTAGTAGCGGGTAGTAGCGGGCAGTAGTAGCAGGTAGTAGTAGCGGGTAGTAGTAGCGGGTAGTAGCGGGTAGTAGTAGCAGGTAGTAGTAGCGGGTAGTAGCGGGCAGTAGTAGCGGGTAGTAGTAGCGGGTAGTAGTAGCGGGTAGTAGCGGGCAGTAGTAGCAGGTAGTAGTAGCGGGTAGTAGTAGCGGGTAGTAGCGGGTAGTAGTAGCAGGTAGTAGTAGCGGGTAGTAGTTGCGGGTAGTAGTAGCGGGTAGTAGCGGGTAGTAGTAGCGGGTAGTAGCGGGTAGTAGCGGGCAGTAGTAGCGGGTAGTAGTAGAGTGTAGTAGCGGGTAGTAGTAGCGGGTAGTAGTAGCGGGTAGTAGCGGGTAGTAGTAGCGGGTAGTAGCGGGTAGTAGCGGGCAGTAGTAGCGGGTAGTAGTAGCGGGTAGTAGTAGAGTGTAGTAGCGGGTAGTAGTAGCAGGTAGTAGTAGCGGGTAGTAGTAGCGGGTAGTAGCGGGTAGTAGTAGCGGGTAGTAGCGGGCAGTAGTAGCAGGTAGTAGCGGGTAGTAGTAGCGGGTAGTAGCGGGCAGTAGTAGCAGGTAGTAGTAGCGGGTAGTAGTAGCGGGTAGTAGCGGGTAGTAGTAGCAGGTAGTAGTAGCGGGTAGTAGTTGCGGGTAGTAGTAGCGGGTAGTAGTAGAGTGTAGTAGCGGGTAGTAGTAGCAGGTAGTAGTAGCGGGTAGTAGTAGCGGGTAGTAGCGGGTAGTAGTAGCGGGTAGTAGCGGGCAGTAGTAGCAGGTAGTAGTAGCGGGTAGTAGTAGCGGGTAGTAGCGGGTAGTAGTAGCAGGTAGTAGTAGCGGGTAGTAGTTGCGGGTAGTAGTAGCGGGTAGTAGCGGGTAGTAGTAGCGGGTAGTAGCGGGTAGTAGCGGGCAGTAGTAGCGGGTAGTAGTAGCGGGTAGTAGTAGAGTGTAGTAGCGGGTAGTAGTAGCGGGTAGTAGTAGCGGGTAGTAGCGGGTAGTAGTAGCGGGTAGTAGCGGGTAGTAGCGGGCAGTAGTAGCGGGTAGTAGTAGCGGGTAGTAGTAGAGTGTAGTAGCGGGTAGTAGTAGCAGGTAGTAGTAGCGGGTAGTAGTAGCGGGTAGTAGCGGGTAGTAGTAGCGGGTAGTAGCGGGCAGTAGTAGCAGGTAGTAGCGGGTAGTAGTAGCGGGTAGTAGCGGGTAGTAGCGGGCAGTAGTAGCGGGTAGTAGTAGCGGGTAGTAGTAGAGTGTAGTAGCGGGTAGTAGTAGCAGGTAGTAGTAGCGGGTAGTAGTAGCGGGTAGTAGCGGGTAGTAGTAGCGGGTAGTAGCGGGTAGTAGCGGGTAGTAGCGGGTAGTAGTAACAGGTAGTAGTAGCGGGTAGTAGCGGGTAGTAGCGGGCAGTAGTAAAGTGTAGTAGCGGGTAGTAGTAGCAGGTATTAGTAGCGGGTAGTAGCGGGTAGTAGTAGCAGGTAGTAGTAGCGGGTAGTAGCGGGCAGTAGTTGAGTGTAGTAGCGGGTAGTAGTAGCGGGTAGTAGTAGCGGGTAGTAGCGGGTAGTAGTAGCGGGTAGTAGTAGCGGGTAGTAGTAGCGGGTAGTAGTAGCGGGTAGTAGTAGCGGGTAGTAGTAGCAGGTAGTAGCGGGTAGTAGTAGAGTGTAGTAGCGGGTAGTAGTAGCAGGTAGTAGTAGCGGGTAGTAGTAGCGGGTAGTAGCGGGTAGTAGTAGCGGGTAGTAGCGGGTAGTAGTAGAGTGTAGTAGCGGGTAGTAGTAGCAGGTAGTAGTAGCGGGTAGTAGTAGCGGGTAGTAGCGGGTAGTAGTAGCGGGTAGTAGCGGGTAGTAGCGGGCAGTAGTAGCGGGTAGTAGTAGCGGGTAGTAGTAGCAGGTAGTAGCGGGCAGTAGTAGAGTGTAGTAGCGGGTAGTAGTAACAGGTAGTAGTAGCGGGTAGTAGTAGCGGGTAGTAGTAGAGTGTAGTAGCGGGTAGTAGTAGCAGGTAGTAGTAGCGGGTAGTAGTAGCGGGTAGTAGCGGGTAGTAGTAGCGGGTAGTAGCGGGCAGTAGTAGAGTGTAGTAGCGGGTAGTAGTAACAGGTAGTAGTAGCGGGTAGTAGCGGGTAGTAGCGGGCAGTAGTAAAGTGTAGTAGCGGGTAGTAGTAGCGGGTAGTAGTAGCGGGTAGTAGTAGCGGGTAGTAGTAGCGGGTAGTAGCGGGCAGTAGTAGCGGGTAGTAGTAGCGGGTAGTAGCGGGTAGTAGTAGCGGGTAGTAGTAGCGGGTAGTAGTAGCGGGTAGTAGCGGGTAGTAGTAGCGGGTAGTAGTAGCGGGTAGTAGTAGAGTGTAGTAGCGGGTAGTAGTAGCAGGTAGTAGTAGCGGGTAGTAGTAGCGGGTAGTAGCGGGTAGTAGTAGCGGGTAGTAGCGGGCAGTAGTAGAGTGTAGTAGCGGGTAGTAGTAACAGGTAGTAGTAGCGGGTAGTAGCGGGTAGTAGCGGGCAGTAGTAAAGTGTAGTAGCGGGTAGTAGTAGCAGGTATTAGTAGCGGGTAGTAGCGGGTAGTAGTAGCAGGTAGTAGTAGCGGGTAGTAGCGGGCAGTAGTTGAGTGTAGTAGCGGGTAGTAGTAGCGGGTAGTAGTAGCGGGTAGTAGCGGGTAGTAGTAGCGGGTAGTAGTAGCGGGTAGTAGTAGCGGGTAGTAGTAGCGGGTAGTAGTAGCGGGTAGTAGTAGCGGGTAGTAGCGGGTAGTAGTAGAGTGTAGTAGCGGGTAGTAGTAGCAGGTAGTAGTAGCGGGTAGTAGTAGCGGGTAGTAGCGGGTAGTAGTAGCGGGTAGTAGCGGGTAGTAGTAGAGTGTAGTAGCGGGTAGTAGTAGCAGGTAGTAGTAGCGGGTAGTAGTAGCGGGTAGTAGCGGGTAGTAGTAGCGGGTAGTAGCGGGTAGTAGTAGAGTGTAGTAGCGGGTAGTAGTAGCAGGTAGTAGTAGCGGGTAGTAGTAGCGGGTAGTAGCGGGTAGTAGTAGCGGGTAGTAGCGGGTAGTAGCGGGCAGTAGTAGCGGGTAGTAGTAGCGGGTAGTAGTAGCAGGTAGTAGCGGGCAGTAGTAGAGTGTAGTAGCGGGTAGTAGTAACAGGTAGTAGTAGCGGGTAGTAGTTGCGGGTAGTAGCGGGTAGTAGCGGGCAGTAGTAAAGTGTAGTAGCGGGTAGTAGTAGCAGGTATTAGTATCGGGTAGTAGCGGGTAGTAGCGGGCAGTAGTTGAGTGTAGTAGCGGGTAGTAGTAGCAGGTAGTAGTAGCGGGTAGTAGTAGCGGGTAGTAGCGGGTAGTAGTAGCGGGTAGTAGTAGCGGGTAGTAGTAGCGGGTAGTAGTAGCGGGTAGTAGCGGGTAGTAGTAGCGGGTAGTAGCGGGCAGTAGTAGAGTGTAGTAGCGGGTAGTAGTAGCGGGTAGTAGTAGCGGGTAGTAGTAGCGGGTAGTAGCGGGTAGTAGTAGCGGGTAGTAGCGGGCAGTAGTAGAGTGTAGTAGCGGGTAGTAGTAGCGGGTAGTAGTAGCGGGTAGTAGTAGCGGGTAGTAGCGGGTAGTAGTAGCGGGTAGTAGCGGGCAGTAGTAGAGTGTAGTAGCGGGTAGTAGTAGCAGGTAGTAGTAGCGGGTAGTAGTAGCGGGTAGTAGCGGGTAGTAGTAGCGGGTAGTAGCGGGCAGTAGTAGAGTGTAGTAGCGGGTAGTAGTAGCGGGTAGTAGTAGCGGGTAGTAGCGGGTAGTAGTAGCGGGTAGTAGTAGCGGGTAGTAGTAGCGGGTAGTAGCGGGTAGTAGTAGCGGGTAGTAGCGGGTAGTAGTAGAGTGTAGTAGCGGGTAGTAGTAGCAGGTAGTAGTAGCGGGTAGTAGTAGCGGGTAGTAGCGGGTAGTAGTAGCGGGTAGTAGCGGGTAGTAGCGGGCAGTAGTAGCGGGTAGTAGTAGCGGGTAGTAGTAGCAGGTAGTAGCGGGCAGTAGTAGAGTGTAGTAGCGGGTAGTAGTAACAGGTAGTAGTAGCGGGTAGTAGTAGCGGGTAGTAGCGGGTAGTAGTAGCGGGTAGTAGCGGGCAGTAGTAGAGTGTAGTAGCGGGTAGTAGTAGCGGGTAGTAGTAGCGGGTAGTAGCGGGTAGTAGTAGCGGGTAGTAGTAGCGGGTAGTAGCGGGTAGTAGTAGCGGGTAGTAGCGGGTAGTAGTAGAGTGTAGTAGCGGGTAGTAGTAGCAGGTAGTAGTAGCGGGTAGTAGTAGCGGATAGTAGCGGGTAGTAGTAGCGGGTAGTAGCGGGCAGTAGTAGAGTGTAGTAGCGGGTAGTAGTAGCGGGTAGTAGTAGCGGGTAGTAGCGGGTAGTAGTAGCGGGTAGTAGTAGCGGGTAGTAGTAGCGGGTAGTAGTAGCGGGTAGTAGTAGCGGGTAGTAGTAGCGGGTAGTAGTAGCGGGTAGTAGTAGCGGGTAGTAGTAGCGGGTAGTAGCGGGTAGTAGTAGCGGGTAGTAGCGGGTAGTAGTAGAGTGTAGTAGCGGGTAGTAGTAGCAGGTAGTAGTAGCGGGTAGTAGTAGCGGGTAGTAGCGGGTAGTAGTAGCGGGTAGTAGCGGGTAGTAGCGGGCAGTAGTAGCGGGTAGTAGTAGCGGGTAGTAGTAGCAGGTAGTAGCGGGCAGTAGTAGAGTGTAGTAGCGGGTAGTAGTAACAGGTAGTAGTAGCGGGTAGTAGTAGCGGGTAGTAGCGGGTAGTAGTAGCGGGTAGTAGCGGGCAGTAGTAGAGTGTAGTAGCGGGTAGTAGTAGCGGGTAGTAGTAGCGGGTAGTAGCGGGTAGTAGTAGCGGGTAGTAGTAACGGGTAGTAGCGGGTAGTAGTAGAGTGTAGTAGCGGGTAGTAGTAGCAGGTAGTAGTAGCGGGTAGTAGTAGCGGGTAGTAGCGGGTAGTAGTAGCGGGTAGTAGCGGGCAGTAGTAGAGTGTAGTAGCGGGTAGTAGTAACAGGTAGTAGTAGCGGGTAGTAGCGGGTAGTAGCGGGCAGTAGTAAAGTGTAGTAGCGGGTAGTAGTAGCGGGTAGTAGTAGCGGGTAGTAGTAGCGGGTAGTAGTAGCGGGTAGTAGTAGCGGGTAGTAGCGGGCAGTAGTAGCGGGTAGTAGCGGGTAGTAGTAGCGGGTAGTAGTAGCGGGTAGTAGCGGGTAGTAGTAGCGGGTAGTAGTAGCGGGTAGTAGTAGCGGGTAGTAGTAGCGGGTAGTAGTAGCGGGTAGTAGCGGGTAGTAGTAGCGGGTAGTAGCGGGTAGTAGAGGGTAGTAGCGGGTAGTAGCGGGTAGTAGTAGCGGGTAGTAGCGGGCAGTAGTAGAGTGTAGTAGCGGGTAGTAGTAGCAGGTAGTAGTAGCGGGTAGTAGTAGCGGGTAGTAGTTGCGGGTAGTAGCGGGTAGTAGTAGCGGGTAGTAGCGGGCAGTAGTAGCGGGTAGTAGCGGGTAGTAGTAGCGGGTAGTAGTAGCGGGTAGTAGCGGGTAGTAGTAGCGGGTAGTAGTAGCGGGTAGTAGTAGCGGGTAGTAGTAGCGGGTAGTAGTAGCGGGTAGTAGCGGGTAGTAGTAGCGGGTAGTAGCGGGTAGTAGAGGGTAGTAGCGGGTAGTAGCGGGTAGTAGTAGCGGGTAGTAGCGGGCAGTAGTAGAGTGTAGTAGCGGGTAGTAGTAGCAGGTAGTAGTAGCGGGTAGTAGTAGCGGGTAGTAGTTGCGGGTAGTAGCGGGTAGTAGTAGAGTGTAGTAGCGGGTAGTAGTAGCAGGTAGTAGTAGCGGGTAGTAGCGGGCAGTAGTTGAGTGTAGTAGCGGGTAGTAGTAGCAGGTAGTAGTAGCGGGTAGTAGTAGCGGGTAGTAGCGGGTAGTAGTAGCGGGTAGTAGTAACGGGCAGTAGTAGAGTGTAGTAGCGGGTAGTAGTAGCGGGTAGTAGTAGCGGGTAGTAGCGGGTAGTAGTAGCGGGTAGTAGTAGCGGGTAGTAGCGGGTAGTAGTAGCGGGTAGTAGTAGCGGGTAGTAGTAGCGGGTAGTAGCGGGTAGTAGTAGCGGGTAGTAGTAGCGGGTAGTAGTAGCGGGTAGTAGTAGCGGGTAGTAGCGGGTAGTAGTAGAGTGTAGTAGCGGGTAGTAGTAGCAGGTAGTAGTAGCGGGTAGTAGTAGCGGGTAGTAGCGGGTAGTAGCGGGTAGTAGTAGAGTGTAGTAGCGGGTAGTAGTAGCAGGTAGTAGTAGCGGGTAGTAGTAGCGGGTAGTAGCGGGTAGTAGTAGCGGGTAGTAGCGGGTAGTAGTAGCAGGTAGTAGTAGCGGGTAGTAGCGGGTAGTAGTAGCGGGTAGTAGCGGGTAGTAGTAGCGGGTAGTAGCGGGCAGTAGTAGCGGGTAGTAGTAGCGGGTAGTAGTAGCGGGTAGTAGCGGGTAGTAGTAGCGGGTAGTAGCGGGTAGTAGCGGGTAGTAGTAGCGGGTAGTAGTAGCGGGTAGTAGCGGGTAGTAGTAGCGGGTAGTAGTAGCGGGTAGTAGTAGCGGGTAGTAGTAGCGGGTAGTAGTAGCGGGTAGTAGCGGGTAGTAGTAGCGGGTAGTAGTAGCGGGTAGTAGTAGCGGGTAGTAGCGGGTAGTAGTAGCGGGTAGTAGCGGGTAGTAGCGGGCAGTAGTAGCGGGTAGTAGTAGCGGGTAGTAGCGGGTAGTAGCGGGCAGTAGTAGCGGGTAGTAGTAGCGGGTAGTAGTAGCGGGTAGTAGCGGGCAGTAGTAGCAGGTAGTAGTAGCGGGTAGTAGTAGCGGGTAGTAGCGGGTAGTAGTAGCAGGTAGTAGTAGCGGGTAGTAGCGGGCAGTAGTAGCGGGTAGTAGTAGCGGGTAGTAGTAGCGGGTAGTAGCGGGCAGTAGTAGCAGGTAGTAGTAGCGGGTAGTAGTAGCGGGTAGTAGCGGGTAGTAGTAGCAGGTAGTAGTAGCGGGTAGTAGTTGCGGGTAGTAGTAGCGGGTAGTAGCGGGTAGTAGTAGCGGGTAGTAGCGGGTAGTAGCGGGCAGTAGTAGCGGGTAGTAGTAGAGTGTAGTAGCGGGTAGTAGTAGCGGGTAGTAGTAGCGGGTAGTAGCGGGTAGTAGTAGCGGGTAGTAGCGGGTAGTAGCGGGCAGTAGTAGCGGGTAGTAGTAGCGGGTAGTAGTAGAGTGTAGTAGCGGGTAGTAGTAGCAGGTAGTAGTAGCGGGTAGTAGTAGCGGGTAGTAGCGGGTAGTAGTAGCGGGTAGTAGCGGGCAGTAGTAGCAGGTAGTAGCGGGTAGTAGTAGCGGGTAGTAGCGGGCAGTAGTAGCAGGTAGTAGTAGCGGGTAGTAGTAGCGGGTAGTAGCGGGTAGTAGTAGCAGGTAGTAGTAGCGGGTAGTAGTTGCGGGTAGTAGTAGCGGGTAGTAGTAGAGTGTAGTAGCGGGTAGTAGTAGCAGGTAGTAGTAGCGGGTAGTAGTAGCGGGTAGTAGCGGGTAGTAGTAGCGGGTAGTAGCGGGCAGTAGTAGCAGGTAGTAGTAGCGGGTAGTAGTAGCGGGTAGTAGCGGGTAGTAGTAGCAGGTAGTAGTAGCGGGTAGTAGTTGCGGGTAGTAGTAGCGGGTAGTAGCGGGTAGTAGTAGCGGGTAGTAGCGGGTAGTAGCGGGCAGTAGTAGCGGGTAGTAGTAGCGGGTAGTAGTAGAGTGTAGTAGCGGGTAGTAGTAGCGGGTAGTAGTAGCGGGTAGTAGCGGGTAGTAGTAGCGGGTAGTAGCGGGTAGTAGCGGGCAGTAGTAGCGGGTAGTAGTAGCGGGTAGTAGTAGAGTGTAGTAGCGGGTAGTAGTAGCAGGTAGTAGTAGCGGGTAGTAGTAGCGGGTAGTAGCGGGTAGTAGTAGCGGGTAGTAGCGGGCAGTAGTAGCAGGTAGTAGCGGGTAGTAGTAGCGGGTAGTAGCGGGTAGTAGCGGGCAGTAGTAGCGGGTAGTAGTAGCGGGTAGTAGTAGAGTGTAGTAGCGGGTAGTAGTAGCAGGTAGTAGTAGCGGGTAGTAGTAGCGGGTAGTAGCGGGTAGTAGTAGCGGGTAGTAGCGGGTAGTAGCGGGTAGTAGCGGGTAGTAGTAACAGGTAGTAGTAGCGGGTAGTAGCGGGTAGTAGCGGGCAGTAGTAAAGTGTAGTAGCGGGTAGTAGTAGCAGGTATTAGTAGCGGGTAGTAGCGGGTAGTAGTAGCAGGTAGTAGTAGCGGGTAGTAGCGGGCAGTAGTTGAGTGTAGTAGCGGGTAGTAGTAGCGGGTAGTAGTAGCGGGTAGTAGCGGGTAGTAGTAGCGGGTAGTAGTAGCGGGTAGTAGTAGCGGGTAGTAGTAGCGGGTAGTAGTAGCGGGTAGTAGTAGCAGGTAGTAGCGGGTAGTAGTAGAGTGTAGTAGCGGGTAGTAGTAGCAGGTAGTAGTAGCGGGTAGTAGTAGCGGGTAGTAGCGGGTAGTAGTAGCGGGTAGTAGCGGGTAGTAGTAGAGTGTAGTAGCGGGTAGTAGTAGCAGGTAGTAGTAGCGGGTAGTAGTAGCGGGTAGTAGCGGGTAGTAGTAGCGGGTAGTAGCGGGTAGTAGCGGGCAGTAGTAGCGGGTAGTAGTAGCGGGTAGTAGTAGCAGGTAGTAGCGGGCAGTAGTAGAGTGTAGTAGCGGGTAGTAGTAACAGGTAGTAGTAGCGGGTAGTAGTAGCGGGTAGTAGTAGAGTGTAGTAGCGGGTAGTAGTAGCAGGTAGTAGTAGCGGGTAGTAGTAGCGGGTAGTAGCGGGTAGTAGTAGCGGGTAGTAGCGGGCAGTAGTAGAGTGTAGTAGCGGGTAGTAGTAACAGGTAGTAGTAGCGGGTAGTAGCGGGTAGTAGCGGGCAGTAGTAAAGTGTAGTAGCGGGTAGTAGTAGCGGGTAGTAGTAGCGGGTAGTAGTAGCGGGTAGTAGTAGCGGGTAGTAGCGGGCAGTAGTAGCGGGTAGTAGTAGCGGGTAGTAGCGGGTAGTAGTAGCGGGTAGTAGTAGCGGGTAGTAGTAGCGGGTAGTAGCGGGTAGTAGTAGCGGGTAGTAGTAGCGGGTAGTAGTAGAGTGTAGTAGCGGGTAGTAGTAGCAGGTAGTAGTAGCGGGTAGTAGTAGCGGGTAGTAGCGGGTAGTAGTAGCGGGTAGTAGCGGGCAGTAGTAGAGTGTAGTAGCGGGTAGTAGTAACAGGTAGTAGTAGCGGGTAGTAGCGGGTAGTAGCGGGCAGTAGTAAAGTGTAGTAGCGGGTAGTAGTAGCAGGTATTAGTAGCGGGTAGTAGCGGGTAGTAGTAGCAGGTAGTAGTAGCGGGTAGTAGCGGGCAGTAGTTGAGTGTAGTAGCGGGTAGTAGTAGCGGGTAGTAGTAGCGGGTAGTAGCGGGTAGTAGTAGCGGGTAGTAGTAGCGGGTAGTAGTAGCGGGTAGTAGTAGCGGGTAGTAGTAGCGGGTAGTAGTAGCGGGTAGTAGCGGGTAGTAGTAGAGTGTAGTAGCGGGTAGTAGTAGCAGGTAGTAGTAGCGGGTAGTAGTAGCGGGTAGTAGCGGGTAGTAGTAGCGGGTAGTAGCGGGTAGTAGTAGAGTGTAGTAGCGGGTAGTAGTAGCAGGTAGTAGTAGCGGGTAGTAGTAGCGGGTAGTAGCGGGTAGTAGTAGCGGGTAGTAGCGGGTAGTAGTAGAGTGTAGTAGCGGGTAGTAGTAGCAGGTAGTAGTAGCGGGTAGTAGTAGCGGGTAGTAGCGGGTAGTAGTAGCGGGTAGTAGCGGGTAGTAGCGGGCAGTAGTAGCGGGTAGTAGTAGCGGGTAGTAGTAGCAGGTAGTAGCGGGCAGTAGTAGAGTGTAGTAGCGGGTAGTAGTAACAGGTAGTAGTAGCGGGTAGTAGTTGCGGGTAGTAGCGGGTAGTAGCGGGCAGTAGTAAAGTGTAGTAGCGGGTAGTAGTAGCAGGTATTAGTATCGGGTAGTAGCGGGTAGTAGCGGGCAGTAGTTGAGTGTAGTAGCGGGTAGTAGTAGCAGGTAGTAGTAGCGGGTAGTAGTAGCGGGTAGTAGCGGGTAGTAGTAGCGGGTAGTAGTAGCGGGTAGTAGTAGCGGGTAGTAGCGGGTAGTAGTAGCGGGTAGTAGCGGGCAGTAGTAGAGTGTAGTAGCGGGTAGTAGTAGCGGGTAGTAGTAGCGGGTAGTAGTAGCGGGTAGTAGCGGGTAGTAGTAGCGGGTAGTAGCGGGCAGTAGTAGAGTGTAGTAGCGGGTAGTAGTAGCGGGTAGTAGTAGCGGGTAGTAGTAGCGGGTAGTAGCGGGTAGTAGTAGCGGGTAGTAGCGGGCAGTAGTAGAGTGTAGTAGCGGGTAGTAGTAGCAGGTAGTAGTAGCGGGTAGTAGTAGCGGGTAGTAGCGGGTAGTAGTAGCGGGTAGTAGCGGGCAGTAGTAGAGTGTAGTAGCGGGTAGTAGTAGCGGGTAGTAGTAGCGGGTAGTAGCGGGTAGTAGTAGCGGGTAGTAGTAGCGGGTAGTAGTAGCGGGTAGTAGCGGGTAGTAGTAGCGGGTAGTAGCGGGTAGTAGTAGAGTGTAGTAGCGGGTAGTAGTAGCAGGTAGTAGTAGCGGGTAGTAGTAGCGGGTAGTAGCGGGTAGTAGTAGCGGGTAGTAGCGGGTAGTAGCGGGCAGTAGTAGCGGGTAGTAGTAGCGGGTAGTAGTAGCAGGTAGTAGCGGGCAGTAGTAGAGTGTAGTAGCGGGTAGTAGTAACAGGTAGTAGTAGCGGGTAGTAGTAGCGGGTAGTAGCGGGTAGTAGTAGCGGGTAGTAGCGGGCAGTAGTAGAGTGTAGTAGCGGGTAGTAGTAGCGGGTAGTAGTAGCGGGTAGTAGCGGGTAGTAGTAGCGGGTAGTAGTAGCGGGTAGTAGTAGCGGGTAGTAGCGGGTAGTAGTAGCGGGTAGTAGCGGGTAGTAGTAGAGTGTAGTAGCGGGTAGTAGTAGCAGGTAGTAGTAGCGGGTAGTAGTAGCGGGTAGTAGCGGGTAGTAGTAGCGGGTAGTAGCGGGCAGTAGTAGAGTGTAGTAGCGGGTAGTAGTAGCGGGTAGTAGTAGCGGGTAGTAGCGGGTAGTAGTAGCGGGTAGTAGTAGCGGGTAGTAGTAGCGGGTAGTAGCGGGTAGTAGTAACGGGTAGTAGCGGGTAGTAGTAGAGTGTAGTAGCGGGTAGTAGTAGCAGGTAGTAGTAGCGGGTAGTAGTAGCGGGTAGTAGCGGGTAGTAGTAGCGGGTAGTAGCGGGCAGTAGTAGAGTGTAGTAGCGGGTAGTAGTAACAGGTAGTAGTAGCGGGTAGTAGCGGGTAGTAGCGGGCAGTAGTAAAGTGTAGTAGCGGGTAGTAGTAGCGGGTAGTAGTAGCGGGTAGTAGTAGCGGGTAGTAGTAGCGGGTAGTAGTAGCGGGTAGTAGCGGGCAGTAGTAGCGGGTAGTAGCGGGTAGTAGTAGCGGGTAGTAGTAGCGGGTAGTAGCGGGTAGTAGTAGCGGGTAGTAGTAGCGGGTAGTAGTAGCGGGTAGTAGTAGCGGGTAGTAGTAGCGGGTAGTAGCGGGTAGTAGTAGCGGGTAGTAGCGGGTAGTAGAGGGTAGTAGCGGGTAGTAGCGGGTAGTAGTAGCGGGTAGTAGCGGGCAGTAGTAGAGTGTAGTAGCGGGTAGTAGTAGCAGGTAGTAGTAGCGGGTAGTAGTAGCGGGTAGTAGTTGCGGGTAGTAGCGGGTAGTAGTAGCGGGTAGTAGCGGGCAGTAGTAGCGGGTAGTAGCGGGTAGTAGTAGCGGGTAGTAGTAGCGGGTAGTAGCGGGTAGTAGTAGCGGGTAGTAGTAGCGGGTAGTAGTAGCGGGTAGTAGTAGCGGGTAGTAGTAGCGGGTAGTAGCGGGTAGTAGTAGCGGGTAGTAGCGGGTAGTAGAGGGTAGTAGCGGGTAGTAGCGGGTAGTAGTAGCGGGTAGTAGCGGGCAGTAGTAGAGTGTAGTAGCGGGTAGTAGTAGCAGGTAGTAGTAGCGGGTAGTAGTAGCGGGTAGTAGTTGCGGGTAGTAGCGGGTAGTAGTAGAGTGTAGTAGCGGGTAGTAGTAGCAGGTAGTAGTAGCGGGTAGTAGCGGGCAGTAGTTGAGTGTAGTAGCGGGTAGTAGTAGCAGGTAGTAGTAGCGGGTAGTAGTAGCGGGTAGTAGCGGGTAGTAGTAGCGGGTAGTAGTAACGGGCAGTAGTAGAGTGTAGTAGCGGGTAGTAGTAGCGGGTAGTAGTAGCGGGTAGTAGCGGGTAGTAGTAGCGGGTAGTAGTAGCGGGTAGTAGCGGGTAGTAGTAGCGGGTAGTAGTAGCGGGTAGTAGTAGCGGGTAGTAGCGGGTAGTAGTAGCGGGTAGTAGTAGCGGGTAGTAGTAGCGGGTAGTAGTAGCGGGTAGTAGCGGGTAGTAGTAGAGTGTAGTAGCGGGTAGTAGTAGCAGGTAGTAGTAGCGGGTAGTAGTAGCGGGTAGTAGCGGGTAGTAGCGGGTAGTAGTAGAGTGTAGTAGCGGGTAGTAGTAGCAGGTAGTAGTAGCGGGTAGTAGTAGCGGGTAGTAGCGGGTAGTAGTAGCGGGTAGTAGCGGGTAGTAGTAGCAGGTAGTAGTAGCGGGTAGTAGCGGGTAGTAGTAGCGGGTAGTAGCGGGTAGTAGTAGCGGGTAGTAGCGGGCAGTAGTAGCGGGTAGTAGTAGCGGGTAGTAGTAGCGGGTAGTAGCGGGTAGTAGTAGCGGGTAGTAGCGGGTAGTAGTAGAGTGTAGTAGCGGGCAGTAGTAGAGTGTAGTAGCGGGTAGTAGTAGCAGGTAGTAGTAGCGGGTAGTAGCGGGCAGTAGTAGAGTGTAGTAGCGGGTAGTAGTAGCGGGTAGTAGTAGCGGGTATTAGTAGCGGGTAGTAGCGGGTAGTAGTAGCAGGTAGTAATAGCGGGTAGTAGTAGCAGGTAGTAGCGGGTAGTAGTAGCGGGTAGTAGCGGGCAGTAGTAGCGGGTAGTAGTAGCGGGTAGTAGTAGCGGGTAGTAGTAGCGGGTAGTAGCGGGTAGTAGTAGAGTGTAGTAGCGGGCAGTAGTAGAGTGTAGTAGCGGGTAGTAGTAGCAGGTAGTAGTAGCGGGTAGTAGCGGGCAGTAGTAGAGTGTAGTAGCGGGTAGTAGTAGCGGGTAGTAGTAGCGGGTATTAGTAGCGGGTAGTAGCGGGTAGTAGTAGCAGGTAGTAATAGCGGGTAGTAGTAGCAGGTAGTAGCGGGTAGTAGTAGCGGGTAGTAGCGGGCAGTAGTAGCGGGTATTAGTAGCGGGTAGTAGCGGGTAGTAGTAGCAGGTAGTAATAGCGGGTAGTAGTAGCAGGTAGTAGCGGGCAGTAGTAGCGGGTAGTAGTAGCGGGTAGTAGCGGGCAGTAGTAGCGGGTAGTAGTAGCGGGTAGTAGTAGCGGGTAGTAGCGGGCAGTAGTAGAGTGTAGTAGCGGGTAGTAGTAGCGGGTAGTAGTAGCGGGTAGTAGCGGGTAGTAGTAGCGGGTAGTAGCGGGTAGTAGTAGAGTGTAGTAGCGGGCAGTAGTAGAGTGTAGTAGCGGGTAGTAGTAGCAGGTAGTAGTAGCGGGTAGTAGTAGCGGGTAGTAGTTGCGGGTAGTAGCGGGTAGTAGCGGGCAGTAGTTGAGTGTAGTAGCGGGTAGTAGTAGCAGGTAGTAGTAGCGGGTAGTAGTAGCGGGTAGTAGTAGCGGGTAGTAGCGGGTAGTAGTAGCGGGTAGTAGTAGCGGGTAGTAGTAGCGGGTAGTAGTAGAGTGTAGTAGCGGGTAGTAGTAGCGGGTAGTAGCGGGTAGTAGCGGGTAGTAGTAGCGGGTAGTAGTAGCGGGTAGTAGTAGCGGGTAGTAGTAGCGGGTAGTAGTAGCGGGTAGTAGTAGCGGGTAGTAGCGGGTAGTAGTAGCGGGTAGTAGTAGCGGGTAGTAGCGGGTAGTAGTAGCGGGTAGTAGTAGCGGGTAGTAGCGGGTAGTAGTAGCGGGTAGTAGTAGCGGGTAGTAGTAGAGTGTAGTAGCGGGTAGTAGTAGCGGGTAGTAGCGGGTAGTAGCGGGTAGTAGTAGCGGGTAGTAGTAGCGGGTAGTAGTAGCGGGTAGTAGCGGGTAGTAGTAGCGGGTAGTAGCGGGCAGTAGTAGCGGGTAGTAGCGGGTAGTAGTAGCGGGTAGTAGCGGGTAGTAGTAGAGTGTAGTAGCGGGTAGTAGTAGCGGGTAGTAGCGGGTAGTAGCGGGTAGTAGTAGCGGGTAGTAGTAGCGGGTAGTAGTAGCGGGTAGTAGTAGCGGGTAGTAGCGGGTAGTAGTAGCGGGTAGTAGCGGGTAGTAGCGGGTAGTAGTAGCGGGTAGTAGTAGCGGGTAGTAGTAGCGGGTAGTAGTAGAGTGTAGTAGCGGGTAGTAGTACCGGGTAGTAGCGGGTAGTAGCGGGTAGTAGTAGCGGGTAGTAGTAGCGGGTAGTAGCGGGTAGTAGTAGCGGGTAGTAGCGGGCAGTAGTAGAGTGTAGTAGCGGGTAGTAGTAGCAGGTAGTAGTAGCGGGTAGTAGCGGGCAGTAGTAGAGTGTAGTAGCGGGTAGTAGTAGCGGGTAGTAGTAGCGGGTATTAGTAGCGGGTAGTAGCGGGTAGTAGTAGCGGGTAGTAGCGGGCAGTAGTAGAGTGTAGTAGCGGGTAGTAGTAGCAGGTAGTAATAGCGGGTAGTAGTAGCGGGTAGTAGTTGCGGGTAGTAGCGGGTAGTAGCGGGCAGTAGTTGAGTGTAGTAGCGGGTAGTAGTAGCAGGTAGTAGTAGCGGGTAGTAGTAGCGGGTAGTAGCGGGTAGTAGTAGCGGGTAGTAGCGGGTAGTAGTAGCGGGTAGTAGTAGCGGGTAGTAGTAGCGGGTAGTAGTAGCGGGTAGTAGTAGCGGGTAGTAGTAGCGGGTAGTAGTAGCGGGTAGTAGTAGCGGGTAGTAGCGGGTAGTAGTAGCGGGTAGTAGTAGCGGGTAGTAGTAGCGGGTAGTAGTAGCGGGTAGTATTAGCGGGTAGTAGTAGCGGGTAGTAGTAGCAGGTAGTAGTAGCGGGTAGTAGTAGCGGGTAGTAGTAGCGGGTAGTAGTAGCGGGTAGTAGTAGCGGGTAGTAGCGGGTAGTAGTAGCGGGTAGTAGCGGGTAGTAGTAGCGGGTAGTAGCGGGTAGTAGTAGAGTGTAGTAGCAGGTAGTAGTATCGGGTAGTAGTAGCGGGTAGTAGCGGGTAGTAGTAGCGGGTAGTAGCGGGCAGTAGTAGAGTGTAGTAGCGGGTAGTAGTAGCAGGTAGTAGTAGCGGGTAGTAGTAGCGGGTAGTAGCGGGTAGTAGTAGCGGGTAGTAGCGGGTAGTAGTAGCGGGTAGTAGTAGCGGGTAGTAGCGGGTAGTAGCGGGTAGTAGTAGCGGGTAGTAGCGGGCAGTAGTAGAGTGTAGTAGCGGGTAGTAGTAGCGGGTAGTAGTAGCGGGTATTAGTAGCGGGTAGTAGCGGGTAGTAGTAGCGGGTAGTAGCGGGCAGTAGTAGAGTGTAGTAGCGGGTAGTAGTAGCAGGTAGTAATAGCGGGTAGTAGTAGCGGGTAGTAGTTGCGGGTAGTAGCGGGTAGTAGCGGGCAGTAGTTGAGTGTAGTAGCGGGTAGTAGTAGCAGGTAGTAGTAGCGGGTAGTAGTAGCGGGTAGTAGCGGGTAGTAGTAGCGGGTAGTAGCGGGTAGTAGTAGCGGGTAGTAGTAGCGGGTAGTAGTAGTAGTAGCGGGTAGTAGTAGCGGGCAGTAGTAGAGTGTAGTAGCAGGTAGTAGTATCGGGTAGTAGTAGCGGGTAGTAGCGGGTAGTAGTAGCGGGTAGTAGCGGGCAGTAGTAGAGTGTAGTAGCGGGTAGTAGTAGCAGGTAGTAGTAGCGGGTAGTAGTAGCGGGTAGTAGCGGGTAGTAGTAGCGGGTAGTAGCGGGCAGTAGTAGAGTGTAGTAGCGGGTAGTAGTAGCAGGTAGTAATAGCGGGTAGTAGTAGCGGGTAGTAGTTGCGGGTAGTAGCGGGTAGTAGCGGGCAGTAGTTGAGTGTAGTAGCGGGTAGTAGTAGCAGGTAGTAGTAGCGGGTAGTAGCGGGTAGTAGTAGCGGGTAGTAGCGGGCAGTAGTAGAGTGTAGTAGCGGGTAGTAGTAGCAGGTAGTAATAGCGGGTAGTAGTAGCGGGTAGTAGTTGCGGGTAGTAGCGGGTAGTAGCGGGCAGTAGTTGAGTGTAGTAGCGGGTAGTAGTAGCGGGTAGTAGTAGAGTGTAGTAGCGGGTAGTAGTAGCGGGTAGTAGCGGGTAGTAGCGGGTAGTAGTAGCGGGTAGTAGTAGCGGGTAGTAGCGGGTAGTAGTAGCGGGTAGTAGTAGCGGGTAGTAGTAGCGGGTAGTAGTAGCGGGTAGTAGCGGGTAGTAGTAGCGGGTAGTAGTAGCGGGTAGTAGCGGGCAGTAGTAGAGTGTAGTAGCGGGTAGTAGTAGCAGGTAGTAGTAGCGGGTAGTAGTAGCGGGTAGTAGCGGGTAGTAGTAGCGGGTAGTAGCGGGTAGTAGTAGCGGGTAGTAGTAGCGGGTAGTAGCGGGTAGTAGCGGGTAGTAGTAGCGGGTAGTAGCGGGCAGTAGTAGAGTGTAGTAGCGGGTAGTAGTAGCAGGTAGTAGTAGCGGGTAGTAGTAGCGGGTAGTAGCGGGTAGTAGTAGCGGGTAGTAGCGGGCAGTAGTAGAGTGTAGTAGCGGGTAGTAGTAGCAGGTAGTAGTAGCGGGTAGTAGCGGGTATAGTAGCGGGTAGTAGCGGGTAGTAGTAGCGGGTAGTAGCGGGCAGTAGTAGAGTGTAGTAGCGGGTAGTAGTAGCAGGTAGTAGTAGCGGGTAGTAGCGGGCAGTAGTAGAGTGTAGTAGCGGGTAGTAGTAGCAGGTAGTAGTAGCGGGTAGTAGTAGCGGGTAGTAGCGGGTAGTAGTAGCGGGTAGTAGCGGGCAGTAGTAGAGTGTAGTAGCGGGTAGTAGTAGCAGGTAGTAGTAGCGGGTAGTAGCGGGCAGTAGTAGAGTGTAGTAGCGGGTAGTAGTAGCAGGTAGTAGTAGCGGGTAGTAGTAGCGGGTAGTAGCGGGTAGTAGTAGCGGGTAGTAGCGGGCAGTAGTAGAGTGTAGTAGCGGGTAGTAGTAGCAGGTAGTAGTAGCGGGTAGTAGCGGGTAGTAGTAGAGGGTAGTAGTAGCGGGTAGTAGCGGGTAGTAGTAGCGGGTAGTAGCGGGTAGTAGTAGCGGGTAGTAGCGGGTAGTAGTAGCGGGCAGTAGTAGAGTGTAGTAGCAGGTAGTAGTAGCGGGTAGTAGCGGGTAGTAGTAGAGGGTAGTAGTAGCGGGTAGTAGCGGGTAGTAGTAGCGGGTAGTAGCGGGTAGTAGTAGCGGGTAGTAGCGGGTAGTAGTAGCGGGCAGTAGTAGAGTGTAGTAGCGGGTAGTAGTAGCGGGCAGTAGTAGAGTGTAGTAGCGGGTAGTAGTAGCGGGTAGTAGTAGCGGGTAGTAGTAGCGGGTAGTAGTAGCGGGTAGTAGTAGCGGGTAGTAGCGGGTAGTAGTAGCGGGTAGTAGTAGCGGGTAGTAGCGGGTAGTAGCGGGTAGTAGTAGCGGGTAGTAGCAGGCAGTAGTAGAGTGTAGTAGCGGGTAGTAGTAGCAGGTAGTAGTAGCGGGTAGTAGTAGCGGGTAGTAGCGGGTAGTAGTAGCGGGTAGTAGCGGGTAGTAGTAGCGGGTAGTAGTAGCGGGTAGTAGCGGGTAGTAGCGGGTAGTAGTAGCGGGTAGTAGCGGGCAGTAGTAGAGTGTAGTAGCGGGTAGTAGTAGCAGGTAGTAGTAGCGGGTAGTAGTAGCAGGTAGTAGTAGCGGGTAGTAGCGGGCAGTAGTAGAGTGTAGTAGAGTGTAGTAGCGGGTAGTAGTAGCGGGTAGTAGCGGGTAGTAGTAGCGGGTAGTAGTAGCGGGCAGTAGTAGAGTGTAGTAGCGGGTAGTAGTAGCGGGTAGTAGCGGGCAGTAGTAGAGTGTAGCAGCGGGTAGTAGTAGCAGGTAGTAGTAGCGGGTAGTAGTAGCGGGTAGTAGCGGGTAGTAGTAGCGGGTAGTAGTAGCGGGTAGTAGTAGCGGGTAGTAGCGGGTAGTAGTAGCGGGTAGTAGCGGGCAGTAGTAGAGTGTAGCAGCGGGTAGTAGTAGCATGTAGTAGTAGCGGGTAGTAGTAGCGGGCAGTAGTAGAGTGTAGTAGCGGGCAGTAGTAACAGGTAGTAGTAGCGGGTAGTAGTTGCGGGTAGTAGCGGGTAGTAGCGGGCAGTAGTAGAGTGTAGTAGCGGGTAGTAGTAGCGGGTAGTAGCGGGCAGTAGTAGAGTGTAGTAGCGGGTAGTAGTAGCAGGTAGTAGTAGCGGGTAGTAGTAGCGGGTAGTAGCGGGCAGTAGTAGCGGGTAGTAGCGGGTAGTAGTAGCGGGTAGTAGTAGCGGGTAGTAGCGGGTAGTAGTAGCGGGTAGTAGTAGCGGGTAGTAGTAGCGGGTAGTAGTAGCGGGTAGTAGTAGCGGGTAGTAGCGGGTAGTAGAGGGTAGTAGCGGGTAGTAGCGGGTAGTAGTAGCGGGTAGTAGCGGGCAGTAGTAGAGTGTAGTAGCGGGTAGTAGTAGCAGGTAGTAGTAGCGGGTAGTAGTAGCGGGTAGTAGTTGCGGGTAGTAGCGGGTAGTAGTAGAGTGTAGTAGCGGGTAGTAGTAGCAGGTAGTAGTAGCGGGTAGTAGCGGGCAGTAGTTGAGTGTAGTAGCGGGTAGTAGTAGCAGGTAGTAGTAGCGGGTAGTAGTAGCGGGTAGTAGCGGGTAGTAGTAGCGGGTAGTAGTAACGGGCAGTAGTAGAGTGTAGTAGCGGGTAGTAGTAGCGGGTAGTAGTAGCGGGTAGTAGCGGGTAGTAGTAGCGGGTAGTAGTAGCGGGTAGTAGTAGCGGGTAGTAGCGGGTAGTAGTAGCGGGTAGTAGTAGCGGGTAGTAGTAGCGGGTAGTAGTAGCGGGTAGTAGCGGGTAGTAGTAGAGTGTAGTAGCGGGTAGTAGTAGCAGGTAGTAGTAGCGGGTAGTAGTAGCGGGTAGTAGCGGGTAGTAGCGGGTAGTAGTAGAGTGTAGTAGCGGGTAGTAGTAGCAGGTAGTAGTAGCGGGTAGTAGTAGCAGGTAGTAGTAGCGGGTAGTAGCGGGCAGTAGTAGAGTGTAGTAGAGTGTAGTAGCGGGTAGTAGTAGCGGGTAGTAGCGGGTAGTAGTAGCGGGTAGTAGTAGCGGGCAGTAGTAGAGTGTAGTAGCGGGTAGTAGTAGCGGGTAGTAGCGGGCAGTAGTAGAGTGTAGCAGCGGGTAGTAGTAGCAGGTAGTAGTAGCGGGTAGTAGTAGCGGGTAGTAGCGGGTAGTAGTAGCGGGTAGTAGTAGCGGGTAGTAGTAGCGGGTAGTAGCGGGTAGTAGTAGCGGGTAGTAGCGGGCAGTAGTAGAGTGTAGCAGCGGGTAGTAGTAGCATGTAGTAGTAGCGGGTAGTAGTAGCGGGTAGTAGTAGCGGGCAGTAGTAGAGTGTAGTAGCGGGCAGTAGTAACAGGTAGTAGTAGCGGGTAGTAGTTGCGGGTAGTAGCGGGTAGTAGCGGGCAGTAGTAGAGTGTAGTAGCGGGTAGTAGTAGCGGGTAGTAGCGGGCAGTAGTAGAGTGTAGTAGCGGGTAGTAGTAGCAGGTAGTAGTAGCGGGTAGTAGTAGCGGGTAGTAGCGGGCAGTAGTAGCGGGTAGTAGCGGGTAGTAGTAGCGGGTAGTAGTAGCGGGTAGTAGCGGGTAGTAGTAGCGGGTAGTAGTAGCGGGTAGTAGTAGCGGGTAGTAGTAGCGGGTAGTAGTAGCGGGTAGTAGCGGGTAGTAGAGGGTAGTAGCGGGTAGTAGCGGGTAGTAGTAGCGGGTAGTAGCGGGCAGTAGTAGAGTGTAGTAGCGGGTAGTAGTAGCAGGTAGTAGTAGCGGGTAGTAGTAGCGGGTAGTAGTTGCGGGTAGTAGCGGGTAGTAGTAGAGTGTAGTAGCGGGTAGTAGTAGCAGGTAGTAGTAGCGGGTAGTAGCGGGCAGTAGTTGAGTGTAGTAGCGGGTAGTAGTAGCAGGTAGTAGTAGCGGGTAGTAGTAGCGGGTAGTAGCGGGTAGTAGTAGCGGGTAGTAGTAACGGGCAGTAGTAGAGTGTAGTAGCGGGTAGTAGTAGCGGGTAGTAGTAGCGGGTAGTAGCGGGTAGTAGTAGCGGGTAGTAGTAGCGGGTAGTAGTAGCGGGTAGTAGCGGGTAGTAGTAGCGGGTAGTAGTAGCGGGTAGTAGTAGCGGGTAGTAGTAGCGGGTAGTAGCGGGTAGTAGTAGAGTGTAGTAGCGGGTAGTAGTAGCAGGTAGTAGTAGCGGGTAGTAGTAGCGGGTAGTAGCGGGTAGTAGCGGGTAGTAGTAGAGTGTAGTAGCGGGTAGTAGTAGCAGGTAGTAGTAGCGGGTAGTAGCGGGTAGTAGTAGCAGGTAGTAATAGCGGGTAGTAGTAGCAGGTAGTAGCGGGTAGTAGTAGCGGGTAGTAGCGGGCAGTAGTAGAGTGTAGCAGCGGGTAGTAGTAGCAGGTAGTAGTAGCGGGTAGTAGTAGCGGGTAGTAGCGGGTAGTAGTAGCGGGTAGTAGTAGCGGGTAGTAGTAGCGGGTAGTAGCGGGTAGTAGTAGCGGGTAGTAGCGGGCAGTAGTAGAGTGTAGCAGCGGGTAGTAGTAGCATGTAGTAGTAGCGGGTAGTAGTAGCGGGTAGTAGTAGCGGGCAGTAGTAGAGTGTAGTAGCGGGCAGTAGTAACAGGTAGTAGTAGCGGGTAGTAGTTGCGGGTAGTAGCGGGTAGTAGCGGGTAGTAGTAGCGGGTAGTAGTAGCGGGTAGTAGTAGCGGGTAGTAGTAGCGGGTAGTAGTAGCGGGTAGTAGCGGGTAGTAGAGGGTAGTAGCGGGTAGTAGCGGGTAGTAGTAGCGGGTAGTAGCGGGCAGTAGTAGAGTGTAGTAGCGGGTAGTAGTAGCAGGTAGTAGTAGCGGGTAGTAGTAGCGGGTAGTAGTTGCGGGTAGTAGCGGGTAGTAGTAGAGTGTAGTAGCGGGTAGTAGTAGCAGGTAGTAGTAGCGGGTAGTAGCGGGCAGTAGTTGAGTGTAGTAGCGGGTAGTAGTAGCAGGTAGTAGTAGCGGGTAGTAGTAGCGGGTAGTAGCGGGTAGTAGTAGCGGGTAGTAGTAACGGGCAGTAGTAGAGTGTAGTAGCGGGTAGTAGTAGCGGGTAGTAGTAGCGGGTAGTAGCGGGTAGTAGTAGCGGGTAGTAGTAGCGGGTAGTAGTAGCGGGTAGTAGCGGGTAGTAGTAGCGGGTAGTAGTAGCGGGTAGTAGTAGCGGGTAGTAGTAGCGGGTAGTAGCGGGTAGTAGTAGAGTGTAGTAGCGGGTAGTAGTAGCAGGTAGTAGTAGCGGGTAGTAGTAGCGGGTAGTAGCGGGTAGTAGCGGGTAGTAGTAGAGTGTAGTAGCGGGTAGTAGTAGCAGGTAGTAGTAGCGGGTAGTAGCGGGCAGTAGTAGCGGGTAGTAGTAGCGGGTAGTAGTAGCGGGTAGTAGCGGGTAGTAGTAGCGGGTAGTAGCGGGTAGTAGTAGAGTGTAGTAGCGGGCAGTAGTAGAGGGTAGTAGCGGGTAGTAGTAGCAGGTAGTAATAGCGGGTAGTAGTAGCAGGTAGTAGCGGGTAGTAGTAGCGGGTAGTAGCGGGCAGTAGTAGCGGGTAGTAGTAGCGGGTAGTAGCGGGCAGTAGTAGCGGGTAGTAGTAGCGGGTAGTAGTAGCGGGTAGTAGCGGGCAGTAGTAGCGGGTAGTAGCGGGTAGTAGTAGAGTGTAGTAGCGGGCAGTAGTAGAGTGTAGTAGCGGGTAGTAGTAGCAGGTAGTAGTAGCGGGTAGTAGTAGCGGGTAGTAGTTGCGGGTAGTAGCGGGTAGTAGCGGGCAGTAGTTGAGTGTAGTAGCGGGTAGTAGTAGCAGGTAGTAGTAGCGGGTAGTAGTAGCGGGTAGTAGTAGCGGGTAGTAGCGGGTAGTAGTAGCGGGTAGTAGTAGCGGGTAGTAGCAGGTAGTAGTAGCAGGTAGTAGTAGCGGGTAGTAGCGGGTAGTAGTAGCGGGTAGTAGTAGCGGGTAGTAGCGGGTAGTAGTAGCGGGTAGTAGTAGCGGGTAGTAGTAGCGGGTAGTAGTAGCGGGTAGTAGTAGAGTGTAGTAGCGGGTAGTAGTAGCGGGTAGTAGCGGGTAGTAGCGGGTAGTAGTAGCGGGTAGTAGTAGCGGGTAGTAGTAGCGGGTAGTAGTAGCGGGTAGTAGTAGCGGGTAGTAGTAGCGGGTAGTAGCGGGTAGTAGTAGCGGGTAGTAGTAGCGGGTAGTAGCGGGTAGTAGTAGCGGGTAGTAGTAGCGGGTAGTAGCGGGTAGTAGTAGCGGGTAGTAGTAGCGGGTAGTAGTAGAGTGTAGTAGTAGCGGGTAGTAGTAGCGGGTAGTAGTAGCGGGTAGTAGCGGGTAGTAGTAGCGGGTAGTAGTAGCGGGTAGTAGTAGCGGGTAGTAGTAGAGTGTAGTAGCGGGTAGTAGTAGCGGGTAGTAGCGGGTAGTAGCGGGTAGTAGTAGCGGGTAGTAGTAGCGGGTAGTAGTAGCGGGTAGTAGTAGCGGGTAGTAGTAGCGGGTAGTAGTAGCGGGTAGTAGCGGGTAGTAGTAGCGGGTAGTAGTAGCGGGTAGTAGCGGGTAGTAGCGGGTAGTAGTAGCGGGTAGTAGTAGCGGGTAGTAGTAGCGGGTAGTAGTAGCGGGTAGTAGTAGCGGGTAGTAGTAGCGGGTAGTAGCGGGTAGTAGTAGCGGGTAGTAGTAGCGGGTAGTAGCGGGTAGTAGTAGCGGGTAGTAGTAGCGGGTAGTAGCGGGTAGTAGTAGCGGGTAGTAGCGGGCAGTAGTAGCGGGTAGTAGCGGGTAGTAGCGGGCAGTAGTAGCGGGTAGTAGCGGGTAGTAGTAGCGGGTAGTAGCGGGTAGTAGTAGCGGGTAGTAGCGGGTAGTAGCGGGTAGTAGTAGCGGGTAGTAGTAGCGGGTAGTAGTAGCGGGTAGTAGTAGCGGGTAGTAGCGGGTAGTAGTAGCGGGTAGTAGTAGCGGGTAGTAGCGGGTAGTAGTAGCGGGTAGTAGTAGCGGGTAGTAGCGGGTAGTAGTAGCGGGTAGTAGTAGCGGGTAGTAGTAGCGGGTAGTAGTAGAGTGTAGTAGCGGGTAGTAGTAGCGGGTAGTAGCGGGTAGTAGCGGGTAGTAGTAGCGGGTAGTAGCGGGCAGTAGTAGAGTGTAGTAGCGGGTAGTAGTAGCAGGTAGTAGTAGCGGGTAGTAGCGGGCAGTAGTAGAGTGTAGTAGCGGGTAGTAGTAGCGGGTAGTAGTAGCGGGTATTAGTAGCGGGTAGTAGCGGGTAGTAGTAGCGGGTAGTAGCGGGCAGTAGTAGAGTGTAGTAGCGGGTAGTAGTAGCAGGTAGTAATAGCGGGTAGTAGTAGCGGGTAGTAGTTGCGGGTAGTAGCGGGTAGTAGCGGGCAGTAGTTGAGTGTAGTAGCGGGTAGTAGCGGGCAGTAGTTGAGTGTAGTAGCGGGTAGTAGTAGCAGGTAGTAGTAGCGGGTAGTAGTAGCGGGTAGTAGCGGGTAGTAGTAGCGGGTAGTAGTAGCGGGTAGTAGTAGCGGGTAGTAGTAGCGGGTAGTAGTAGCGGGTAGTAGTAGCGGGTAGTAGTAGCGGGTAGTAGCGGGTAGTAGTAGCGGGTAGTAGTAGCGGGTAGTAGCGGGTAGTAGTAGCGGGTAGTAGTAGCGGGTAGTAGTAGCGGGTAGTAGTAGCGGGTAGTATTAGCGGGTAGTAGTAGCGGGTAGTAGTAGCGGGTAGTAGCGGGTAGTAGTAGCGGGTAGTAGCGGGTAGTAGTAGCGGGTAGTAGAGGGTAGTAGCGGGTAGTAGCGGGTAGTAGTAGCGGGTAGTAGCGGGTAGTAGTAGAGTGTAGTAGCGGGTAGTAGTAGCGGGTAGTAGCGGGTAGTAGCGGGTAGTAGTAGCAGGTAGTAGTATCGGGTAGTAGTAGCGGGTAGTAGCGGGTAGTAGTAGCGGGTAGTAGCGGGCAGTAGTAGAGTGTAGTAGCGGGTAGTAGTAGCAGGTAGTAGTAGCGGGTAGTAGTAGCGGGTAGTAGCGGGTAGTAGTAGCGGGTAGTAGCGGGTAGTAGTAGCGGGTAGTAGTAGCGGGTAGTAGCGGGTAGTAGCGGGTAGTAGTAGCGGGTAGTAGCGGGCAGTAGTAGAGTGTAGTAGCGGGTAGTAGTAGCGGGTAGTAGTAGCGGGTATTAGTAGCGGGTAGTAGCGGGTAGTAGTAGCGGGTAGTAGCGGGCAGTAGTAGAGTGTAGTAGCGGGTAGTAGTAGCAGGTAGTAATAGCGGGTAGTAGTAGCGGGTAGTAGTTGCGGGTAGTAGCGGGTAGTAGCGGGCAGTAGTTGAGTGTAGTAGCGGGTAGTAGTAGCAGGTAGTAGTAGCGGGTAGTAGTAGCGGGTAGTAGCGGGTAGTAGTAGCGGGTAGTAGCGGGTAGTAGTAGCGGGTAGTAGTAGCGGGTAGTAGTAGTAGTAGCGGGTAGTAGTAGCGGGCAGTAGTAGAGTGTAGTAGCAGGTAGTAGTATCGGGTAGTAGTAGCGGGTAGTAGCGGGTAGTAGTAGCGGGTAGTAGCGGGCAGTAGTAGAGTGTAGTAGCGGGTAGTAGTAGCAGGTAGTAGTAGCGGGTAGTAGTAGCGGGTAGTAGCGGGTAGTAGTAGCGGGTAGTAGCGGGTAGTAGTAGCGGGTAGTAGTAGCGGGTAGTAGCGGGTAGTAGCGGGTAGTAGTAGCGGGTAGTAGCGGGCAGTAGTAGAGTGTAGTAGCGGGTAGTAGTAGCGGGTAGTAGTAGCGGGTATTAGTAGCGGGTAGTAGCGGGTAGTAGTAGCGGGTAGTAGCGGGCAGTAGTAGAGTGTAGTAGCGGGTAGTAGTAGCAGGTAGTAATAGCGGGTAGTAGTAGCGGGTAGTAGTTGCGGGTAGTAGCGGGTAGTAGCGGGCAGTAGTTGAGTGTAGTAGCGGGTAGTAGTAGCAGGTAGTAGTAGCGGGTAGTAGCGGGTAGTAGTAGCGGGTAGTAGCGGGCAGTAGTAGAGTGTAGTAGCGGGTAGTAGTAGCAGGTAGTAATAGCGGGTAGTAGTAGCGGGTAGTAGTTGCGGGTAGTAGCGGGTAGTAGCGGGCAGTAGTTGAGTGTAGTAGCGGGTAGTAGTAGCGGGTAGTAGTAGAGTGTAGTAGCGGGTAGTAGTAGCGGGTAGTAGCGGGTAGTAGCGGGTAGTAGTAGCGGGTAGTAGTAGCGGGTAGTAGCGGGTAGTAGTAGCGGGTAGTAGTAGCGGGTAGTAGTAGCGGGTAGTAGTAGCGGGTAGTAGCGGGTAGTAGTAGCGGGTAGTAGTAGCGGGTAGTAGCGGGCAGTAGTAGAGTGTAGTAGCGGGTAGTAGTAGCAGGTAGTAGTAGCGGGTAGTAGTAGCGGGTAGTAGCGGGTAGTAGTAGCGGGTAGTAGCGGGTAGTAGTAGCGGGTAGTAGTAGCGGGTAGTAGCGGGTAGTAGCGGGTAGTAGTAGCGGGTAGTAGCGGGCAGTAGTAGAGTGTAGTAGCGGGTAGTAGTAGCAGGTAGTAGTAGCGGGTAGTAGTAGCGGGTAGTAGCGGGTAGTAGTAGCGGGTAGTAGCGGGCAGTAGTAGAGTGTAGTAGCGGGTAGTAGTAGCAGGTAGTAGTAGCGGGTAGTAGCGGGTATAGTAGCGGGTAGTAGCGGGTAGTAGTAGCGGGTAGTAGCGGGCAGTAGTAGAGTGTAGTAGCGGGTAGTAGTAGCAGGTAGTAGTAGCGGGTAGTAGCGGGCAGTAGTAGAGTGTAGTAGCGGGTAGTAGTAGCAGGTAGTAGTAGCGGGTAGTAGTAGCGGGTAGTAGCGGGTAGTAGTAGCGGGTAGTAGCGGGCAGTAGTAGAGTGTAGTAGCGGGTAGTAGTAGCAGGTAGTAGTAGCGGGTAGTAGCGGGCAGTAGTAGAGTGTAGTAGCGGGTAGTAGTAGCAGGTAGTAGTAGCGGGTAGTAGTAGCGGGTAGTAGCGGGCAGTAGTAGAGTGTAGTAGCGGGTAGTAGTAGCGGGCAGTAGTAGAGTGTAGTAGCGGGTAGTAGTAGCGGGTAGTAGTAGCGGGTAGTAGTAGCGGGTAGTAGTAGCGGGTAGTAGTAGCGGGTAGTAGCGGGTAGTAGTAGCGGGTAGTAGTAGCGGGTAGTAGTAGCGGGTAGTAGTGGGTAGTAGTAGCGGGTAGTAGTAGCGGGTAGTAGCAGGCAGTAGTAGAGTGTAGTAGCGGGTAGTAGTAGCAGGTAGTAGTAGCGGGTAGTAGTAGCGGGTAGTAGCGGGTAGTAGTAGCGGGTAGTAGCGGGTAGTAGCGGGTAGTAGTAGCGGGTAGTAGCGGGTAGTAGTAGCGGGCAGTAGTAGAGTGTAGTAGCGGGTAGTAGTAGCGGGTAGTAGCAGCGGGTAGTAGTAGCGGGTAGTAGTAGCGGGCAGTAGTAGAGTGTAGTAGCGGGTAGTAGTAGCGGGTAGTAGTAGCGGGTAGTAGTAGCGGGTAGTAGTAGCGGGTAGTAGTAGCGGGTAGTAGCGGGTAGTAGTAGCGGGTAGTAGTAGCGGGTAGTAGTAGCGGGTAGTAGTGGGTAGTAGTAGCGGGTAGTAGTAGCGGGTAGTAGCAGGCAGTAGTAGAGTGTAGTAGCGGGTAGTAGTAGCAGGTAGTAGTAGCGGGTAGTAGTAGCGGGTAGTAGTAGCGGGTAGTAGTAGCGGGTAGTAGCGGGTAGTAGCGGGTAGTAGTAGCGGGTAGTAGCGGGCAGTAGTAGAGTGTAGTAGCGGGTAGTAGTAGCAGGTAGTAGTAGCGGGTAGTAGTAGCAGGTAGTAGTAGCGGGTAGTAGCGGGCAGTAGTAGAGTGTAGTAGAGTGTAGTAGCGGGTAGTAGTAGCGGGTAGTAGCGGGTAGTAGTAGCGGGTAGTAGTAGCGGGCAGTAGTAGAGTGTAGTAGCGGGTAGTAGTAGCGGGTAGTAGCGGGCAGTAGTAGAGTGTAGCAGCGGGTAGTAGTAGCGGGCAGTAGTAACAGGTAGTAGTAGCGGGTAGTAGTTGCGGGTAGTAGCGGGTAGTAGCGGGCAGTAGTAGAGTGTAGTAGCGGGTAGTAGTAGCGGGTAGTAGCGGGCAGTAGTAGAGTGTAGTAGCGGGTAGTAGTAGCAGGTAGTAGTAGCGGGTAGTAGTAGCGGGTAGTAGCGGGTAGTAGTAGCGGGTAGTAGCGGGCAGTAGTAGAGTGTAGTAGCGGGTAGTAGTAGCAGGTAGTAGTAGCGGGTAGTAGTAGCAGGTAGTAGTAGCGGGTAGTAGCGGGTAGTAGTAGCGGGTAGTAGTAGCGGGTAGTAGTAGCAGGTAGTAGTAGCGGGTAGTAGTAGCGGGCAGTAGTAGAGTGTAGTAGCGGGCAGTAGTAACAGGTAGTAGTAGCGGGTAGTAGTTGCGGGTAGTAGCGGGTAGTAGCGGGCAGTAGTAGAGTGTAGTAGCGGGTAGTAGTAGCAGGTAGTAGTAGCGGGTAGTAGTAGCGGGCAGTAGTAGCGGGTAGTAGTAGCGGGTAGTAGTAGCGGGTAGTAGTAGCGGGTAGTAGTAGCGGGTAGTAGTAGCGGGCAGTAGTAGAGTGTAGTAGCGGGTAGTAGTAGCGGGTAGTAGTAGCGGGTAGTAGCGGGTAGTAGTAGCGGGTAGTAGTAGCGGGTAGTAGTAGCGGGTAGTAGTAGCGGGTAGTAGCGGGTAGTAGTAGCGGGTAGTAGTAGCGGGTAGTAGTAGCGGGTAGTAGTAGCGGGTAGTAGCGGGTAGTAGTAGCGGGTAGTAGCGGGTAGTAGTAGCGGGTAGTAGCGGGTAGTAGTAGCGGGTAGTAGTAGCGGGTAGTAGTAGCGGGTAGTAGTAGCGGGTAGTAGCGGGTAGTAGTAGAGTGTAGTAGCGGGCAGTAGTAGCAGGTAGTAGTAGCGGGTAGTAGTTGCGGGTAGTAGCGGGTAGTAGCGGGTAGTAGTAGCGGGTAGTAGCGGGTAGTAGCGGGTAGTAGTAGCGGGTAGTAGTAGCGGGTAGTAGTAGCGGGCAGTAGTAGAGTGTAGTAGCGGGTAGTAGTAGCGGGTAGTAGTAGCGGGTAGTAGCGGGTAGTAGTAGCGGGTAGTAGTAGCGGGTAGTAGTAGCGGGTAGTAGTAGCGGGTAGTAGCGGGTAGTAGTAGCGGGTAGTAGTAGCGGGTAGTAGTAGCGGGTAGTAGTAGCGGGTAGTAGCGGGTAGTAGTAGCGGGTAGTAGCGGGTAGTAGTAGCGGGTAGTAGCGGGTAGTAGTAGCGGGTAGTAGTAGCGGGTAGTAGTAGCGGGTAGTAGTAGCGGGTAGTAGCGGGTAGTAGTAGCGGGTAGTAGTAGCGGGTAGTAGCGGGTAGTAGTAGCGGGTAGTAGTAGCGGGTAGTAGTAGCGGGTAGTAGTAGAGTGTAGTAGTAGCGGGTAGTAGTAGCGGGTAGTAGCGGGTAGTATGATAATAATGTAATCTAATATGTAATAAATAATATAAATATATATATATATATATATTTCTTTATAAGTGTATTAATAGGTGATAAATATACTAAATTAAATTTAAAAGTTTATACCACGATTATAATATGTATGGAAATATATTTGTATGGTTAGGATATAGTAGATGTTGATTCTATCAACGTTCATATAATGACGCACGCAATTTTATAAAAATATAAAAATATTTATTTCTGATCATATGATTGGCTTAAATCATATGGCTGATCATATGATTGGCTTATATCATATTGAAGTGGCCACATTACCATCTAAAAGGTGGCAAACTAACCCGCTTCGAGATATCACGCTATTTACCCAATATAATAATGAATATTACTTACTAAAATAAATTGCTTACACACTTTGTTAAAATTAAATAGTTCTTTAACACCCAACATTAATTTTCAATTTATATTATATATTTGTGATTTAATAAATGTTTTACTAAACTTTTATTTCAATTTTTTAAAAAGTAAATCGATTTTTTTGTATTTTTGACATCATTTTTTTTTATTAATATATATATAAATTATTTTTACTTATTTGAACAATGCTTACTAATGCGCATATTTGATGTATATATTTTTTTTGATTGAACTTATAGTTTATGAGATACGCCAAGTGGCCACATTACCCGCATGGCCACATTACCCATCTTTCCCCTATTACAAATAGTAATTATTTAAATCATATATGAATTTTAATTATTGAATGTAACAACATGTAATCATCTATAATAATATTATGATTTATTGTAATGTTAATAATATTAATTATATCATAATTATAATTAATATATAAATTAACCTGCTATGTATTCTTTACATTCTTCTTTAAGATATTCTCGCATACTTGCATACTTATTATTACTATTGTCACATACTTCACTGTTACTTTTAGTATTTAGATACCATATATATTTACATGTACAAAACTTACGTGGATATACATCAATATATGTTAGTTTAGTAAGCTCATTGAAGGTATTGTATTCTATAGTGATATTATTTAGAGATACACCTATCGCTATTACATTGTATGCACCTTCGAATGTATTACTAGACATATGTTCTATTGCATTACGTCTAATATCTAAGCGTTGTAAATTATAAGGTAACCATTTAGTTGGTAAGTGTGTTAATTCATTATGTGCAATATCGAAATATTGAAGTTTAGTAAGATTTATAGTTAATGTATTATCTATATTACTTATTATTATCCAAATTAAGATATACTAAATTTATCAATGGATCAAATGTTCCACTTTTAATGTATTTAATTTTATTATCAAATAAATATAGCTTATTAAGTTCAGTATGTTTTGTTGTATTATTAGATTCACTCGTCCAAAATGATTTTGGATGAATTTTTACTATTTGATTATAAACTAAATATAAATTAACAATTTTAATATTCAATAGAACAAATGCTTTAACTCTAGTAATTCTAGTTCCAACAATATAAACCTGTAAATTAATATATGTATTATTGCAGTATATATTTAGCTATAGATACATATATGCTTAATAGTATATAAGAGTGGGTCAATTATGTTTAATTCAATATATATTCAATTCATATATATATATATATATATAGTATATATACACCATCTAAATTATTGCTATAATTAATAAATAGTATACGTTTATTTGAATATATATATATATATTACTCCACATATAATTACCATCATTCTAATAAAATTGTATTACTATTTGAAGTTATTAGTGTATGTTAGTAACGTTTATTAAACTATTTATGATTACAATACAAATAAAAATAAATTAAAATTAAATTTGTTTTATGTTAATTTAAATGAAGGCAGATTAAACACATGTTCATACACCCAACTCCTTAAATATATGTATTATTATATTTAACTAATAATACTTGATGTAATTTCATTTATACGATCATAAATTGCTTAAATCATATAATAATGTTTATATCGGTATATCTAATACAATAATAAAATGGTTTTATAAATTTGTATCGAATAGATCTCAAATTACAAGGGTTGACAATTATTTTTCAAATATTTCTATTGTAAAATATTGAGTAGGATCCTACCACAAGGATCATTTTTGTCGTCCAATTTTATTGTTATTATATATTAATGATCTTCCTAGTATATTATCTTCAAAAATTCATATTGACTTATTTACCGATGATACAAAAATATATTTTTATTACGCGTCTGAGAGTGAAAGATTTCTTTTACAAAATAATTTAAATGTATTCTCACAATGTGCAAATAAATGGCAATTAAATATTTCATTATAAAAATGTGCAGTTATGACTTTAGGGAAGGTTACTCCATCAACATATTTTATAAATAATATTCAAATAGAAAAATTACTTTTTATAAATATTTAGGAATAATATGTGAACATAACCTTTTATTTAATAAACATATTGATTATATTTGTAAAAAAGCTTATTTTTCTTTTAATTCAATCTGTAGATACATTACTACAAAATCCCCTAGAACATTATTAAATGCATATAACATATATTGCAGACCAATTTTAGAATATGCATCCATAATGTGCTCACCTTTTTCATATATTAGTAAATTTCGTAATCTCATCGACCAAATTGAAAGAATGTAAAGATTATTTACTAGAAGATTAATTATAAGATACGTAGTATATACAAATTCATCAAATATTAATTATAAATCATATACAGATATATTGGGATATTTTAAATTAGAATCACTTGAACTTAGAAGATTAAAAATAGATATAAACACAATTTTTAAAATTTTAAATAATTATACAGATATAAGGAAAGTAACCTAATACGGACACTTTAACAATACATGGTCATAACTTTTTATGACTCATTATTTTTATTCAACAATTACAATATATTAATATATATGATTATAGATATTATTGTAATTTTAAAATGTTATGTAATCTTTTAATTCCAGTTATAACGGGGGTGTCCGTATTCGGTACCCATGTCCGAATACGGACACCCAATATACCACCAGATAAACTATATATTATTGATGAATCAATCAGACAAATTACAATTGCGTTATTTATAATTAATTTTATGACAAATATATTGTAATTTAATTAGTTAATATTTTATTTATTTTTATTATTTTTGAATTAATAATACAATTTGAGTGTCTAAATAATATTTTTTTTAGAATTTGCTTTATTGGTAGTATTAATATTATAACTAACGCAATTGTTAATGAAATTAGAATAGTTCACAAGCTGCGCACTGATTGGTTATAGGGTGTCCGTATTAGGAACGTATATGCCATCTAGATATATGCTTATATCTTAATGAATATTTGATAATAAATATAGAAATTAAAAATACAATTTTTAGAATACGTTATTTATTAATAATATATTGTTATTTTTTATATCGATATATTTGTATATTCTTGAGAAGGTTTGAAGTTGAAAATTTTTTTCATAAATTGAAAAAAGTAATAAAAAAAATCAGTTTATTGGATATTATTGGATATTTGAAATTTTTTGAATAATTAAAAAATAAAAAATATTTTTTAGACTATTTCGAATAATTGTAGAACTAGAGGTAATTGTAAAAAATTAAATGTAATACATAATTATGATAATACAATTAAAAATATAATTAATAATAAATCAGTGAATATATGGAATTCATTAAATAATGATATAATAAAATCTGTATCTGTTTCATTTTTTAACTATAAAATAAACAAATTCTGTTTTGACAAACAACTTTTTTTTAACATAAATTTATAATTTTATATTGATTTATGTTTCATTTTATATCTTAATTATTGCATTATCTCTTCGGGGTTTTTTTTTATAAAAAATTGTTTTTGTTATAGAAAATGTGGGTTTTTATCTATATTTCAAAAATACTATAATATAAAATTAATAATTCATTACAGATAAAGTGGGAATTATTATTTTATTTGTTTATTATGTATTATATTTTGTTAAGAATTTGTTTTGTTATAGAACATTTGGGTTTTTATATCTATATTATAAAATTAATAATTCATTATTATTACAGATAAAGTGGGAAGTATTATTATATTTTTGTTCTGTATTATATTTTTGTTTTATATATATATATATATATATATGTATATATGTTTCAAATGTAATATATTACTAAAATAAAATATTAATAATTTACTATTATTTCAGATTATAGTGATACGTATTAGGTTACTTATATTTTTTGTTTCATAATATTATTGGTATATGTTGTTATTAACGTGTTCTTTTTGTGTATATATGTTTTCAATTTATTATACAATTAAAATATAAATTAATAATGTACTACCTACTATTATTACAGATTTGTGTAATTATTACATTATTTGTTTGTTTCATTCTAGTTTTGGTTTAATTGATTTGTAACATGTTCTGTTTATAATATATTTAAAATTTATCATTTAAATAATAAACTATATAACTAATAATGTATTAATAATATAGGGTACAAATATAATATAATTCTACAAAGTTAAAGTAGAAATTGATTATTTTGATGCCACTTACAAAATAATGTATTTTATTTGTATGCTATCTTTTATTTATATTTTGATCATTTTTCGTTTATCATATAATAAATCATATAGTTTTTACTATATGATTTATTTCTACTTTCAATTGTTTTTCGTTTATTTTTACGGTAACTATAAAACGTTTTAATTTCTTTAATTTTTTAATTTCGTATTATTATTTGTTCATTTCTATAAAGCTGCGTTCACATATAGCGATTTTGCTTGCAAAATCGTCGAGACAAAATTTTGCATACTATTTTGCAGATAAATACTCAGCAAAATCGCAGCGATTTCGCCGGAATGTTCACACCTAGCAAACATTTTCGTCCTAGGATTTTCGTCTACTATTTTGTCGAACTTTGAACTTTGAATATTACATTTGCGATAATACAATTATTTATTATTTCAATTATAAATTTATTTTATTATTATAAAATTTGATTTACATACTTTGTTACGTTTATACTTAAAGATAATAGTCGTATAAATATAACATGAATTTATTTAAATTTTCTTTAAATTATAATCCATTTCATAAGTATAAGTTTTACTCAAATTATAATAATAATAAAATTAATAATAGAAAAATTATAACAAAATATTTATTAAGTGAATATTTTAATATAAAATGAAATAAAAGACATCCAGTGCTATTTCCTGAAACAGCTTGTTTTTAATTATTTTATTACAGTAGTCACGATTCGCGGGATCCCATAAACATATGTGACTCTCGTAAAACAAGATTATATTTGATACTTTATTAATTTCTTCCGAAATTTGTAATAATGCTTATTTATTGTTTATCAATAATTATAGAAAAATCTTTGCGTTTGGAAAAAATGTTGCACATATAGCAAACATGTTTGCTATTCATGTTGCTGCAAAGTTGCTGCGATTTTGCAGTGATTTTGCTCGTGAATGTTTTTTGCTGCAAATTTTGCCGTGGTGTTCACACCTGGCGATTTTGTTCGTCGTGATTTTTGCTGCAAAGTTGCTGAGACTTTGCAGCAAAATCGCTATATGTGAACGCAGCTTAACGTATGTTATTGTTAGCAAATATTTATACTTTATACTTTCGATTATATTTTCGGCTATGTAATTGCTTAAACAAATTATAAATTAATCAATAATATATTAAATTATATTATATTATTTTATTATTATATTATAATTTAATAATAATATAATATAATATAATATAACATATATAATATAACATATATAATATAATATAAAATAACAAATTATTATTACATCATTTTGAAATTAAGAATATTTATAAAATGAACATACAAATAGAAATACGAATTTTTTATTGTTAAAAATATCTGCGTAAATTTACGCTGAAAATTAAGTAAAGTAGAATAGGGAATACATGATGACTAATAGTCATTGACTAGGTACATGGACTAAAGTTTCGCGTCCATTTTGCGGTAATCATAATTTAATAAAATGTAGCTTAAAAGTGGGCTAATAAGTAAATGTAGCTAACAAATGTAATTAATATAGAATTCATTTTAGTAAACTTACTGTATAATGTGAATACTAAATTGGAGTAAAAAATACTCAATAAAGTTATTAGGGGAAGTCTCCGATTACCTACCCCTGCATGATTAGTTGTAATAACTTGTTCAATATTAAATATATTTATTTGAAATTTTGTAATTATGGTAATATTATAGCAATGAATAATGTGGCTATTTTAAATTTTTAATATAATTATATTTACAATAATAAACAGGGGGATCGGTAATCGGATACATTTACCTAATACCGACCCCCTACTCCTATTACCGACCCCCTAAAATAATCGTGATATAAATAATTGTAGTATTATAACATATAATAAAAATAGTAGATATACATAAATATAATTAATTGTAACATTCACGCAATTTATTTTGTATTCACTTTATGTTTTAATAGTAATATTAAATTTAAATTTAAGCTTCATAGTAATTATATTAAAATAGTGTATATTATTATTTAATATTTATGTATTAATCAGTATGTATATAATAAACTGGACTCAAGAATCCCAAATTTATATAAATGATAAATAAAGAACTTACGATATATTTTAAAGTAAAATACGGTTATATTTTTATTGAATATTATAAATCACATGGGGTCGGTAATAGTAAAATAATATGGGTTCCTATAATTAAGGTATATTGGTTAGTAGTTATTCAAATTAAATTATTTTTATAATAGTTATAAACATTTTATTGATCTACAATATCATGTACAAAATTAAGTTTTATTTTAATTAATAAAGTATTTACAATGATATAAAAAAAGTTATTATTCAAATATTTAAAAAGTAAAAACAGAATATTACAGCTTAACAACAGCTTCGTAGTTACTGAGATAGGTGAGGGGGTCGGTAATCGGGGACTTTCCCCTACTAAATTGAGTAAGGATATATATATATATATATATATATATATATATATATATATATATAAATATATATATATATATATACATACATATATATATACAATTTTAGTTAAGATATAAAATTAAATCTTTAAATCTTTCATATTTAAAAAAAAATAAATTGAAAATTTCTATATATAACATAGATTTTTAAACTGACTGTATTTTTAAATTTAGAATATTAATTTAATTATAAAATTAAAATAATTATTCATATTCAATGTACATTATTAAATAGCTATTAATATAAGAAAAGTATGTACAGGTGTATGATTACTTAATATGTAGTGTACATGTAGTTATTACTTGAGTTTCTATAGCAACGTACCTTTACGTTTTACACTTACAATGGAGTACAATTACACAGATAGTTTTAACAGTATTAGCTTTATAGTTAATTATAACCTATTAGCTTTAGCATTACAAGTGGTTCCATGTACTGGTAGTAAATACATTAATTATATAGGACATATTTGTTGTTAATTATTTATAATATTTATACTATACTCACTATTGAGGCAGGCTGAATCACTTTTTGTATTTAAATTACAAATTAATTAGTTTTACTTATATTATATAGTTAAATCTTTATTTTAATTTTTGAAGAATAAATATATGCTATTAGAAACAATATTTTTTTTAAATATTTTAATTAATAAATGCTATATAAAATCATGTAGTTCAAGCTGCCCATTATCCCATATATTGATGTATAAATAACCAAATACGTTATGTATTAATACCGAGATTCGGACATTATATTAATTAGATGAAAATAACATATTATATATAATATTATTTCTTGGTCTTCCTATATATTGTATATTATTATATGTACATCAGGATGTAAATATTATATTTAAAATACATTATTAATAGTAGTAGTTAAAGTAGATCTATAAATAGATTTGTACATGTGTTTATTTACAGGCATTGTTGATCAACTAAATATATATTAACTTATTTATTACTTATCAAATAATTATAATGAATTTAACAATATGAAGGGTATTATAATGTTCTATAATGTAGAATTATTTAATATATCATAAATATAAATAGTAATCAATATAAGTATTAATAATATATAATGATGATTTAAAAAATAAAAGATCAACTTAATGCATACATCAATATAATGATGTTATGACATTCTACAAATGATATTATATTAATTTGATTATATATAGTATTACATTTTAATACAATAATTTAAATAATCAACAATATATTGTTAATATACAATATATATATAAATTATTATTATTATTTATAGATTTAGTTACATTTATAAATGCTTATTTTACGAGTTAATATTGACGTACAAATATGATATATATTATATATATATATATATATATATATATATATATATATGTATAAGATAGTCTATTAAAATATAATAATATTTTATATATTTATAATTTACAATACATAAAGTCGATTAATTTAATAAGTAAATTAGCACTGTCGCGCCTACCTAACATAGTAAGATAGGTATACTATAATACATTAATAGTCAATAATCTATACTACATAGTGCAACCTACTTGCATTATTATTCATAACTAACCAAATAATATGTAGTATTAGATTTAATAAACACAGGAACATCTTCACCTGTATAAGCTCCACTGCAGTTTATATCAATAGTACCACACACACATCCCTCGATAACATCAGCTGGACATTGCTTATCACTAATAATGCAAGGTAGCAATATAACAATATAAACTAGTATTGATAAATACACAACATTCATACTTATTTAAGTTATAAAGTGAAGTCTGCAGCTATTTCGATTAATGTATTATATATTTGTATACGCATGTCACTACATAATATAATCGATATTGTGATTGCGTCACACTTGGATGATCACATAACACTGAACATGAGATGTCGTATTTATATGTTGTTCGTTTGTATATTCTAGTTATTATTGTTATATATATGACAATATGACAGTATATTGTAGATTTTAAACTGACACACATTTAAATATAATCAAATGACATACCATCGGGTAACATTAAGTTACTATCTTCCATATATATAATTATAATTCGAATTATAATTATTATATTAACATCATAATTATCCATATCTTGTTTAAAATGTATGTATTTATTTTATAGATAAACAATTAATACAAATTGTATTATACAATAGATGTATACTATTGTTTATAAAGTATAGGTTCCTAATAGGAACGTCATATGTATAATTAGTCATATGCATATACCTGTAGACTAGACATATGTAAATGTACTAATACATAGTATTGTTGGATGACCTATATAGTTATTGTATTACATAGTATATATATATATGTATATATATATATATATATATATATATATATATATATATATATATATATATATATATATAATATATTATATGTAATATAACTAGTGACAAAATAAGATGTATACGTTATTATAATACACTGGTTCTATCGTATCTACATGGCTGTGTAATACACGGATATTTTGTATGTTATTTAACCGACAAATACACACCTTTTTTAATATTTTGTAATACTATTATATTTTATTTATTTAAATACTCTATAATAAAGAGTATAATTAATACTATTCTACAACCTATGTTAAATTAAACTATATTATTGATGTGTGTATATAGAGATTACTATCGGTGTAAAACACGGACATGTAAAACACAAGGACATTAGTCACCTTACAAATTCATTAATATGTATATAAAAAAATTATGTTGTTTATAAAATAAATGTAAATACATTAATATATCTAAATGAATATTAATTTCTATATAATATATAAACTTAATCATGTTTTAATTTTTACCGCGTAACATATCAAAAATCGTGTAAAACATCGGGCTTTATCTCGAGTTAAAACACGTACAAAATACACAAAAATTACTGGGTATATATATATCATTTCATCATTTTTTGTAATCGAGTCCAGCTAGAATTACACACGCACATACATACACACACACACATAACTGTTATTATGTCAGTTGTATTATAGCAGTATAACACGTAATTTAAACATTAATGACATATGCTTACAATACATATAGGCCTACAGGGCATCGCTTCTAATCACTTAATTGCTATTTATAGATTAGTTAACACGTGATACGTGATCACGTGCTATTAACGATACGCGCATGTCACGAACGTACGATATAGGGGAAATTTGGATTTTTTGGAAACGATATATCGTATTGTGTTACATACACATACATTGCAACTTTATTTATAGATACATTATAACTATATATATAGAATACAAAAAAACACTCAATAATAACATATAATAAATAAGTATTAATTAATCTATAGTAATTATTAATTACAATTATGTATACTAATATACATATTTGATAAAAGTATATTCGTATATATAACTTACCAGGTCGAGCATGCTCGGAAGTATATATATATATATATATTAATTTAATTATAAATATATTGTAAAATATAATTAATAAGTTAAAGTAGAATTTAAGTAAAAAAATACGTGTTCTCTCCGAGGCCATCTTGTGTTGAGCATGTCTATTCGCTTTACCATTACACTTACAGTTTATTCTCGACGATTTTCTAGTCGAAGATTGTCGAGTTTAGTTCCTACGATATATTTTAGTTGACTTTAAAGATATAAACATAAATGTATGCTTCAACATTATTACTAAATGGAATGCGGAATGTATAGGAATATTTCCTACAGATTATTTTATAAAAATGAATGTTATAAGGCGATACAAAATATTTACAAGATGAGATCGGAGGAATAGACCTTCAACATGTAGACAACATACTAATTATGTAAAGTCAACTAAAATACATCATATTAACATCCTTTAACTTGTCATTATATTAGTTGTATTTACTTTAACAATGCTGAATTAATAAGCTATATACTGCATGTATTACTATTATGTAATGTTAGTTATATTGAAAGTATTTACTAGAGTATCGGTTATAATGTATACTACTACTACTACTACTACTACTACTACTACTACTACTACTACTACTACTACTACTACTACTACTACTACTACTACTACTACTACTACTACTACTACTACTACTACTACTACTACTACTACTATTACTACTACTACTACTACTACTACTACTACTACTACTACTACTACTACTACTACTACTACTACTACTATTACAACTACTACTACTACTACTACTACTACTACTACTACTACTACTACTACTACTACTACTACTACTACTACTACTACTACTACTACTACTACTACTACTACTACTACTACTACTACTACTACTACTACCCACACTACTACTACTACTACTACTACTACTACTACTACTACTACTACTACTACTACTACTACTACTACTACTACTACTACTACTACTACTACTACTACTACTACTACTACTACTACTACTACTACTACTACTACTACTACTACTACTACTACTACTACTACTACTACTACTACTACTACTACTACTACTACTACTACTACTACTACTACTACTACTACTACTACTACTACTACTACTACTACTACTACTACTACTACTACTACTACTACTACTACTACTACTACTACTACTACTACTACTACTACTACTACTACTACTACTACTACTACTACTACTACTACTACTACTACTACTACTACTACTACTACTACTACTACTACTACTACTACTACTACTACTACTACTACTACTACTACTACTACTACTACTACTACTACTACTACTACTACTACTACTACTACTACTACTACTACTACTACTACTACTACTACTACTACTACTACTACTACTACTACTACTACTACTACTACTACTACTACTACTACTACTACTACTACTACTACTACTACTACTACTACTACTACTACTACTACTACTACCTAGAGTTAGCTAGAGTTAGCTAGAGTTAGCTAGAGTTACCTAGAGTTACCTAGAGTTAGCTAGAGTTACCTAGAGTTACCTAGAGTTACTTAGAGTTAGCTAGAGTTAGCTAGAGTTAGCTAGAGTTAGCTAGAGATAGCTAGAGTTAGCTAGAGTTAGCTAGAGTTAATTAAAGTTAGCTAGAGTTAGCTAGAGTTAGCTAGAGTTACCTAGAGTTAGCTAGAGTTAGCTAGAGTTAGCTAGAGTTACCTAGAGTTAGCTAGAGTTAGCTAAAGTTAGCTAGAGTTAGCTAGAGTTAGCTAGAGTTAGCTAGAGTTACCTAGAGTTAGCTAGAGTTAGCTAGATTTAGCTAGAGTTAGCTAGCGTTAGCTAGAGTTAGCTAGAGTTACCTTGAGTTACCTAGAGTTAGCTAGAGTTAGCTAGAGTTAGCTAAAGTTAGCTAGAGTTAGCTAGAGTTAGCTAGAGTTAGCTAAATTTAGCTAGAGTTAGCTAGAGTAAGCTAGAGTTAGCTAAAGTTAGCTAGAGTTACCTAGAGTTACCTAGAGTTAGCTAGAGTTACCTAGAGTTACCTAGAGTTACCTAGAGTTAGCTAGAGTTAGCTATAGTTAGCTAGAGTTAGCTAGAGTTAGCTAAAATTACCTAGAGTTAGCTAGAGTTAGCTAGAGTTACCTAGAGTTACCTAGAGTTACCTAGAGTTAGCTAGAGTTAGCTAGAGTTAGCTAGAGTTAGCTAGAGATAGCTAGAGTTAACTAGAGTTAGCTAGAGTTAATTAAAGTTAGCTAGAGTTAGCTAGAGTTAGCTAGAGTTACCTAGAGTTAGCTAGAGTTAGCTAGAGTTAGCTAGAGTTAGCTAGAGTTAGCTAAAGTTACCTAGAGTTAGCTAGAGTTAGCTAGAGTTAGCTAGAGTTAGCTAGAGTTAGCTAGAGTTACCTTGAGTTACCTAGAGTTAGCTAGAGTTAGCTAGAGTTAGCTAAAGTTAGCTAGAGTTACCTAGAGTTACCTAGAGTTAGCTAGAGTTACCTAGAGTTAGCTAGAGTTACCTAGAGTTACCTAGAGTTAGCTAGAGTTAGCTAGAGTTAGCTAGAGTTAGCTAGAGTTAGCTAAAGTTACCTAGAGTTAGCTAGAGTTAGCTAGAGTTAGCTAGAGTTAGCTAGAGTTAGCTAGAGTTACCTTGAGTTACCTAGAGTTAGCTAGAGTTAGCTAGAGTTAGCTAAAGTTAGCTAGAGTTACCTAGAGTTACCTAGAGTTAGCTAGAGTTACCTAGAGTTAGCTAGAATTACCTAGAGTTAGCTAAAGTAAGCTAGAGTTAGCTAGAGTTAGCTAGAGTTAGCTAAAGTTAGCTAGAGTTAGCTAGAGTTAGCTAGAGTTAGCTAGAGTTAGCTAGAGTTAGCTAAAGTTAGCTAGAGTTACCTAGAGTTACCTAGAGTTACCTAGAGTTAGCTAGAGTTAGCTAGAGTTAGCTAAAGTTAGCTAGAGTTAGCTAGAGTTAGCTAGAGTTAGCTAGAGTTAGCTAAAATTACCTAGAGTTAGCTAGAGTTAGCTAGAGTTACCTAGAGTTAGCTAGAGTTAGCTAGAGTTAGCTAGAGTTACCTAGAGTTAGCTAGAGTTAGCTAGAGTTAGCTAGAGTTACCTAGAGTTACCTAGAGTTAGCTAGAGTTACCTAGAGTTACCTAGAGTTACCTAGAGTTAGCTAGAGTTAGCTAGAGTTAGCTAGAGTTAGCTAGAGATAGCTAGAGTTAGCTAGAGTTAGCTAGAGTTAATTAAAGTTAGCTAGAGTTAGCTAGAGTTAGCTAGAGTTACCTAGAGTTAGCTAGAGTTAGCTAGAGTTAGCTAGAGTTAGCTAGAGTTAGCTAAAGTTACCTAGAGTTAGCTAGAGTTAGCTAGAGTTAGCTAGAGTTAGCTAGAGTTAGCTAGAGTTACCTTGAGTTACCTAGAGTTAGCTAGAGTTAGCTAGAATTAGCTAAAGTTAGCTAGAGTTACATAGAGTTAGCTAGAGTTAGCTAGAGTTAATTAAAGTTAGCTAGAGTTAGCTATTGTTAGCTAGAGTTAGCTATTGTTAGATAAAGTTAGCTAGAGTTACCTAGAGTTAGCTAGAGTTACCTAGAGTTAGCTAGAGTTAGCTAAAGTTAGCTAGAGTTACCTAGAGTTAGCTAGAGTTAGCTAGAGTTAGCTAGAGTTACCTAGAGTTACCTAGAGTTAGCTAGAGTTACCTAGAGTTAGCTAGAGTTAGCTAGAGTTAGCTAGAGTTAGCTAGAGATAGCTAGAGTTAGCTAGAGTTAGCTAGAGTTAATTAAAGTTAGCTAGAGTTAGCTAGAGTTAGCTAGAGTTACCTAGAGTTAGCTAGAGTTAGCTAGAGTTAGCTAGAGTTACCTAGAGTTAGCTAGAGTTAGCTAAAGTTAGCTAGAGTTAGCTAGAGTTAGCTAGAGTTAGCTAAAGTTAACTAGAGTTACATAGAGTTAGCTAGAGTTAGCTAAAGTTAGCTAGAGTTAGCTAGAGTTAGCTAGAGTTAGCTAAAGTTAGCTAGAGTTACCTAGAGTTAGCTAGAGTTAGCTAGAGTTAGCTAGAGTTACCTAGAGTTAGCTAGAGTTAGCTAGAGTTAGCTAGAGTTAGCTAGAGTTAGCTAAAGTTAGCTAGAGTTACATAGAGTTAGCTAGAGTTAGCTAAAGTTAGCTAGAGTTAGCTAAAGTTAGCTAGAGTTACCTAGAGTTAGCTAGAGTTAGCTAGAGTTACCTAGAGTTAGCTAGAGTTAGCTAAAGTTAGCTAGAGTTAGCTAGAGTTAGCTAGAATTAGCTAAAGTTAGCTAGAGTTACATAGAGTTAGCTAGAGTTAGCTAAAGTTAGCTAGAGTTAGCTAGAGTTAGCTAGAGTTAGCTAAAGTTAGCTAGAGTTACTTAGAGTTAGCTAGAGTTAGCTAGAGTTAATTAAAGTTAGCTAGAGTTAGCTAGAGTTAGCTAGAGTTAGCTATTGTTAGCTAAAGTTAGCTAGAGTTACCTAGAGTTAGCTAGAGTTAGCTAAAGTTAGCTAAAGTTACCTAGAGTTAGCTAGAGTTAGCTAAAGTTAGCTAGAGTTACCTAGAGTTAGCTAGAGTTAGCTAGAGTTAGCTAGAGTTACCTAGAGTTACCTAGAGTTAGCTAGAGTTACCTAGAGTTACCTAGAGTTACTTATAGTTAGCTAGAGTTAGCTAGAGTTAGCTAGAGTTAGCTAGAGATAGATAGAGTTAGCTAGATTTAGCTAGAGTTAATTAAAGTTAGCTAGAGTTAGCTAGAGTTAGCTAGAGTTACCTAGAGTTAGCTAGAGTTAGCTAGAGTTAGCTAGAGTTACCTAGAGTTAGCTAGAGTTAGCTAAAGTTAGCTAGAGTTAGCTAGAGTTAGCTAGAGTTAGCTAGAGTTACCTAGAGTTAGCTAGAGTTAGCTAGATTTAGCTAGAGTTAGCTAGCGTTAGCTAAAGTTAGCTAGAGTTACCTTGAGTTACCTAGAGTTAGCTAGAGTTAGCTAGAGTTAGCTAAAGTTAGCTAGAGTTAGCAAGAGTTAGCTAAAATTACCTAGAGTTAGCTAGAGTTAGCTAGAGTTACCTAGAGTTACCTAGAGTTACCTAGAGTTAGCTAGAGTTAGCTAGAATTAGCTAGAGTTAGCTAGAGTTAGCTAGAGTTAGCTAGAGTTAGCTAGAGTTACCTTGAGTTACCTAGAGTTAGCTAAAGTTAGCTAGAGTTAGCTAAAGTTAGCTAGAGTTACCTAGAGTTAGCTAGAGTTAGCTAGATTTAGCTAGAGTTAGCTAGAGTTAGCTAAATTTAGCTAGAGTTAGCTAGAGTAAGCTAGAGTTAGCTAAAGTTAGCTAGAGTTACCTAGAGTTACCTAGAGTTAGCTAGAGTTACCTAGAGTTAGCTAGAGTTAGCTAGAGTTAGCTAGAGTTAGCTAGAGATAGCTAGAGTTAGCTAGAGTTAGCTAGAGTTAATTAAAGTTAGCTAGAGTTAGCTAGAGTTAGCTAGAGTTACCTAGAGTTAGCTAGAGTTAGCTAGAGTTAGCTAGAGTTAGCTAGAGTTAGCTAAAGTTACCTAGAGTTAGCTAGAGTTAGCTAGAGTTAGCTAGAGTTAGCTAGAGTTAGCTAGAGTTACCTTGAGTTACCTAGAGTTAGCTAGAGTTAGCTAGAATAGCTAAAGTTAGCTAGAGTTACATAGAGTTAGCTAGAGTTAGCTAGAGTTAATTAAAGTTAGCTAGAGTTAGCTAGAGTTAGCTAGAGTTAGCTATTGTTAGATAAAGTTAGCTAGAGTTACCTAGAGTTAGCTAGAGTTAGCTAAAGTTAGCTAAAGTTACCTAGAGTTAGCTAGAGTTAGCTAAAGTTAGCTAGAGTTACCTAGAGTTAGCTAGAGTTAGCTAGAGTTAGCTAGAGTTACCTAGAGTTACCTAGAGTTAGCTAGAGTTACCTAGAGTTACCTAGAGTTACCTAGAGTTAGCTAGAGTTAGCTAGAGTTAGCTAGAGTTAGCTAGAGATAGCTAGAGTTAGCTAGAGTTAGCTAGAGTTAATTAAAGTTAGCTAGAGTTAGCTAGAGTTAGCTAGAGTTACCTAGAGTTAGCTAGAGTTAGCTAGAGTTAGCTAGAGTTACCTAGAGTTAGCTAGAGTTAGCTAAAGTTAGCTAGAGTTAGCTAGAGTTAGCTAGAGTTAGCTAAAGTTAACTAGAGTTACATAGAGTTAGCTAGAGTTAGCTAAAGTTAGCTAGAGTTAGCTAGAGTTAGCTAGAGTTAGCTAAAGTTAGCTAGAGTTACCTAGAGTTAGCTAGAGTTAGCTAGAGTTAGCTAGAGTTACCTAGAGTTAGCTAGAGTTAGCTAGAGTTAGCTAGAGTTAGCTAGAGTTAGCTAAAGTTAGCTAGAGTTACATAGAGTTAGCTAGAGTTAGCTAAAGTTAGCTAGAGTTAGCTAAAGTTAGCTAGAGTTACCTAGAGTTAGCTAGAGTTAGCTAGAGTTACCTAGAGTTAGCTAGAGTTAGCTAAAGTTAGCTAGAGTTAGCTAGAGTTAGCTAGAATTAGCTAAAGTTAGCTAGAGTTACATAGAGTTAGCTAGAGTTAGCTAAAGTTAGCTAGAGTTAGCTAGAGTTAGCTAGAGTTAGCTAAAGTTAGCTAGAGTTACTTAGAGTTAGCTAGAGTTAGCTAGAGTTAATTAAAGTTAGCTAGAGTTAGCTAGAGTTAGCTAGAGTTAGCTATTGTTAGCTAAAGTTAGCTAGAGTTACCTAGAGTTAGCTAGAGTTAGCTAAAGTTAGCTAAAGTTACCTAGAGTTAGCTAGAGTTAGCTAAAGTTAGCTAGAGTTACCTAGAGTTAGCTAGAGTTAGCTAGAGTTAGCTAGAGTTACCTAGAGTTACCTAGAGTTAGCTAGAGTTACCTATGGTTACCTAGAGTTACTTATAGTTAGCTAGAGTTAGCTAGAGTTAGCTAGAGTTAGCTAGAGATAGATAGAGTTAGCTAGATTTAGCTAGAGTTAATTAAAGTTAGCTAGAGTTAGCTAGAGTTAGCTAGAGTTACCTAGAGTTAGCTAGAGTTAGCTAGAGTTAGCTAGAGTTACCTAGAGTTAGCTAGAGTTAGCTAAAGTTAGCTAGAGTTAGCTAGAGTTAGCTAGAGTTAGCTAGAGTTACCTAGAGTTAGCTAGAGTTAGCTAGATTTAGCTAGAGTTAGCTAGCGTTAGCTAAAGTTAGCTAGAGTTACCTTGAGTTACCTAGAGTTAGCTAGAGTTAGCTAGAGTTAGCTAAAGTTAGCTAGAGTTAGCAAGAGTTAGCTAAAATTACCTAGAGTTAGCTAGAGTTAGCTAGAGTTACCTAGAGTTACCTAGAGTTACCTAGAGTTAGCTAGAGTTAGCTAGAATTAGCTAGAGTTAGCTAGAGTTAGCTAGAGTTAGCTAGAGTTAGCTAGAGTTACCTTGAGTTACCTAGAGTTAGCTAAAGTTAGCTAGAGTTAGCTAAAGTTAGCTAGAGTTACCTAGAGTTAGCTAGAGTTAGCTAGATTTAGCTAGAGTTAGCTAGCGTTAGCTAGAGTTAGCTAAAGTTAGCTAGAGTTAGCTAGAGTTAGCTAGAGTTAGCTAAATTTAGCTAGAGTTAGCTAGAGTAAGCTAGAGTTAGCTAAAGTTAGCTAGAGTTACCTAGAGTTACCTAGAGTTAGCTAGAGTTACCTAGAGTTACCTAGAGTTACCTAGAGTTAGCTAGAGTTAGCTAGAGTTAGCTAGAGTTAGCTAGAGTTAGCTAAAATTACCTAGAGTTAGCTAGAGTTAGCTAGAGTTACCTAGAGTTAGCTAGAGTTAGCTAAAGTTAGCTAGAGTTAGCTAGAGTTAGCTAGAATTAGCTAAAGTTAGCTAGAGTTACATAGAGTTAGCTAGAATTAGCTAAAGTTAGCTAGAGTTACATAGAGTTAGCTAGAGTTAGCTAAAGTTAGCTAGAGTTAGCTAGAGTTAGTTAGAGTTAGCTAAAGTTAGCTAGAGTTACTTAGAGTTAGCTAGAGTTAGCTAGAGTTAATTAAAGTTAGCTAGAGTTAGCTAGAGTTAGCTAGAGTTAGCTATTGTTAGATAAAGTTAGCTAGAGTTACCTAGAGTTAGCTAGAGTTAGCTAAAGTTAGCTAAAGTTACCTAGAGTTAGCTAGAGTTAGCTAAAGTTAGCTAGAGTTACCTAGAGTTAGCTAGAGTTAGCTAGAGTTAGCTAGAGTTACCTAGAGTTACCTAGAGTTAGCTAGAGTTACCTAGAGTTACCTAGAGTTACCTAGAGTTAGCTAGAGTTAGCTAGAGTTAGCTAGAGTTAGCTAGAGATAGCTAGAGTTAGCTAGAGTTAGCTAGAGTTAATTAAAGTTAGCTAGAGTTAGCTAGAGTTAGCTAGAGTTACCTAGAGTTAGCTAGAGTTAGCTAGAGTTAGCTAGAGTTACCTAGAGTTAGCTAGAGTTAGCTAAAGTTAGCTAGAGTTAGCTAGAGTTAGCTAGAGTTAGCTAAAGTTAACTAGAGTTACATAGAGTTAGCTAGAGTTAGCTAAAGTTAGCTAGAATTAGCTAGAGTTAGCTAGAGTTAGCTAAAGTTAGCTAGAGTTACCTAGAGTTAGCTAGAGTTAGCTAGAGTTAGCTAGAGTTACCTAGAATAAGCTAGAGTTACCTAGAGTTACCTAGAGTTAGCTAGAGTTAGCTAGAGTTACCTAGAGTTAGCTAGAGTTAGCTAGAGTTAGCTAGAGTTAGCTAAAATTACCTAGAGTTAGCTAAAGTTACCTAGAGTTAGCTAGAGTTAGCTAGAGTTAGCTAGAGTTAGCTAGAGTTAGCTAGAGTTAGCTAAAGTTAGCTAGAGTTACATAGAGTTAGCTAGAGTTAGCTAAAGTTAGCTAGAGTTAGCTAAAGTTAGCTAGAGTTACCTAGAGTTAGCTAGAGTTAGCTAGATTTAGCTAGAGTTAGCTAGCGTTAGCTAGAGTTAGCTAGAGTTACCTTGAGTTACCTAGAGTTAGCTAGAGTTAGCTAGAGTTAGCTAAAGTTAGCTAGAGTTAGCTAGAGTTAGCTAGAGTTAGCTAAATTTAGCTAGAGTTAGCTAGAGTAAGCTAGAGTTAGTTAAAGTTAGCTAGAGTTACCTAGAGTTACCTAGAGTTAGCTAGAGTTACCTAGAGTTACCTAGAGTTACCTAGAGTTAGCTAGAGTTAGCTAGAGTTAGCTAGAGTTAGCTAGAGTTAGCTAAAATTACCTAGAGTTAGCTAGAGTTAGCTAGAGTTACCTAGAGTTAGCTAGAGTTAGCTAAAGTTAGCTAGAGTTAGCTAGAGTTAGCTAGAATTAGCTAAAGTTAGCTAGAGTTACATAGAGTTAGCTAGAGTTAGCTAAAGTTAGCTAGAGTTAGCTAGAGTTAGCTAGAGTTAGCTAAAGTTAGCTAGAGTTACTTAGAGTTAGCTAGAGTTAGCTAGAGTTAATTAAAGTTAGCTAGAGTTAGCTAGAGTTAGCTAGAGTTAGCTATTGTTAGCTAAAGTTAGCTAGAGTTACCTAGAGTTAGCTAGAGTTAGCTAATTACTTAGAGTTAGCTAGAGTTAGCTAAAGTTAGCTAGAGTTACCTAGAGTTAGCTAGAGTTAGCTAGAGTTAGCTAGAGTTACCTAGAGTTACCTAGAGTTAGCTAGAGTTACCTAGAGTTACCTAGAGTTACTTAGAGTTAGCTAGAGTTAGCTAGAGTTAGCTAGAGTTAGCTAGAGATAGCTAGAGTTAGCTAGAGTTAGCTAGAGTTAATTAAAGTTAGCTAGAGTTAGCTAGAGTTAGCTAGAGTTACCTAGAGTTAGCTAGAGTTAGCTAGAGTTAGCTAGAGTTACCTAGAGTTAGCTAGAGTTAGCTAAAGTTAGCTAGAGTTAGCTAGAGTTAGCTAGAGTTAGCTAGAGTTACCTAGAGTTAGCTAGAGTTAGCTAGATTTAGCTAGAGTTAGCTAGCGTTAGCTAGAGTTAGCTAGAGTTACCTTGAGTTACCTAGAGTTAGCTAGAGTTAGCTAGAGTTAGCTAAAGTTAGCTAGAGTTAGCTAGAGTTAGCTAGAGTTAGCTAAATTTAGCTAGAGTTAGCTAGAGTAAGCTAGAGTTAGCTAAAGTTAGCTAGAGTTACCTAGAGTTACCTAGAGTTAGCTAGAGTTACCTAGAGTTACCTAGAGTTACCTAGAGTTAGCTAGAGTTAGCTATAGTTAGCTAGAGTTAGCTAGAGTTAGCTAAAATTACCTAGAGTTAGCTAGAGTTAGCTAGAGTTACCTAGAGTTACCTAGAGTTACCTAGAGTTAGCTAGAGTTAGCTAGAGTTAGCTAGAGTTAGCTAGAGATAGCTAGAGTTAGCTAGAGTTAGCTAGAGTTAATTAAAGTTAGCTAGAGTTAGCTAGAGTTAGCTAGAGTTACCTAGAGTTAGCTAAAGTTACCTAGAGTTAGCTAGAGTTAGCTAGAGTTAGCTAGAGTTAGCTAGAGTTAGCTAGAGTTACCTTGAGTTACCTAGAGTTAGCTAGAGTTAGCTAGAGTTAGCTAAAGTTAGCTAGAGTTACCTAGAGTTACCTAGAGTTAGCTAGAGTTACCTAGAGTTAGCTAGAGTTACCTAGAGTTAGCTAAAGTTAGCTAGAGTTAGCTAGAGTTAGCTAGAGTTAGCTAAAGTTAGCTAGAGTTAGCTAGAGTTAGCTAGAGTTAGCTAGAGTTAGCTAGAGTTAGCTAAAGTTAGCTAGAGTTACCTAGAGTTACCTAGAGTTACCTAGAGTTAGCTAGAGTTAGCTAGAGTTAGCTAAAGTTAGCTAGAGTTAGCTAGAGTTAGCTAGAGTTAGCTAGAGTTAGCTAGAGTTAGCTAGAGTTAGCTAAAGTTAGCTAGAGTTACATAGAGTTAGCTAGAGTTAGCTAAAGTTAGCTAGAGTTAGCTAAAGTTAGCTAGAGTTAGCTAGAGTTAGCTAGAGTTACCTAGAGTTAGCTATAGTTAGCTAAAGTTAGCTAGAGTTAGCTAGAGTTAGCTAGAGTTAGCTAAAGTTAGCTAGAGTTACCTAAAGTTAGCTAGAGTTAGCTAAAGTTAGCTAGAGTTACCTAGAGTTATCTAGAGTTAGCTAAAGTTAGCTAGAGTTACCTAGAGTTAGCTAGAGTTACCTAGAGTTAGCTAGAGTTAGCTAAAGTTAGCTAGAGTTACCTAGAGTTACCTAGAGTTAGCTAAAGTTACCTAGAGTTAGCTAGAGTTAGCTAGAGTTAGCTAGAGTTAGCTAGAGTTAGCTAAAGTTAGCTAGAGTTACATAGAGTTAGCTAGAGTTAGCTAAAGTTAGCTAGAGTTAGCTATCGTTAGCTAGAGTTAGCAAGAGTTAGCTAGAGTTACCTAGAGTTAGCTAGAGTTAGCTAAAGTTAGCTAGAGTTAGCTAGAGTTAGCTAGAGTTAGCTAAAGGTAGCTAGAGTTACCTAAAGTTAGCTAGAGTTAGCTAAAGTTAGCTAGAGTTACCTAGAGTTAGCTAGAGTTAGCTAAAGTTAGCTAGAGTTACCTAGAGTTAGCTAGAGTTAGCTAAAGTTAGCTAAAGTTACCTAGAGTTAGCTAGAGTTAGCTAGAGTTAGCTAGAGTTACCTAGAGTTAGCTAGAGTTAGCTAGAGTTAGCTAGAGTTACCTAGAGTTACCTAGAGTTAGCTAGAGTTACCTAGAGTTACCTAGAGTTACCTAGAGTTAGCTAGAGTTAGCTAGAGTTAGCTAAAATTACCTAGAGTTAGCTAGAGTTAGCTAGAGTTAGCAAGAGTTACCTAGAGTTAGCTAGAGTTAGCTAAATTTAGCTAGAGTTACCTAGAGTTAGCTAGAGTTAGATAGAGTTACCTAGAGTTAGCTAGAGTTAGCTAGAGTTAGCTAGAGTTACCTAGAGTTAGCTAGAGTTAGCTAGAGTTAGCTAGAGTTACCTAGAGTTACCTAGAGTTAGCTAGAGTTACCTAGAGTTACCTAGAGTTACCTAGAGTTAGCTAGAGTTAGCTAGAGTTAGCTAGAGTTAGCTAGAGTTAGCTAGAGTTACCTAGAGTTAGCTAGAGTTAGCTAGAGTTAGCTAGAGTTAGCTAGAGTTAGCTAGAGTTAGCTAAAATTACCTAGAGTTAGCTAAAGTTACCTAGAGTTAGCTAGAGTTAGCTAGAGTTAGCTAGAGTTAGCTAGAGTTAGCTAAAGTTAGCTAGAGTTACATAGAGTTAGCTAGTGTTAGCTAAAGTTAGCTAGAGTTATCTAAAGTTAGCTAGAGTTAGCTAGAGTTAGCTAGAGTTACCTAGAGTTAGCTAGAGTTAGCTAAAGTTAGCTAGAGTTAGCTAGAGTTAGCTAAAGTTAGCTAGAGTTACCTAAAGTTAGCTAGAGTTAGCTAGAGTTAGCTAGAGTTAGCTAGAGTTACCTAGAGTTACCTAGAGTTAGCTAGAGTTACCTAGAGTTACCTAGAGTTACCTAGAGTTAGCTAGAGTTAGCTAGAGTTAGCTAGAGTTAGCTAGAGTTAGCTAGAGTTACCTAGAGTTAGCTAGAGTTAGCTAGAGTTAGCTAGAGTTAGCTAGAGTTAGCTAGAGTTAGCTAAAATTACCTAGAGTTAGCTAAAGTTACCTAGAGTTAGCTAGAGTTAGCTAGAGTTAGCTAGAGTTAGCTAGAGTTAGCTAAAGTTAGCTAGAGTTACATAGAGTTAGCTAGAGTTAGCTAAAGTTAGCTAGAGTTATCTAAAGTTAGCTAGAGTTAGCTAGAGTTAGCTAGAGTTACCTAGAGTTAGCTAGAGTTAGCTAGAGTTACCTAGAGTTAGCTAGAGTTAGCTAAAGTTAGCTAAAGTTACCTAGAGTTAGCTAGAGTTAGCTAGAGTTACCTAGAGTTAGCTAGAGTTACCTAGAGTTAGCTAGAGTTAGCTAAAGTTAGCTAGAGTTACCTAGAGTTACCTAGAGTTAGCTAAAGTTACCTAGAGTTAGCTAGAGTTAGCTAGAGTTAGCTAGAGTTAGCTAGAGTTAGCTAAAGTTAGCTAGAGTTACATAGAGTTAGCTAGAGTTAGCTAAAGTTAGCTAGAGTTAGCTATCGTTAGCTAGAGTTAGCAAGAGTTAGCTAGAGTTACCTAGAGTTAGCTAGAGTTAGCTAAAGTTAGCTAGAGTTAGCTAGAGTTAGCTAGAGTTAGCTAAAGGTAGCTAGAGTTACCTAAAGTTAGCTAGAGTTAGCTAAAGTTAGCTAGAGTTACCTAGAGTTAGCTAGAGTTAGCTAAAGTTAGCTAGAGTTACCTAGAGTTAGCTAGAGTTAGCTAAAGTTAGCTAAAGTTACCTAGAGTTAGCTAGAGTTAGCTAGAGTTAGCTAGAGTTACCTAGAGTTAGCTAGAGTTAGCTAGAGTTAGCTAGAGTTACCTAGAGTTACCTAGAGTTAGCTAGAGTTACCTAGAGTTACCTAGAGTTACCTAGAGTTAGCTAGAGTTAGCTAGAGTTAGCTAAAATTACCTAGAGTTAGCTAGAGTTAGCTAGAGTTAGCTAGAGTTACCTAGAGTTAGCTAGAGTTAGCTAAATTTAGCTAGAGTTACCTAGAGTTAGCTAGAGTTAGATAGAGTTACCTAGAGTTAGCTAGAGTTAGCTAGAGTTAGCTAGAGTTACCTAGAGTTAGCTAGAGTTAGCTAGAGTTAGCTAGAGTTACCTAGAGTTACCTAGAGTTAGCTAGAGTTACCTAGAGTTACCTAGAGTTACCTAGAGTTAGCTAGAGTTAGCTAGAGTTAGCTAGAGTTAGCTAGAGTTAGCTAGAGTTACCTAGAGTTAGCTAGAGTTAGCTAGAGTTAGCTAGAGTTAGCTAGAGTTAGCTAGAGTTAGCTAAAATTACCTAGAGTTAGCTAAAGTTACCTAGAGTTAGCTAGAGTTAGCTAGAGTTAGCTAGAGTTAGCTAGAGTTAGCTAAAGTTAGCTAGAGTTACATAGAGTTAGCTAGAGTTAGCTAAAGTTAGCTAGAGTTATCTAAAGTTAGCTAGAGTTAGCTAGAGTTAGCTAGAGTTACCTAGAGTTAGCTAGAGTTAGCTAAAGTTAGCTAGAGTTAGCTAGAGTTAGCTAAAGTTAGCTAGAGTTACCTAAAGTTAGCTAGAGTTAGCTAAAGTTAGCTAGAGTTACCTAAAGTTAGCTAGAGTTAGCTAAAGTTAGCTAGAGTTACCTAGAGTTAGCTAGAGTTAGCTAAAGTTATCTAAAGTTACCTAGAGTTAGCTAGAGTTATCTAGAGTTAGCTAGAGTTACCTAGAGTTAGCTAGAGTTAGCTAGAGTTAGCTAGAGTTACCTATAGTTACCTAGAGTTAGCTAGAGTTACCTAGAGTTACCTAGAGTTACCTAGAGTTAGCTAGAGTTAGCTAGAGTTAGCTAGAGTTAGCTAGAGTTAGCTAGAGTTAGCTAAAATTACCTAGAGTTAGCTAGAGTTAGCTAGAGTTACCTAGAGTTAGCTAGAGTTAGCTAAAGTTAGCTAGAGTTACCTAGAGTTAGCTAGAGTTAGCTAGAGTTAACTAGAGTTAGCTAGAGTTAGCTAGAGTTAGCTAGAGTTAGCTAGAATTTAGCTAGAGTTAGCTAAAATTACCTAGAGTTAGCTAGAGTTAGCTAAAGTTACCTAGAGTTAGCTAGAGTTAGCTAGAGTTAGCTAGAGTTACATAGAGTTAGCTAGAGTTAGCTAGAGTTAGCTAAAGTTAGCTAGAGTTAGCTAGAGTTAGCTAGAGTTAGCTAAAGTTAGCTAGAGTTACCTAGAGTTAGCTAGAGTTACCTAGAGTTACCTAGAGTTACCTAGAGTTAGCTAGAGTTAGCTAGAGTTAGCTAAAATTACCTAGAGTTAGCTAGAGTTAGCTAGAGTTAGCTAGAGTTACCTAGAGTTAGCTAGAGTTAGCTAAATTTAGCTAGAGTTACCTAGAGTTAGCTAGAGTTAGATAGAGTTACCTAGAGTTAGCTAGAGTTAGCTAGAGTTAGCTAGAGTTAGCTAGAATTTAGCTAGAGTTAGCTAAAATTACCTAGAGTTAGCTAGAGTTAGCTAAAGTTACCTAGAGTTAGCTAGAGTTACCTAGAGTTACCTAGAGTTAGCTAGAGTTAGCTAGAGTTAGCTAAAGTTAGCTAGAGTTAGCTAGAGTTAGCTAGAGTTAGCTAGAGTTAGCTAAAATTACCTAGAGTTAGCTAGAGTTAGCTAGAGTTACCTAGAGTTAGCTAGAGTTAGCTAGAGTTACCTAGAGTTACCTAGAGTTAGCTAGAGTTAGCTAGAGTTAGCTAGAGTTACCTAGAGTTACCTAGAGTTAGCTAGAGTTACCTAGAGTTACCTAGAGTTACCTAGAGTTAGCTAGAGTTAGCTAGAGTTAGCTAGAGTTAGCTAGAGTTAGCTAGAGTTACCTAGAGTTAGCTAGAGTTAGCTAGAGTTAGCTAGAGTTAGCTAGAGTTAGCTAGAGTTAGCTAAAATTACCTAGAGTTAGCTAAAGTTACCTAGAGTTAGCTAGAGTTAGCTAGAGTTAGCTAGAGTTAGCTAGAGTTAGCTAAAGTTAGCTAGAGTTACATAGAGTTAGCTAGAGTTAGCTAAAGTTAGCTAGAGTTATCTAAAGTTAGCTAGAGTTAGCTAGAGTTAGCTAGAGTTACCTAGAGTTAGCTAGAGTTAGCTAAAGTTAGCTAGAGTTAGCTAGAGTTAGCTAAAGTTAGCTAGAGTTACCTAAAGTTAGCTAGAGTTAGCTAAAGTTAGCTAGAGTTACCTAAAGTTAGCTAGAGTTAGCTAAAGTTAGCTAGAGTTACCTAGAGTTAGCTAGAGTTAGCTAAAGTTATCTAAAGTTACCTAGAGTTAGCTAGAGTTATCTAGAGTTAGCTAGAGTTACCTAGAGTTAGCTAGAGTTAGCTAGAGTTAGCTAGAGTTACCTATAGTTACCTAGAGTTAGCTAGAGTTACCTAGAGTTACCTAGAGTTACCTAGAGTTAGCTAGAGTTAGCTAGAGTTAGCTAGAGTTAGCTAGAGTTAGCTAGAGTTAGCTAAAATTACCTAGAGTTAGCTAGAGTTAGCTAGAGTTACCTAGAGTTAGCTAGAGTTAGCTAAAGTTAGCTAGAGTTACCTAGAGTTAGCTAGAGTTAGCTAGAGTTAACTAGAGTTAGCTAGAGTTAGCTAGAGTTAGCTAGAGTTAGCTAGAATTTAGCTAGAGTTAGCTAAATTACCTAGAGTTAGCTAGAGTTAGCTAAAGTTACCTAGAGTTAGCTAGAGTTAGCTAGAGTTAGCTAGAGTTACATAGAGTTAGCTAGAGTTAGCTAGAGTTAGCTAAAGTTAGCTAGAGTTAGCTAGAGTTAGCTAGAGTTAGCTAAAGTTAGCTAGAGTTAGCTAGAGTTAGCTAGAGTTAGCTAGAGTTAGCTAAAATTACCTAGAGTTAGCTAGAGTTAGCTAGAGTTAGCTAGAGTTAGCTAGAGTTAGCTAGAGTTAGCTAGAGTTACCTAGAGTTAGCTAGAGTTAGCTAGAGTTAGCTAGAGTTACCTAGAGTTACCTAGAGTTAGCTAGAGTTACCTAGAGTTACCTAGAGTTACCTAGAGTTAGCTAGAGTTAGCTAGAGTTAGCTAGAGTTAGCTAGAGTTAGCTAGAGTTACCTAGAGTTAGCTAGAGTCAGCTAGAGTTAGCTAGAGTTAGCTAGAGTTAGCTAGAGTTAGCTAAAATTACTTAGAGTTAGCTAGAGTTAGCTAGAGTTAGCTAGAGTTAGCTAAAATTACTTAGAGTTAGCTAGAGTTAGCTAGAGTTAGCTAGAGTTACCTAGAGTTAGCTAGACTTAGCTAAAGTTAGCTAGAGTTAGCTAGAGTTAGCTAGAGTTAGCTAGAGTTAGCTAAAGTTAGCTAGAGTTACCTAGAGTTAGCTAGAGTTAGCTAGAGTTAGCTAGAGTTAGCTAGAGTTAGCTAAAGTTAGCTAGAGTTACATAGAGTTAGCTAGAGTTAGCTAAAGTTAGCTAGAGTTAGCTATCGTTAGCTAGAGTTAGCTAGAGTTAGCTAGAGTTACCTAGAGTTAGCTAGAGTTAGCTAAAGTTAGCTAGAGTTAGCTAGAGTTAGCTAGAGTTAGCTAAAGGTAGCTAAAGTTACCTAGAGTTAGCTAGAGTTAGCTAGAGTTAGCTAGAGTTACCTAGAGTTAGCTAGAGTTAGCTAGAGTTAGCTAGAGTTACCTAGAGTTACCTAGAGTTAGCTAGAGTTACCTAGAGTTACCTAGAGTTACCTAGAGTTAGCTAGAGTTAGCTAGAGTTAGCTAGAGTTAGCTAGAGTTAGCTAGAGTTAGCTAAAATTACCTAGAGTTAGCTAGAGTTAGCTAGAGTTACCTAGAGTTAGCTAGAGTTAGCTAAAGTTACCTAGAGTTAGCTAGAGTTAGCTAGAGTTAGCTAGAGTTAGCTAAAGTTAGCTAGAGTTACATAGAGTTAGCTAGAGTTAGCTAAAGTTAGCTAGAGTTAGCTATCGTTAGCTAGAGTTAGCAAGAGTTAGCTAGAGTTACCTAGAGTTAGCTAGAGTTAGCTAAAGTTAGCTAGAGTTAGCTAGAGTTAGCTAGAGTTAGCTAAAGGTAGCTAGAGTTACCTAAAGTTAGCTAGAGTTAGCTAAAGTTAGCTAGAGTTACCTAGAGTTAGCTAGAGTTAGCTAAAGTTAGCTAGAGTTACCTAGAGTTAGCTAGAGTTAGCTAAAGTTAGCTAAAGTTACCTAGAGTTAGCTAGAGTTAGCTAGAGTTAGCTAGAGTTACCTAGAGTTAGCTAGAGTTAGCTAGAGTTAGCTAGAGTTACCTAGAGTTACCTAGAGTTAGCTAGAGTTACCTAGAGTTACCTAGAGTTACATAGAGTTAGCTAGAGTTAGCTAGAGTTAGCTAAAATTACCTAGAGTTAGCTAGAGTTAGCTAGAGTTACCTAGAGTTACCTAGAGTTAGCTAGAGTTAGCTAAAGTTAGCTAGAGTTTACCTAGAGTTAGCTAGAGTTAGATAGAGTTACCTAGAGTTAGCTAGAGTTAGCTAGAGTTAGCTAGAGTTAGCTAGAATTTAGCTAGAGTTAGCTAAAATTACCTAGAGTTAGCTAGAGTTAGCTAAAGTTACCTAGAGTTAGCTAGAGTTAGCTAAAGTTAGCTAGAGTTACCTAGAGTTAGCTAGAGTTAGCTAAAGTTAGCTAAAGTTACCTAGAGTTAGCTAGAGTTACCTAGAGTTACCTAGAGTTAGCTAGAGTTAGCTAGAGTTAGCTAAAGTTAGCTAGAGTTAGCTAGAGTTAGCTAGAGTTAGCTAGAGTTAGCTAAAGTTAGCTAGAGTTACATAGAGTTAGCTAGAGTTAGCTAAAGTTAGCTAGAGTTATCTAAAGTTAGCTAGAGTTAGCTAGAGTTAGCTAGAGTTACCTAGAGTTAGCTAGAGTTAGCTAAAGTTAGCTAGAGTTAGCTAGAGTTAGCTAAATTTAGCTAGAGTTACCTAAAGTTAGCTAGAGTTAGCTAAAGTTAGCTAGAGTTACCTAGAGTTAGCTAGAGTTAGCTAAAGTTAGCTAGAGTTACCTAGAGTTAGCTAGAGTTAGCTAAAGTTAGCTAAAGTTACCTAGAGTTAGCTAGAGTTAGCTATAGTTAGCTAGAGTTACCTAGAGTTAGCTAGAGTTATCTAGAGTTAGCTAGAGTTACCTAGAGTTACCTAGAGTTAGCTAGAGTTACCTAGAGTTACCTAGAGTTACCTAGAGTTAGCTAGAGTTAGCTAGAGTTAGCTAGAGTTAGCTAGAGTTAGCTAGAGTTAGCTAAAATTACCTAGAGTTAGCTAGAGTTAGCTAGAGTTACCTAGAGTTAGCTAGAGTTAGCTAAAGTTAGCTAGAGTTACCTAGAGTTAGCTAGAGTTAGCTAGAGTTACCTAGAGTTAGCTAGAGTTAGCTAGAGTTAGCTAGAGTTAGCTAGAATTTAGCTAGAGTTAGCTAAAATTACCTAGAGTTAGCTAGAGTTAGCTAAAGTTACCTAGAGTTAGCTAGAGTTAGCTAGAGTTAGCTAGAGTTACCTAGAGTTAGCTAGAGTTAGCTAGAGTTAGCTAAAGTTAGCTAGAGTTAGCTAAAGTTAGCTAGAGTTAGCTAAAGTTAGCTAGAGTTAGCTAGAGTTAGCTAGAGTTAGCTAGAGTTAGCTAAAATTACCTAGAGTTAGCTAGAGTTAGCTAGAGTTACCTAGAGTTAGCTAGAGTTAGCTAGAGTTAGCTAGAGTTACCTAGAGTTAGCTAGAGTTAGCTAGAGTTAGCTAGAGTTACCTAGAGTTACCTAGAGTTAGCTAGAGTTACCTAGAGTTACCTAGAGTTACCTAGAGTTAGCTAGAGTTAGCTAGAGTTAGCTAGAGTTAGCTAGAGTTAGCTAGAGTTACCTAGAGTTAGCTAGAGTTAGCTAGAGTTAGCTAGAGTTAGCTAGAGTTAGCTAGAGTTAGCTAAAATTACTTAGAGTTAGCTAAAGTTACCTAGAGTTAGCTAGAGTTAGCTAGAGTTAGCTAGAGTTAGCTAGAGTTAGCTAAAGTTAGATAGAGTTACATAGAGTTAGCTAGAGTTAGCTAAAGTTAGCTAGAGTTATCTAAAGTTAGCTAGAGTTAGCTAGAGTTAGCTAGAGTTACCTAGAGTTAGCTAGACTTAGCTAAAGTTTGCTAGAGTTAGCTAGAGTTAGCTAGAGTTAGCTAAAGTTAGCTAGAGTTACCTAGAGTTAGCTAGAGTTAGCTAGAGTTAGCTAGAGTTAGCTAGAGTTAGCTAAAGTTAGCTAGAGTTACATAGAGTTAGCTAGAGTTAGCTAAAGTTAGCTAGAGTTAGCTATCGTTAGCTAGAGTTAGCTAGAGTTAGCTAGAGTTACCTAGAGTTAGCTAGAGTTAGCTAAAGTTAGCTAGAGTTAGCTAGAGTTAGCTAGAGTTAGCTAAAGGTAGCTAAAGTTACCTAGAGTTAGCTAGAGTTAGCTAGAGTTAGCTAGAGTTACCTAGAGTTAGCTAGAGTTAGCTAGAGTTAGCTAGAGTTACCTAGAGTTACCTAGAGTTAGCTAGAGTTACCTAGAGTTACCTAGAGTTACCTAGAGTTAGCTAGAGTTAGCTAGAGTTAGCTAGAGTTAGCTAGAGTTAGCTAGAGTTACCTAGAGTTACCTAGAGTTAGCTAGAGTTAGCTAGAGTTAGCTAAAGTTAGCTAGATTTACATAGAGTTAGCTAGAGTTAGCTAAAGTTAGCTAGAGTTAGCTATCGTTAGCTAGAGTTAGCTAGAGTTAGCTAGAGTTACCTAGAGTTAGCTAGAGTTAGCTAAAGTTAGCTAGAGTTAGCTAGAGTTAGCTAGAGTTAGCTAAAGGTAGCTAAAGTTACCTAGAGTTAGCTAGAGTTAGCTAGAGTTAGCTAGAGTTACCTAGAGTTAGCTAGAGTTAGCTAGAGTTAGCTAGAGTTAGCTAGAGTTACCTAGAGTTAGCTAGAGTTAGCTAGAGTTAGCTAGAGTTAGCTAAAGTTAGCTAGAGTTAGCTAGAGTTAGCTAGAGTTATCTAAAGTTAGCTAGAGTTAGCTAGAGTTAGCTAGAGTTAGCTAGAGTTAGCTAAAATTACCTAGAGTTAGCTAGAGTTAGCTAGAGTTACCTAGAGTTAGCTAGAGTTAGCTAGAGTTAGCTAGAGTTACCTAGAGTTAGCTAGAGTTAGCTAGAGTTAGCTAGAGTTACCTAGAGTTACCTAGAGTTAGCTAGAGTTAGCTAGAGTTACCTAGAGTTAGCTAGAGTTAGCTAGAGTTAGCTAGAGTTAGCTAAAGTTAGCTAGAGTTAGCTAGAGTTAGCTAGAGTTATCTAAAGTTAGCTAGAGTTAGCTAGAGTTAGCTAGAGTTAGCTAGAGTTAGCTAAAATTACCTAGAGTTAGCTAGAGTTAGCTAGAGTTACCTAGAGTTAGCTAGAGTTAGCTAGAGTTAGCTAGAGTTACCTAGAGTTAGCTAGAGTTAGCTAGAGTTAGCTAGAGTTACCTAGAGTTACCTAGAGTTAGCTAGAGTTACCTAGAGTTACCTAGAGTTACCTAGAGTTAGCTAGAGTTAGCTAGAGTTAGCTAGAGTTAGCTAGAGTTAGCTAGAGTTACCTAGAGTTAGCTAGAGTTAGCTAGAGTTAGCTAGAGTTAGCTAGAGTTAGCTAGAGTTAGCTAAAATTACCTAGAGTTAGCTAAAGTTACCTAGAGTTAGCTAGAGTTAGCTAGAGTTAGCTAGAGTTAGCTAGAGTTAGCTAAAGTTAGCTAGAGTTACATAGAGTTAGCTAGAGTTAGCTAAAGTTAGCTAGAGTTATCTAAAGTTAGCTAGAGTTAGCTAGAGTTAGCTAGAGTTACCTAGAGTTAGCTAGACTTAGCTAAAGTTAGCTAGAGTTAGCTAGAGTTAGCTAAAGTTAGCTAGAGTTACCTAAAGTTAGCTAGAGTTAGCTAAAGTTAGCTAGAGTTACCTATAGTTAGCTAGAGTTAGCTAGAGTTAGCTAGAGTTAGCTAAAGGTAGCTAGAGTTACCTAAAGTTAGCTAGAGTTAGCTAAAGTTAGCTAGAGTTACCTAGAGTTAGCTAGAGTTAGCTAAAGTTAGCTAGAGTTACCTAGAGTTAGCTAGAGTTAGCTAAAGTTAGCTAAAGTTACCTAGAGTTAGCTAGAGTTAGCTAGAGTTAGCTAGAGTTACCTAGAGTTAGCTAGAGTTAGCTAGAGTTAGCTAGAGTTACCTAGAGTTACCTAGAGTTACCTAGAGTTACCTAGAGTTAGCTAGAGTTAGCTAGAGTTAGCTAAAATTACCTAGAGTTAGCTAGAGTTAGCTAGAGTTACCTAGAGTTAGCTAGAGTTAGCTAAAGTTAGCTAGAGTTACCTAGAGTTAGCTAGAGTTAGCTAGAGTTAGCTAAAATTACCTAGAGTTAGCTAGAGTTAGCTAGAGTTACCTAGAGTTAGCTAGAGTTAGCTAGAGTTAGCTAGAGTTACCTAGAGTTAGCTAGAGTTAGCTAGAGTTAGCTAGAGTTACCTAGAGTTACCTAGAGTTAGCTAGAGTTAGCTAGAGTTAGCTAGAGTTAGCTAGAGTTAGCTAGAGTTACCTAGAGTTAGCTAGAGTTAGCTAGAGTTAGCTAGAGTTAGCTAGAGTTAGCTAGAGTTAGCTAAAATTACCTAGAGTTAGCTAAAGTTACCTAGAGTTAGCTAGAGTTAGCTAGAGTTAGCTAGAGTTAGCTAGAGTTAGCTAAAGTTAGCTAGAGTTACATAGAGTTAGCTAGAGTTAGCTAAAGTTAGCTAGAGTTATCTAAAGTTAGCTAGAGTTAGCTAGAGTTAGCTAGAGTTACCTAGAGTTAGCTAGAGTTAGCTAAAGTTAGCTAGAGTTAGCTAGAGTTAGCTAAAGTTAGCTAGAGTTACCTAGAGTTAGCTTTAGTTAGCTAGAGTTAGCTAGAGTTAGCTAGAGTTACCTAGAGTTACCTAGAGTTAGCTAGAGTTACCTAGAGTTACCTAGAGTTACCTAGAGTTAGCTAGAGTTAGCTAGAGTTAGCTAGAGTTAGCTAGAGTTAGCTAGAGTTAGATAAAATTACCTAGAGTTAGCTAGAGTTAGCTAGAGTTACCTAGAGTTAGCTAGAGTTAGCTAGAGTTAGCTAGAGTTAGCTAGAATTTAGCTAGAGTTAGCTAAAATTACCTAGAGTTAGCTAGAGTTAGCTAAAGTTACCTAGAGTTAGCTAGAGTTAGCTAGAGTTAGCTAGAGTTACCTAGAGTTAGCTAGAGTTAGCTAGAGTTAGCTAAAGTTAGCTAGAGTTACCTAGAGTTAGCTAGAGTTAGCTAGAGTTAGCTAGCGTTAGCTAGAGTTAGCTAGAGTTACCTTGAGTTACCTAGAGTTAGCTAGAGTTAGCTAGAGTTAGCTAAAGTTAGCTAGAGTTAGCTAGAGTTAGCTAGAGTTAGCTAAATTTAGCTAGAGTTAGCTAGAGTAAGCTAGAGTTAGCTAAAGTTAGCTAGAGTTACCTAGAGTTACCTAGAGTTAGCTAGAGTTACCTAGAGTTACCTAGAGTTAGCTAGAGTTAGCTAGAGTTAGCTAGAATTAGCTAGAGTTAGCTAGAGTTAGCTAAAATTACCTAGAGTTATCTAAAGTTACCTAGAGTTAGCTAGAGTTAGCTAGAGTTAGCTAGAGTTAGCTAGAGTTAGCTAAAGTTAGCTAGAGTTAGCTAGAGTTAGCTAGAGTTAGCTAAAGTTAGCTAGAGTTAGCTAGAGTTAGATAAAATTACCTAGAGTTAGCTAGAGTTAGCTAAAGTTAGCTAGAGTTACATAGAGTTAGCTAGAGTTAGCTAAAGTTAGCTAGAGTTATCTAAAGTTAGCTAGAGTTAGCTAGAGTTAGCTAGAGTTACCTAGAGTTAGCTAGAGTTAGCTAAAGTTAGCTAGAGTTAGCTAGAGTTAGCTAAAGTTAGCTAGAGTTACCTAGAGTTAGCTTTAGTTAGCTAGAGTTAGCTAGAGTTAGCTAGAGTTACCTAGAGTTAGCTAGAGTTAGCTAAAGTTAGCTAGAGTTAGCTAGAGTTAGCTAAAGTTAGCTAGAGTTACCTAGAGTTAGCTTTAGTTAGCTAGAGTTAGCTAGAGTTAGCTAGAGTTACCTAGAGTTACCTAGAGTTAGCTAGAGTTAGCTAGAGTTAGCTAGAGTTAGCTAGAGTTAGCTAGAGTTAGATAAAATTACCTAGAGTTAGCTAGAGTTAGCTAGAGTTACCTAGAGTTAGCTAGAGTTAGCTAGAGTTAGCTAGAGTTAGCTAGAATTTAGCTAGAGTTAGCTAAAATTACCTAGAGTTAGCTAGAGTTAGCTAAAGTTACCTAGAGTTAGCTAGAGTTAGCTAGAGTTAGCTAGAGTTACCTAGAGTTAGCTAGAGTTAGCTAGAGTTAGCTAAAGTTAGCTAGAGTTACCTAGAGTTAGCTAGAGTTAGCTAGAGTTAGCTAGCGTTAGCTAGAGTTAGCTAGAGTTACCTTGAGTTACCTAGAGTTAGCTAGAGTTAGCTAGAGTTAGCTAAAGTTAGCTAGAGTTAGCTAGAGTTAGCTAGAGTTAGCTAAATTTAGCTAGAGTTAGCTAGAGTAAGCTAGAGTTAGCTAAAGTTAGCTAGAGTTACCTAGAGTTACCTAGAGTTAGCTAGAGTTACCTAGAGTTACCTAGAGTTAGCTAGAGTTAGCTAGAGTTAGCTAGAATTAGCTAGAGTTAGCTAGAGTTAGCTAAAATTACCTAGAGTTAGCTAAAGTTACCTAGAGTTAGCTAGAGTTAGCTAGAGTTAGCTAGAGTTAGCTAGAGTTAGCTAAAGTTAGCTAGAGTTAGCTAGAGTTAGCTAGAGTTAGCTAAAGTTAGCTAGAGTTAGCTAGAGTTAGATAAAATTACCTAGAGTTAGCTAGAGTTAGCTAGAGTTAGCTAGAGTTAGCTAGAGTTAGCTAGAGTTAGCTAGAGTTAGCTAGAGTTAGCTAGAGTTAGCTAAAATTACTTAGAGTTAGCTAAAGTTACCTAGAGTTAGCTAGAGTTAGCTAGAGTTAGCTAGAGTTAGCTAGAGTTAGCTAAAGTTAGATAGAGTTACATAGAGTTAGCTAGAGTTAGCTAAAGTTAGCTAGAGTTATCTAAAGTTAGCTAGAGTTAGCTAGAGTTAGCTAGAGTTACCTAGAGTTAGCTAGACTTAGCTAAAGTTTGCTAGAGTTAGCTAGAGTTAGCTAGAGTTAGCTAAAGTTAGCTAGAGTTACCTAGAGTTAGCTAGAGTTAGCTAGAGTTAGCTAGAGTTAGCTAGAGTTAGCTAAAGTTAGCTAGAGTTACATAGAGTTAGCTAGAGTTAGCTAAAGTTAGCTAGAGTTAGCTATCGTTAGCTAGAGTTAGCTAGAGTTACCTAGAGTTAGCTAGAGTTAGCTAAAGTTAGCTAGAGTTAGCTAGAGTTAGCTAGAGTTAGCTAAAGGTAGCTAAAGTTACCTAGAGTTAGCTAGAGTTAGCTAGAGTTAGCTAGAGTTACCTAGAGTTAGCTAGAGTTAGCTAGAGTTAGCTAGAGTTACCTAGAGTTACCTAGAGTTAGCTAGAGTTACCTAGAGTTACCTAGAGTTACCTAGAGTTAGCTAGAGTTAGCTAGAGTTAGCTAGAGTTAGCTAGAGTTAGCTAGAGTTACCTAGAGTTACCTAGAGTTAGCTAGAGTTAGCTAGAGTTAGCTAAAGTTAGCTAGATTTACATAGAGTTAGCTAGAGTTAGCTAAAGTTAGCTAGAGTTAGCTATCGTTAGCTAGAGTTAGCTAAAGTTACCTAGAGTTAGCTAGAGTTACCTAGAGTTACCTAGAGTTACCTAGAGTTAGCTAGAGTTAGCTAGAGTTAGCTAGAGTTAGCTAGAGTTAGCTAGAGTTACCTAGAGTTACCTAGAGTTAGCTAGAGTTAGCTAGAGTTAGCTAAAGTTAGCTAGATTTACATAGAGTTAGCTAGAGTTAGCTAGAGTTAGCTAGAGTTAGATAAAATTACCTAGAGTTAGCTAGAGTTAGCTAGAGTTAGCTAGAGTTAGCTAGAGTTAGCTAGAGTTACCTAGAGTTAGCTAGAGTTAGCTAGAGTTAGCTAGAGTTAGCTAGAGTTAGCTAGAGTTAGCTAAAATTACTTAGAGTTAGCTAAAGTTACCTAGAGTTAGCTAGAGTTAGCTAGAGTTAGCTAGAGTTAGCTAGAGTTAGCTAAAGTTAGATAGAGTTACATAGAGTTAGCTAGAGTTAGCTAAAGTTAGCTAGAGTTATCTAAAGTTAGCTAGAGTTAGCTAGAGTTAGCTAGAGTTACCTAGAGTTAGCTAGACTTAGCTAAAGTTTGCTAGAGTTAGCTAGAGTTAGCTAGAGTTAGCTAAAGTTAGCTAGAGTTACCTAGAGTTAGCTAGAGTTAGCTAGAGTTAGCTAGAGTTAGCTAGAGTTAGCTAAAGTTAGCTAGAGTTACATAGAGTTAGCTAGAGTTAGCTAAAGTTAGCTAGAGTTAGCTATCGTTAGCTAGAGTTAGCTAGAGTTAGCTAGAGTTACCTAGAGTTAGCTAGAGTTAGCTAAAGTTAGCTAGAGTTAGCTAGAGTTAGCTAGAGTTAGCTAAAGGTAGCTAAAGTTACCTAGAGTTAGCTAGAGTTAGCTAGAGTTAGCTAGAGTTACCTAGAGTTAGCTAGAGTTAGCTAGAGTTAGCTAGAGTTACCTAGAGTTACCTAGAGTTAGCTAGAGTTACCTAGAGTTAACTAGAGTTACCTAGAGTTAGCTAGAGTTAGCTAGAGTTAGCTAGAGTTAGCTAGAGTTAGCTAGAGTTACCTAGAGTTACCTAGAGTTAGCTAGAGTTAGCTAGAGTTAGCTAAAGTTAGCTAGATTTACATAGAGTTAGCTAGAGTTAGCTAGAGTTAGCTAGAGTTAGCTAGAGTTAGCTAGAGTTAGCTAGAGTTACCTAGAGTTACCTAGAGTTAGCTAGAGTTAGCTAGAGTTAGCTAAAGTTAGCTAGATTTACATAGAGTTAGCTAGAGTTAGCTAAAGTTAGCTAGAGTTAGCTATCGTTAGCTAGAGTTAGCTAAAGTTACCTAGAGTTAGCTAGAGTTAGCTAGAGTTAGCTAGAGTTAGCTAGAGTTAGCTAAAATTACCTTGAGTTAGCTAGAGTTAGCTAGAGTTAGCTAGAGTTACCTAGAGTTAGCTAGAGTTAGCTAGAGTTAGCTAGAGTTACCTAGAGTTACCTAGAGTTAGCTAGAGTTACCTAGAGTTACCTAGAGTTACCTAGAGTTAGCTAGAGTTAGCTAGAGTTAGCTAGAGTTAGCTAGAGTTAGCTAGAGTTAGCTAGAGTTAGCTAGAGTTAGCTAGAGTTACCTAGAGTTAGCTAGAGTTAGCTAAAGTTAGCTAGAGTTAGCTAGAGTTAGCTAAAGTTAGCTAAAGTTACCTAGAGTTAGCTATAGTTAGCTAGAGTTAGCTAGAGTTAGCTAGAGTTACCTAGAGTTACCTAGAGTTACCTAGAGTTACCTAGAGTTAGCTAGAGTTACCTAGAGTTACCTAGAGTTACCTAGAGTTAGCTAGAGTTAGCTAGAGTTAGCTAGAGTTAGCTAGAGTTAGCTAGAGTTACCTAGAGTTAGCTAGAGTTAGCTAGAGTTAGCTAGAGTTAGCTAGAGTTAGATAGAGTTACATAGAGTTAGCTAGAGTTAGCTAAAGTTAGCTAGAGTTATCTAAAGTTAGCTAGAGTTAGCTAGAGTTAGCTAGAGTTACCTAGAGTTAGCTAAAGTTAGATAGAGTTACATAGAGTTAGCTAGAGTTAGCTAAAGTTAGCTAGAGTTATCTAAAGTTAGCTAGAGTTAGCTAGAGTTAGCTAGAGTTACCTAGAGTTAGCTAGACTTAGCTAAAGTTTGCTAGAGTTAGCTAGAGTTAGCTAGAGTTAGCTAAAGTTAGCTAGAGTTACCTAGAGTTAGCTAGAGTTAGCTAGAGTTAGCTAGAGTTAGCTAGAGTTAGCTAAAGTTAGCTAGAGTTACATAGAGTTAGCTAGAGTTAGCTAAAGTTAGCTAGAGTTAGCTATCGTTAGCTAGAGTTAGCTAGAGTTAGCTAGAGTTACCTAGAGTTAGCTAGAGTTAGCTAAAGTTAGCTAGAGTTAGCTAGAGTTAGCTAGAGTTAGCTAAAGGTAGCTAAAGTTACCTAGAGTTAGCTAGAGTTAGCTAGAGTTAGCTAGAGTTACCTAGAGTTAGCTAGAGTTAGCTAGAGTTAGCTAGAGTTACCTAGAGTTACCTAGAGTTAGCTAGAGTTACCTAGAGTTACCTAGAGTTACCTAGAGTTAGCTAGAGTTAGCTAGAGTTAGCTAGAGTTAGCTAGAGTTAGCTAGAGTTACCTAGAGTTACCTAGAGTTAGCTAGAGTTAGCTAGAGTTAGCTAAAGTTAGCTAGATTTACATAGAGTTAGCTAGAGTTAGCTAAAGTTAGCTAGAGTTAGCTATCGTTAGCTAGAGTTAGCTAGAGTTAGCTAGAGTTACCTAGAGTTAGCTAGAGTTAGCTAAAGTTAGCTAGAGTTAGCTAGAGTTAGCTAGAGTTAGCTAAAGGTAGCTAAAGTTACCTAGAGTTAGCTAGAGTTAGCTAGAGTTAGCTAGAGTTACCTAGAGTTAGCTAGAGTTAGCTAGAGTTAGCTAGAGTTAGCTAGAGTTACCTAGAGTTAGCTAGAGTTAGCTAGAGTTAGCTAGAGTTAGCTAAAGTTAGCTAGAGTTAGCTAGAGTTAGCTAGAGTTAGCTAGAGTTAGCTAAAATTACCTAGAGTTAGCTAGAGTTAGCTAGAGTTAGCTAAAGTTAGCTAGAGTTAGCTAGAGTTAGCTAGAGTTATCTAAAGTTAGCTAGAGTTAGCTAGAGTTAGCTAGAGTTAGCTAGAGTTAGCTAAAATTACCTAGAGTTAGCTAGAGTTAGCTAGAGTTACCTAGAGTTAGCTAGAGTTAGCTAGAGTTAGCTAGAGTTACCTAGAGTTAGCTAGAGTTAGCTAGAGTTAGCTAGAGTTACCTAGAGTTACCTAGAGTTAGCTAGAGTTACCTAGAGTTACCTAGAGTTACCTAGAGTTAGCTAGAGTTAGCTAGAGTTAGCTAGAGTTAGCTAGAGTTAGCTAAAATTACCTAGAGTTAGCTAGAGTTAGCTAGAGTTACCTAGAGTTAGCTAGAGTTAGCTAAAGTTAGCTAGAGTTACCTAGAGTTAGCTAGAGTTAGCTAGAGTTACCTAGAGTTAGCTAGAGTTAGCTAGAGTTAGCTAGAGTTAGCTAGAATTTAGCTAGAGTTAGCTAAAATTACCTAGAGTTAGCTAGAGTTAGCTAAAGTTACCTAGAGTTAGCTAGAGTTAGCTAGAGTTAGCTAGAGTTACCTAGAGTTAGCTAGAGTTAGCTAGAGTTAGCTAAAGTTAGCTAGAGTTAGCTAGAGTTAGCTAGAGTTATCTAAAGTTAGCTAGAGTTAGCTAGAGTTAGCTAGAGTTAGCTAGAGTTAGCTAAAATTACCTAGAGTTAGCTAGAGTTACCTAGAGTTAGCTAGAGTTAGCTAGAGTTAGCTAGAGTTACCTATAGTTAGCTAGAGTTAGCTAGAGTTAGCTAGAGTTACCTAGAGTTACCTAGAGTTAGCTAGAGTTACCTAGAGTTACCTAGAGTTACCTAGAGTTAGCTAGAGTTAGCTAGAGTTAGCTAGAGTTAGCTAGAGTTAGCTAGAGTTACCTAGAGTTAGCTAGAGTTAGCTAGAGTTAGCTAGAGTTAGCTAGAGTTAGCTAGAGTTAGCTAGAGTTAGCTAAAATTACCTAGAGTTAGCTAAAGTTACCTAGAGTTAGCTAGAGTTAGCTAGAGTTAGCTAGAGTTAGCTAGAGTTAGCTAAAGTTAGCTAGAGTTACATAGAGTTAGCTAGAGTTAGCTAAAGTTAGCTAGAGTTATCTAAAGTTAGCTAGAGTTAGCTAGAGTTAGCTAGAGTTACCTAGAGTTAGCTAGACTTAGCTAAAGTTAGCTAGAGTTAGCTAGAGTTAGCTAAAGTTAGCTAGAGTTACCTAAAGTTAGCTAGAGTTAGCTAAAGTTAGCTAGAGTTACCTATAGTTAGCTAGAGTTAGCTAGAGTTAGCTAGAGTTAGCTAGAGTTAGCTAAAGTTAGCTAGAGTTACATAGAGTTAGCTAGAGTTAGCTAAAGTTAGCTAGAGTTAGCTATCGTTAGCTAGAGTTAGCTAGAGTTAGCTAGAGTTACCTAGAGTTAGCTAGAGTTAGCTAAAGTTAGCTAGAGTTAGCTAGAGTTAGCTAGAGTTAGCTAAAGGTAGCTAGAGTTACCTAAAGTTAGCTAGAGTTAGCTAAAGTTAGCTAGAGTTACCTAGAGTTAGCTAGAGTTAGCTAAAGTTAGCTAGAGTTACCTAGAGTTAGCTAGAGTTAGCTAAAGTTAGCTAAAGTTACCTAGAGTTAGCTAGAGTTAGCTAGAGTTAGCTAGAGTTACCTAGAGTTAGCTAGAGTTAGCTAGAGTTAGCTAGAGTTACCTAGAGTTACCTAGAGTTACCTAGAGTTACCTAGAGTTAGCTAGAGTTAGCTAGAGTTAGCTAAAATTACCTAGAGTTAGCTAGAGTTAGCTAGAGTTACCTAGAGTTAGCTAGAGTTAGCTAAAGTTAGCTAGAGTTACCTAGAGTTAGCTAGAGTTAGCTAGAGTTAGCTAAAATTACCTAGAGTTAGCTAGAGTTAGCTAGAGTTACCTAGAGTTAGCTAGAGTTAGCTAGAGTTAGCTATAGTTACCTAGAGTTAGCTAGAGTTAGCTAGAGTTAGCTAGAGTTACCTAGAGTTACCTAGAGTTAGCTAGAGTTAGCTAGAGTTAGCTAGAGTTGGCTAGAGTTAGCTAGAGTTACCTAGAGTTAGCTAGAGTTAGCTAGAGTTAGCTAGAGTTAGCTAGAGTTAGCTAGAGTTAGCTAAAATTACCTAGAGTTAGCTAAAGTTACCTAGAGTTAGCTAGAGTTAGCTAGAGTTAGCTAGAGTTAGCTAGAGTTAGCTAAAGTTAGCTAGAGTTACATAGAGTTAGCTAGAGTTAGCTAAAGTTAGCTAGAGTTATCTAAAGTTAGCTAGAGTTAGCTAGAGTTAGCTAGAGTTACCTAGAGTTAGCTAGAGTTAGCTAAAGTTAGCTAGAGTTAGCTAGAGTTAGCTAAAGTTAGCTAAAGTTACCTAGAGTTAGCTATAGTTAGCTAGAGTTAGCTAGAGTTAGCTAGAGTTACCTAGAGTTACCTAGAGTTAGCTAGAGTTACCTAGAGTTACCTAGAGTTACCTAGAGTTAGCTAGAGTTAGCTAGAGTTAGCTAGAGTTAGCTAGAGTTAGCTAGAGTTAGATAAAATTACCTAGAGTTAGCTAGAGTTACCTAGAGTTAGCTAGAGTTAGCTAGAGTTAGCTAGAGTTACCTATAGTTAGCTAGAGTTAGCTAGAGTTAGCTAGAGTTACCTAGAGTTACCTAGAGTTAGCTAGAGTTACCTAGAGTTACCTAGAGTTACCTAGAGTTAGCTAGAGTTAGCTAGAGTTAGCTAGAGTTAGCTAGAGTTAGCTAGAGTTACCTAGAGTTAGCTAGAGTTAGCTAGAGTTAGCTAGAGTTAGCTAGAGTTAGCTAGAGTTAGCTAGAGTTAGCTAAAATTACCTAGAGTTAGCTAAAGTTACCTAGAGTTAGCTAGAGTTAGCTAGAGTTAGCTAGAGTTAGCTAGAGTTAGCTAAAGTTAGCTAGAGTTACATAGAGTTAGCTAGAGTTAGCTAAAGTTAGCTAGAGTTATCTAAAGTTAGCTAGAGTTAGCTAGAGTTAGCTAGAGTTACCTAGAGTTAGCTAGACTTAGCTAAAGTTAGCTAGAGTTAGCTAGAGTTAGCTAAAGTTAGCTAGAGTTACCTAAAGTTAGCTAGAGTTAGCTAAAGTTAGCTAGAGTTACCTATAGTTAGCTAGAGTTAGCTAGAGTTAGCTAGAGTTAGCTAGAGTTAGCTAAAGTTAGCTAGAGTTACATAGAGTTAGCTAGAGTTAGCTAAAGTTAGCTAGAGTTAGCTATCGTTAGCTAGAGTTAGCTAGAGTTAGCTAGAGTTACCTAGAGTTAGCTAGAGTTAGCTAAAGTTAGCTAGAGTTAGCTAGAGTTAGCTAGAGTTAGCTAAAGGTAGCTAGAGTTACCTAAAGTTAGCTAGAGTTAGCTAAAGTTAGCTAGAGTTACCTAGAGTTAGCTAGAGTTAGCTAAAGTTAGCTAGAGTTACCTAGAGTTAGCTAGAGTTAGCTAAAGTTAGCTAAAGTTACCTAGAGTTAGCTAGAGTTAGCTAGAGTTAGCTAGAGTTACCTAGAGTTAGCTAGAGTTAGCTAGAGTTAGCTAGAGTTACCTAGAGTTACCTAGAGTTACCTAGAGTTACCTAGAGTTAGCTAGAGTTAGCTAGAGTTAGCTAAAATTACCTAGAGTTAGCTAGAGTTAGCTAGAGTTACCTAGAGTTAGCTAGAGTTAGCTAAAGTTAGCTAGAGTTACCTAGAGTTAGCTAGAGTTAGCTAGAGTTAGCTAAAATTACCTAGAGTTAGCTAGAGTTAGCTAGAGTTACCTAGAGTTAGCTAGAGTTAGCTAGAGTTAGCTATAGTTACCTAGAGTTAGCTAGAGTTAGCTAGAGTTAGCTAGAGTTACCTAGAGTTACCTAGAGTTAGCTAGAGTTAGCTAGAGTTAGCTAGAGTTGGCTAGAGTTAGCTAGAGTTACCTAGAGTTAGCTAGAGTTAGCTAGAGTTAGCTAGAGTTAGCTAGAGTTAGCTAGAGTTAGCTAAAATTACCTAGAGTTAGCTAAAGTTACCTAGAGTTAGCTAGAGTTAGCTAGAGTTAGCTAGAGTTAGCTAGAGTTAGCTAAAGTTAGCTAGAGTTACATAGAGTTAGCTAGAGTTAGCTAAAGTTAGCTAGAGTTATCTAAAGTTAGCTAGAGTTAGCTAGAGTTAGCTAGAGTTACCTAGAGTTAGCTAGAGTTAGCTAAAGTTAGCTAGAGTTAGCTAGAGTTAGCTAAAGTTAGCTAAAGTTACCTAGAGTTAGCTATAGTTAGCTAGAGTTAGCTAGAGTTAGCTAGAGTTACCTAGAGTTACCTAGAGTTAGCTAGAGTTACCTAGAGTTACCTAGAGTTACCTAGAGTTAGCTAGAGTTAGCTAGAGTTAGCTAGAGTTAGCTAGAGTTAGCTAGAGTTAGATAAAATTACCTAGAGTTAGCTAGAGTTAGCTAGAGTTACCTAGAGTTAGCTAGAGTTAGCTAGAGTTAGCTAGAGTTAGCTAGAATTTAGCTAGAGTTAGCTAAAATTACCTAGAGTTAGCTAGAGTTAGCTAAAGTTACCTAGAGTTAGCTAGAGTTAACTAGAGTTAGCTAGAGTTACCTAGAGTTAGCTAGAGTTAGCTAGAGTTAGCTAAAGTTAGCTAGAGTTACCTAGAGTTAGCTAGAGTTAGCTAGAGTTAGCTAGCGTTAGCTAGAGTTAGCTAGAGTTACCTTGAGTTACCTAGAGTTAGCTAGAGTTAGCTAGAGTTAGCTAAAGTTAGCTAGAGTTAGCTAGAGTTAGCTAGAGTTAGCAAAATTTAGCTAGAGTTAGCTAGAGTAAGCTAGAGTTAGCTAAAGTTAGCTAGAGTTACCTAGAGTTACCTAGAGTTAGCTAGAGTTACCTAGAGTTACCTAGAGTTAGCTAGAGTTAGCTAGAGTTAGCTAGAGTTATCTAGAGTTAGCTAGAGTTAGCTAAAATTACCTAGAGTTAGCTAAAGTTACCTAGAGTTAGATAGAGTTAGCTAGAGTTAGCTAGAGTTAGCTAGAGTTAGCTAAAGTTAGCTAGAGTTACATAGAGTTAGCTAGAGTTAGCTAAAGTTAGCTAGAGTTATCTAAAGTTAGCTAGAGTTAGCTAGAGTTAGCTAGAGTTACCTAGAGTTAGCTAGAGTTAGCTAAAGTTAGCTAGAGTTAGCTAGAGTTAGCTAAAGTTAGCTAGAGTTACCTAAAGTTAGCTAGAGTTAGCTAAAGTTAGCTAGAGTTACCTAGAGTTAGCTAGAGTTAGCTAAAGTTAGCTAGAGTTACCTAGAGTTAGCTAGAGTTAGCTAAAGTTAGCTAAAGTTACCTAGAGTTAGCTAGAGTTAGCTATAGTTAGCTAGAGTTACCTAGAGTTAGCTAGAGTTAGCTAGAGTTAGCTAGAGTTACCTAGAGTTACCTAGAGTTAGCTAGAGTTACCTAGAGTTACCTAGAGTTACCTAGAGTTAGCTAGAGTTAGCTAGAGTTAGCTAGAGTTAGCTAGAGTTAGCTAGAGTTATCTAAAATTACCTAGAGTTAGCTAGAGTTAGCTAGAGTTACCTAGAGTTAGCTAAAGTTAGCTAAAGTTAGCTAGAGTTACCTAGAGTTAGCTAGAGTTAGCTAGAGTTACCTAGAGTTAGCTAGAGTTAGCTAGAGTTAGCTAGAGTTAGCTAGAATTTAGCTAGAGTTAGCTAAAATTACCTAGAGTTAGCTAGAGTTAGCTAAGTTACCTAGAGTTAGATAGAGTTAGCTAGAGTTAGCTAGAGTTACCTAGAGTTAGCTAGAGTTAGCAAGAGTTAGCTAAAGTTAGCTAGAGTTACCTAGAGTTAGCTAGAGTTAGCTAGAGTTAGCTAAAGTTAGCTAGAGTTAGCTAGAGTTAGCTAGAGTTAGCTAAATTTAGCTAGAGTTAGCTAGAGTAAGCTAGAGTTAGCTAAAGTTAGCTAGAGTTACCTAGAGTTACCTAGAGTTAGCTAGAGTTACCTAGAGTTACCTAGAGTTACCTAGAGTTAGCTAGAGTTAGCTAGAGTTAGCTAGAGTTACCTAGAGTTAGCTAGAGTTAGCTAGAGTTAGCTAGAGTTACCTAGAGTTACCTAGAGTTAGCTAGAGTTACCTAGAGTTACCTAGAGTTACCTAGAGTTAGCTAGAGTTAGCTAGAGTTAGCTAGAGTTAGCTAGAGTTAGCTAGAGTTAGCTAAAATTACCTAGAGTTAGCTAGAGTTAGCTAGAGTTACCTAGAGTTAGCTAGAGTTAGCTAAAGTTAGCTAGAGTTACCTAGAGTTAGCTAGAGTTAGCTAGAGTTACCTAGAGTTAGCTAGAGTTAGCTAGAGTTAGCTAAAGTTACCTAGAGTTAGCTAGAGTTAGCTAGAGTTAGCTAGAGTTACCTAGAGTTAGCTAGAGTTACCTAGAGTTAGCTAGAGTTAGCTAGAGGTAGCTAGCGTTAGCTAAAGTTAGCTAGAGTTAGCTAGAGTTAACTAGAGTTAGCTAAATTTAGCTAGAGTTAGCTAGAGTAAGCTAGAGTTAGCTAAAGTTAGCTAGAGTTACCTAGAGTTACCTAGAGTTAGCTAGAGTTACCTAGAGTTACCTAGAGTTAGCTAGAGTTAGCTAGAGTTAGCTAGAGTTAGCTAGAGTTAGCTAGAGTTAGCTAAAATTACCTAGAGTTAGCTAAAGTTACCTAGAGTTAGCTAGAGTTAGCTAGAGTTAGCTAGAGTTACCTAGAGTTAGCTAGAGTTAGCTAGAGTTAGCTAAAGTTAGCTAGAGTTACCTAGAGTTAGCTAGAGTTAGCTAGAGTTAGCTAGCGTTAGCTAGAGTTAGCTAGAGTTACCTTGAGTTACCTAGAGTTAGCTAGAGTTAGCTAGAGTTAGCTAAAGTTAGCTAGAGTTAGCTAGAGTTAGCTAGAGTTAGCTAAATTTAGCTAGAGTTAGCTAGAGTAAGCTAGAGTTAGCTAAAGTTAGCTAGAGTTACCTAGAGTTACCTAGAGTTAGCTAGAGTTACCTAGAGTTACCTAGAGTTAGCTAGAGTTAGCTAGAGTTAGCTAGAGTTAGCTAGAGTTAGCTAGAGTTAGCTAAAATTACCTAGAGTTAGCTAAAGTTACCTAGAGTTAGATAGAGTTAGCTAGAGTTAGCTAGAGTTAGCTAGAGTTAGCTAAAGTTAGCTAGAGTTACATAGAGTTAGCTAGAGTTAGATAAAGTTAGCTAGAGTTATCTAAAGTTAGCTAGAGTTAGCTAGAGTTAGCTAGAGTTACCTAGAGTTAGCTAGAGTTAGCTAAAGTTAGCTAGAGTTAGCTAGAGTTAGCTAAAGTTAGCTAGAGTTACCTAAAGTTAGCTAGAGTTAGCTAAAGTTAGCTAGAGTTACCTAGAGTTAGCTAGAGTTAGCTAAAGTTAGCTAGAGTTACCTAGAGTTAGCTAGAGTTAGCTAAAGTTAGCTAAAGTTACCTAGAGTTAGCTAGAGTTAGCTATAGTTAGCTAGAGTTACCTAGAGTTAGCTAGAGTTAGCTAGAGTTAGCTAGAGTTACCTAGAGTTACCTAGAGTTAGCTAGAGTTACCTAGAGTTACCTAGAGTTACCTAGAGTTAGCTAGAGTTAGCTAGAGTTAGCTAGAGTTAGCTAGAGTTAGCTAGAGTTATCTAAAATTACCTAGAGTTAGCTAGAGTTAGCTAGAGTTACCTAGAGTTAGCTAGAGTTAGCTAAAGTTTAGCTAGAGTTACCTAGAGTTAGCTAGAGTTAGCTAGATTTACCTAGAGTTAGCTAGAGTTAGCTAGAGTTAGCTAGAGTTAGCTAGAATTTAGCTAGAGTTAGCTAAAATTACCTAGAGTTAGCTAGAGTTAGCTAAGTTACCTAGAGTTAGATAGAGTTAGCTAGAGTTAGCTAGAGTTACCTAGAGTTAGCTAGAGTTAGCAAGAGTTAGCTAAAGTTATCTAGAGTTACCTAGAGTTAGCTAGAGTTAGCTAGAGTTAGCTAAAGTTAGCTAGAGTTAGCTAGAGTTAGCTAGAGTTAGCTAAATTTAGCTAGAGTTAGCTAGAGTAAGCTAGAGTTAGCTAAAGTTAGCTAGAGTTACCTAGAGTTACCTAGAGTTAGCTAGAGTTACCTAGAGTTACCTAGAGTTACCTAGAGTTAGCTAGAGTTAGCTAGAGTTAGCTAGAGTTACCTAGAGTTAGCTAGAGTTAGCTAGAGTTAGCTAGAGTTACCTAGAGTTACCTAGAGTTAGCTAGAGTTACCTAGAGTTACCTAGAGTTACCTAGAGTTAGCTAGAGTTAGCTAGAGTTAGCTAGAGTTAGCTAGAGTTAGCTAAAATTACCTAGAGTTAGCTAGAGTTAGCTAGAGTTACCTAGAGTTAGCTAGAGTTAGCTAAAGTTAGCTAGAGTTACCTAGAGTTAGCTAGAGTTACCTAGAGTTAGCTAGAGTTAGCTAGAGTTAGCTAGAGTTAGCTAGAATTTAGCTAGAGTTAGCTAAAATTACCTAGAGTTAGCTAGAGTTAGCTAAAGTTACCTAGAGTTAGCTAGAGTTAGCTAGAGTTAGCTAGAGTTACCTAGAGTTAGCTAGAGTTACCTAGAGTTAGCTAGAGTTAGCTAGAGGTAGCTAGCGTTAGCTAAAGTTAGCTAGAGTTAGCTAGAGTTAGCTAGAGTTAGCTAAATTTAGCTAGAGTTAGCTAGAGTAAGCTAGAGTTAGCTAAAGTTAGCTAGAGTTACATAGAGTTACCTAGAGTTAGCTAGAGTTACCTAGAGTTACCTAGAGTTAGCTAGAGTTAGCTAGAGTTAGCTAGAGTTAGCTAGAGTTAGCTAGAGTTAGCTAAAATTACCTAGAGTTAGCTAAAGTTACCTAGAGTTAGCTAGAGTTAGCTAGAGTTAGCTAGAGTTAGCTAGAGTTAGCTAAAGTTAGCTAGAGTTACATAGAGTTAGCTAGAGTTAGCTAAAGTTAGCTAGAGTTATCTAAAGTTAGCTAGAGTTAGCTAGAGTTAGCTAGAGTTACCTAGATTTAGCTAGAGTTAGCTAAAGTTAGCTAGAGTTAGCTAGAGTTAGCTAAAGTTAGCTAGAGTTACCTAAAGTTAGCTAGAGTTAGCTAAAGTTAGCTAGAGTTACCTAGAGTTAGCTAGAGTTAGCTAAAGTTAGCTAGAGTTACCTAGAGTTAGCTAGAGTTAGCTAAAGTTAGCTAAAGTTACCTAGAGTTAGCTAGAGTTAGCTAGAGTTAGCTAGAGTTACCTAGAGTTATCTAGAGTTAGCTAGAGTTAGCCAGAGTTACCTAGAATTACCTAGAGTTAGCTAGAGTTACCTAGAGTTACCTAGAGTTACCTAGAGTTAGCTAGAGTTAGCTAGAGTTAGCTAGAGTTAGCTAGAGTTAGCTAGAGTTAGCTAAAATTACCTAGAGTTAGCTAGAGTTAGCTAGAGTTACCTAGAGTTAGCTAGAGTTAGCTAAAGTTAGCTAGAGTTACCTAGAGTTAGCTAGAGTTAGCTAGAGTTACCTAGAGTTAGCTAGAGTTAGCTAGAGTTAGCTAGAGTTAGCTAGAATTTAGCTAGAGTTAGCTAAAATTACCTAGAGTTAGCTAGAGTTAGCTAAAGTTACCTAGAGTTAGCTAGAGTTAGCTAGAGTTAGCTAGAGTTACCTAGAGTTAGCTAGAGTTACCTAGAGTTAGCTAAAGTTAGCTAGAGTTACCTAGAGTTAGCTAGAGTTAGCTAGAGTTAGCTAGAATTTAGCTAGAGTTAGCTAAAATTACCTAGAGTTAGCTAGAGTTAGCTAAAGTTACCTAGAGTTAGCTAGAGTTAGCTAGAGTTAGCTAGAGTTACCTAGAGTTAGCTAGAGTTACCTAGAGTTAGCTAGAGTTAGCTAGAGGTAGCTAGCGTTAGCTAAAGTTAGCTAGAGTTAGCTAGAGTTAGCTAGAGTTAGCTAAATTTAGCTAGAGTTAGCTAGAGTAAGCTAGAGTTAGCTAAAGTTAGCTAGAGTTACATAGAGTTACCTAGAGTTAGCTAGAGTTACCTAGAGTTACCTAGAGTTAGCTAGAGTTAGCTAGAGTTAGCTAGAGTTAGCTAGAGTTAGCTAGAGTTAGCTAAAATTACCTAGAGTTAGCTAAAGTTACCTAGAGTTAGCTAGAGTTAGCTAGAGTTAGCTAGAGTTAGCTAGAGTTAGCTAAAGTTAGCTAGAGTTACATAGAGTTAGCTAGAGTTAGCTAAAGTTAGCTAGAGTTATCTAAAGTTAGCTAGAGTTAGCTAGAGTTAGCTAGAGTTACCTAGATTTAGCTAGAGTTAGCTAAAGTTAGCTAGAGTTAGCTAGAGTTAGCTAAAGTTAGCTAGAGTTACCTAAAGTTAGCTAGAGTTAGCTAAAGTTAGCTAGAGTTACCTAGAGTTAGCTAGAGTTAGCTAAAGTTAGCTAGAGTTACCTAGAGTTAGCTAGAGTTAGCTAAAGTTAGCTAAAGTTACCTAGAGTTAGCTAGAGTTAGCTAGAGTTAGCTAGAGTTACCTAGAGTTATCTAGAGTTAGCTAGAGTTAGCCAGAGTTACCTAGAATTACCTAGAGTTAGCTAGAGTTACCTAGAGTTACCTAGAGTTACCTAGAGTTAGCTAGAGTTAGCTAGAGTTAGCTAGAGTTAGCTAGAGTTAGCTAGAGTTAGCTAAAATTACCTAGAGTTAGCTAGAGTTAGCTAGAGTTACCTAGAGTTAGCTAGAGTTAGCTAAAGTTAGCTAGAGTTACCTAGAGTTAGCTAGAGTTAGCTAGAGTTACCTAGAGTTAGCTAGAGTTAGCTAGAGTTAGCTAGAGTTAGCTAGAATTTAGCTAGAGTTAGCTAAAATTACCTAGAGTTAGCTAGAGTTAGCTAAAGTTACCTAGAGTTAGCTAGAGTTAGCTAGAGTTAGCTAGAGTTACCTAGAGTTAGCTAGAGTTAGCAAGAGTTAGCTAAAGTTAGCTAGAGTTACCTAGAGTTAGCTAGAGTTAGCTAGAGTTAGCTAGCGTTAGCTAGAGTTAGCTAGAGTTACCTTGAGTTACCTAGAGTTAGCTAGAGTTAGCTAAAGTTAGCTAGAGTTAGCTAGAGTTAGCTAGAGTTAGCTAAATTTAGCTAGAGTTAGCTAGAGTAAGCTAGAGTTAGCTAAAGTTAGCTAGAGTTACCTAGAGTTACCTAGAGTTAGCTAGAGTTACCTAGAGTTACCTAGAGTTACCTAGAGTTAGCTAGAGTTAGCTAGAGTTAGCTAGAGTTAGCTAGAGTTAGCTAAAATTACCTAGAGTTAGCTAGAGTTAGCTAGAGTTACCTAGAGTTAGCTAGAGTTAGCTAAAGTTAGCTAGAGTTAGCTAGAGTTAGCTAGAGTTAGCTAAAGTTAGCTAGAGTTAGCTAGAGTTAGCTAGAGTTAGCTAGAGTTAGCTAAAGTTAGCTAGAGTTACTTAGAGTTAGCTAGAGTTAGCTAGAGTTAATTAAAGTTAGCTAGAGTTAGCTAGAGTTAGCTAGAGTTAGCTATAGTTAGCTAAAGTTAGCTAGAGTTATCTAGAGTTAGCTAGAGTTAGCTAAAGTTAGCTAAAGTTACCTAGAGTTAGCTAGAGTTAGCTAAAGTTAGCTAGAGTTACCTAGAGTTAGCTAGAGTTAGCTAGAGTTAGCTAGAGTTACCTAGAGTTACCTAGAGTTAGTAAGAGTTACCTAGAGTTACCTAGAGTTACCTAGAGTTAGCTAGAGTTAGCTAGAGTTAGCTAGAGTTAGCTAGAGATAGCTAGAGTTAGCTAGAGTTAGCTAGAGTTAATTAAAATTAGCTAGAGTTAGCTAGAGTTAGCTAGAGTTACCTAGAGTTAGCTAGAGTTAGCTAGAGTTAGCTAGAGTTAGCTAGAGTTAGCTAGAGTTAGCTAGAGTTAGCTAGAGTTACCTAGAGTTAGCTAGAGTTAGCTAGAGTTAGCTAGAGTTACCTTGAGTTACCTAAAGTTAGCTAAAGTTAGCTAGAGTTAGCTAAAGTTAGCTAGAGTTAGCTAAAATTACCTAGAGTTAGCTAAAGTTACCTAGAGTTAGCTAGAGTTAGCTAGAGTTAGCTAGAGTTAGCTAGAGTTAGCTAAAGGTAGCTAGAGTTAGCTAGAGTTAGCTAAAGTTAGCTAGAGTTAGCTAAAGTTAGCTAGAGTTAGCTAGAGTTAGCTAGAGTTAGCTAAAGTTAGCTAGAGTTAGCTAGAGTTAGCTAAAGTTAGCTAGAGTTAGCTAAAGTTAGCTAGAGTTAGCTAAAATTACCTAGAGTTAGCTAAAGTTACCTAGAGTTAGCTAGAGTTAGCTAGAGTTAGCTAGAGTTAGCTAGAGTTAGCTAAAGTTAGCTAGAGTTAGCTAGAGTTAGCTAAAGTTAGCTAGAGTTAGCTAAAGTTAGCTAGAGTTACCTAGAGTTACCTAGAGTTACCTAGAGTTACCTAGAGTTAGCTAGAGTTAGCTAAAGTTAGCTAGAGTTAGCTAGAATTAGCTAGAGTTAGCTAAAGTTAGCTAGAGTTACCTAAAGTTAGCTAGAGTTAGCTAAAGTTAGCTAGAGTTACCTAGAGTTAGCTAGAGTTAGCTAAAGTTAGCTAGAGTTACCTGGAGTTAGCTAGAGTTAGCTAAAGTTAGCTAAAGTTACCTAGAGTTAGCTAGAGTTAGCTAGAGTTAGCTAGAGTTACCTAGAGTTAGCTAGAGTTAGCTAGAGTTACCTAGAGTTACCTAGAGTTACCTAGAGTTAGCTAGAGTTACCTAGAGTTACCTAGAGTTACCTAGAGTTAGCTAGAGTTAGCTAGAGTTAGCTAGAGTTAGCTAGAGTTAGCTAGAGTTAGCTAAAATTACCTAGAGTTAGCTAGAGTTAGCTAGAGTTACCTAGAGTTAGCTAGAGTTAGCTAAAGTTAGCTAGAGTTACCTAGAGTTAGCTAGAGTTAGCTAGAGTTACCTAGAGTTAGCTAAAGTTAGCTAGAGTTAGCTAAAGTTAGCTAGAGTTAGCTAGAGTTAGCTAGAGTTACCTAGAGTTAGCTAGAGTTAGCTAAAGTTAGCTAGAGTTAGCTAGAGTTAGCTAGAGTTAGCTAAAGTTAGCTAGAGTTACCTAAAGTTAGCTAGAGTTAGCTAAAGTTAGCTAGAGTTACCTAGAGTTAGCTAGAGTTAGCTAAAGTTAGCTAAAGTTAGCTAGAATTACCTAGAGTTAGCTAGAGTTAGCTAAAGTTAGCTAAAGTTACCTAGAGTTAGCTAGAGTTAGCTAGAGTTAGCTAGAGTTACCTAGAGTTAGCTAGAGTTAGCTAGAGTTAGCTAGAGTTACCTAGAGTTACCTAGAGTTAGCTAGAGTTACCTAGAGTTACCTAGAGTTACCTAGAGTTAGCTAGAGTTAGCTAGAGTTAGCTAGAGTTAGCTAGAGTTAGCTAGAGTTAGCTAAAATTACCTAGAGTTAGCTAGAGTTAGCTAGAGTTACCTAGAGATAGCTAGAGTTAGCTAAAGTTAGCTAGAGTTACCTAGAGTTAGCTAGAGTTAGCTAGAGTTACCTAGAGTTAGCTAGAGTTAGCTAGAGTTAGCTAGAGTTACCTAGAGTTAGCTAGAGATAGCTAGAGTTAGCTAGAGTTAGCTAGAGTTAATTAAAATTAGCTAGAGTTAGCTAGAGTTAGCTAGAGTTACCTAGAGTTAGCTAGAGTTAGCTAGAGTTAGCTAGAGTTAGCTAGAGTTAGCTAGAGTTAGCTAGAGTTAGCTAGAGTTACCTAGAGTTAGCTAGAGTTAGCTAGAGTTAGCTAGAGTTACCTTGAGTTACCTAGAGTTAACTAGAGTTAGCTAGAGTTAGCTAAAGTTAGCTAGAGTTACCTAGAGTTACCTAGAGTTAGCTAGAGTTACCTAGAGTTAGCTAAAGTTACCTAGAGTTAGCTAAAGTTAGCTAGAGTTAGCTAGAGTTAGCTAGAGTTAGCTAAAGTTAGTTAGAGTTAGCTAGAGTTAGCTAGAGTTAGCTAGAGTTAGCTAGAGTTAGCTAAAGTTAGCTAGAGTTACCTAGAGTTACCTAGAGTTACCTAGAGTTAGCTAGAGTTAGCTAGAGTTAGCTAAAGTTAGCTAGAGTTAGCTAGAGTTAGCTAGAGTTAGCTAGAGTTAGCTAAAATTACCTAGAGTTAGCTAGAGTTAGCTAGAGTTACCTAGAGTTAGCTAGAGTTAGCTAGAGTTAGCTAGAGTTACCTAGAGTTATCTAGAGTTAGCTAGAGTTAGCTAGAGTTACCTAGAGTTACCTAGAGTTAGCTAGAGTTACCTAGAATTACATAGAGTTACCTAGAGTTAGCTAGAGTTAGCTAGAGTTAGCTAGAGTTAGCTAGAGTTAGCTAGAGTTACCTAGAGTTAGCTAGAGTTAGCTAGAGTTAGCTAGAGTTAGCTAGAGTTAGCTAGAGTTAGCTAAAATTACCTAGAGTTAGCTAAAGTTACCTAGAGTTAGCTAGAGTTAGCTAGAGTTAGCTAGAGTTAGCTAGAGTTAGCTAAAGTTAGCTAGAGTTAGCTAGAGTTAGCTAAAGTTAGCTAGAGTTAGCTAAAGTTAGCTAGAGTTAGCTAGAGTTACCTAGAGTTACCTAGAGTTACCTAGAGTTAGCTAGAGTTAGCTAAAGTTAGCTAGAGTTAGCTAGAGTTAGCTAGAGTTAGCTAAAGTTAGCTAGAGTTACCTAAAGTTAGCTAGAGTTAGCTAAAGTTAGCTAGAGTTACCTAGAGTTAGCTAGAGTTAGCTAGAGTTACCTAGAGTTACCTAGAGTTAGCTAGAGTTACCTAGAGTTACCTAGAGTTACCTAGAGTTAGCTAGAGTTAGCTAGAGTTAGCTAGAGTTAGCTAGAGTTAGCTAGAGTTAGCTAAAATTACCTAGAGTTAGCTAGAGTTAGCTAGAGTTACCTAGAGTTAGCTAAAGTTAGCTAAAGTTAGCTAGAGTTACCTAGAGTTAGCTAGAGTTAGCTAGAGTTACCTAGAGTTAGTTAAAGTTAGCTAGAGTTAGCTAAAGTTAGCTAGAGTTAGCTAGAGTTACCTAGAGTTACCTAGAGTTAGCTAGAGTTAGCTAAAGTTAGCTAGAGTTAGCTAGAGTTAGCTAGAGTTAGCTAAAGTTAGCTAGAGTTACCTAAAGTTAGCTAGAGTTAGCTAAAGTTAGCTAGAGTTACCTAGAGTTAGCTAGAGTTAACTAAAGTTAGCTAAAGTTAGCTAGAGTTACCTAGAGTTAGCTAGAGTTAGCTAAAGTTAGCTAAAGTTACCTAGAGTTAGCTAGAGTTAGCTAGAGTTACCTAGAGTTACCTAGAGTTAGCTAGAGTTAGCTAGAGTTAGCTAGAGTTAGCTAGAGTTAGCTAGAGTTAGCTAAAATTACCTAGAGTTAGCTAGAGTTAGCTAAAGTTAGCTAGAGTTACCTAGAGTTAGCTAGAGTTAGCTAGAGTTACCTAGAGTTAGCTAGAGTTAGCTAGAGTTAGCTAGAATTTAGCTAGAGTTAGCTAAAATTGCCTATAGTTAGCTAGAGTTAGCTAAAGTTACCTAGAGTTAGCTAGAGTTAGCTAGAGTTAGCTAGAGTTACCTAGAGTTAGCTAGAGTTAGCTAGAGTTAGCTAAAGTTAGATAGAGTTACCTAGAGTTAGCTAGAGTTAGCTAGAGTTAGCTAGAGTTAGCTAGAGTTAGCTAGAGTTAGCTAGAGTTACCTAGAGTTACCTAGAGTTAGCTAGAGTTACCTAGAGTTACCTAGAGTTACCTAGAGTTAGCTAGATTTAGCTAGAGTTAGCTAGAGTTAGCTAGCGTTAGCTAGAGTTAGCTAGAGTTACCTTGAGTTAGCTAAATTTAGCTAGAGTTAGCTAGAGTAAGCTAGAGTTAGCTAGAGTTAGCTAGAGTTAGCTAGAGTTAGCTAAAATTACCTAGAGTTAGCTAGAGTTAGCTAAAGTTAGCTAGAGTTACCTAGAGTTAGCTAGAGTTAGCTAGAGTTACCTAGAGTTAGCTAGAGTTAGCTAGAGTTAGCTAGAATTTAGCTAGAGTTAGCTAAAATTACCTATAGTTAGCTAGAGTTAGCTAAAGTTACCTAGAGTTAGCTAGAGTTAGCTAGAGTTAGCTAGAGTTACCTAGAGTTAGCTAGAGTTAGCTAGAGTTAGCTAAAGTTAGATAGAGTTACCTAGAGTTAGCTAGAGTTAGCTAGAGTTAGCTAGAGTTAGCTAGAGTTAGCTAGAGTTAGCTAGAGTTACCTAGAGTTACCTAGAGTTAGCTAGAGTTACCTAGAGTTACCTAGAGTTACCTAGAGTTAGCTAGATTTAGCTAGAGTTAGCTAGAGTTAGCTAGCGTTAGCTAGAGTTAGCTAGAGTTACCTTGAGTTAGCTAAATTTAGCTAGAGTTAGCTAGAGTTATCTAGAATTAGCTAAAGTTAGCTAGAGTTACATAGAGTTAACTAGAGTTAGCTAAAGTTAGCTAGAGTTAGCTAGAGTTAGCTAGAGTTAGCTAAAGTTAGCTAGAGTTACTTAGAGTTAGCTAGAGTTAGCTAGAGTTAATTAAAGTTAGCTAGAGTTAGCTAGAGTTAGCTAGAGTTAGCTATAGTTAGCTAAAGTTAGCTAGAGTTAGCTAAAGTTAGCTAGAGTTACCTAGAGTTACCTAGAGTTAGCTAGAGTTACCTAGAGTTACCTAGAGTTACCTAGAGTTAGCTAGAGTTAGCTAGAGTTAGCTAGAGTTAGCTAGAGATAGCTAGAGTTAGCTAGAGTTAGCTAGAGTTAATTAAAGTTAGCTAGAGTTAGCTAGAGTTAGCTAGAGTTACCTAGAGTTAGCTAGAGTTAGCTAGAGTTAGCTGGAGTTAGCTAGAGTTAACTAGAGTTAGCTAGAGTTAGCTAGAGTTACCTAGAGTTAGCTAGAGTTAGCTAGAGTTAGCTAGAGTTAGCTAGAGTTAGCTAGAGTTACCTTGAGTTACCTAGAGTTAGCTAGAGTTAGCTAGAGTTAGCTAAAGTTAGCTAGAGTTACCTAGAGTTACCTAGAGTTAGCTAGAGTTACCTAGAGTTAGCTAGAGTTACCTAGAGTTAGCTAAAGTTAGCTAGAGTTAGCTAGAGTTAGCTAGAGTTAGCTAAAGTTAGCTAGAGTTAGCTAGAGTTAGCTAGAGTTAGCTAGAGTTAGCTAGAGTTAGCTAAAGTTAGCTAGAGTTACCTAGAGTTACCTAGAGTTACCTAGAGTTAGCTAGAGTTAGCTAGAGTTAGCTAAAATTACCTAGAGTTAGCTAGAGTTAGCTAGAGTTACCTAGAGTTAGCTAGAGTTAGCTAGAGTTAGCTAGAGTTACCTAGAGTTAGCTAGAGTTAGCTAGAGTTAGCTAGAGTTACCTAGAGTTACCTAGAGTTAGCTAGAGTTACCTAGAGTTACCTAGAGTTACCTAGAGTTAGCTAGAGTTAGCTAGAGTTAGCTAGAGTTAGCTAGAGTTAGCTAGAGTTACCTAGAGTTAGCTAGAGTTAGCTAGAGTTAGCTAGAGTTAGCTAGAGTCAGCTAGAGTTAGCTAAAATTACCTAGAGTTAGCTAAAGTTACCTAGAGTTAGCTAGAGTTAGCTAGAGTTAGCTAGAGTTAGCTAGAGTTAGCTAAAGTTAGCTAGAGTTACATAGAGTTAGCTAGAGTTAGCTAAAGTAGCTAGAGTTAGCTAAAGTTAGCTAGAGTTAGCTAGAGTTAGCTAGAGTTACATAGAGTTAGCTAGAGTTAGCTAAAGTTAGCTAAAGTTAGCTAGAGTTAGCTAGAGTTAGCTAAAGTTAGCTAGAGTTACCTAAAGTTAGCTAGAGTTAGCTAAAGTTAGCTAGAGTTACCTAGAGTTAGCTAGAGTTAGCTAAAGTTAGCTAGAGTTACCTAGAGTTAGCTAGAGTTACCTTGAGTTACCTAAAGTTAGCTAAAGTTAGCTAGAGTTAGCTAAAGTTAGCTAGAGTTAGCTAAAATTACCTAGAGTTAGCTAAAGTTACCTAGAGTTAGCTAGAGTTAGCTAGAGTTAGCTAGATTTAGCTAGAGTTAGCTAAAGTTAGCTAGAGTTAGCTAGAGTTAGCTAAAGTTAGCTAGAGTTAGCTAAAGTTAGCTAGAGTTAGCTAGAGTTAGCTAAAGTTAGCTAGAGTTAGCTAAAGTTAGCTAGAGTTAGCTAAAATTACATAGAGTTAGCTAAAGTTACCTAGAGTTAGCTAGAGTTAGCTAGAGTTAGCTAGAGTTAGCTAGAGTTAGCTAAAGTTAGCTAGAGTTAGCTAGAGTTAGCTAAAGTTAGCTAGAGTTAGCTAAAGTTAGCTAGAGTTACCTAGAGTTACCTAGAGTTACCTAGAGTTACCTAGAGTTAGCTAGAGTTAGCTAAAGTTAGCTAGAGTTAGCTAGAATTAGCTAGAGTTAGCTAAAGTTAGCTAGAGTTACCTAAAGTTAGCTAGAGTTAGCTAAAGTTAGCTAGAGTTACCTAGAGTTAGCTAGAGTTAGCTAAAGTTAGCTAGAGTTACCTAGAGTTAGCTAGAGTTAGCTAAAGTTAGCTAAAGTTACCTAGAGTTAGCTAGAGTTAGCTAGAGTTAGCTAGAGTTACCTAGAGTTAGCTAGAGTTAGCTAGAGTTACCTAGAGTTACCTAGAGTTACCTAGAGTTAGCTAGAGTTACCTAGAGTTACCTAGAGTTACCTAGAGTTAGCTAGAGTTAGCTAGAGTTAGCTAGAGTTAGCTAGAGTTAGCTAGAGTTAGCTAAAATTACCTAGAGTTAGCTAGAGTTAGCTAGAGTTACCTAGAGTTAGCTAGAGTTAGCTAAAGTTAGCTAGAGTTACCTAGAGTTAGCTAGAGTTAGCTAGAGTTACCTAGAGTTAGCTAAAGTTAGCTAGAGTTAGCTAAAGTTAGCTAGAGTTAGCTAGAGTTAGCTAGAGTTACCTAGAGTTAGCTAGAGTTAGCTAAAGTTAGCTAGAGTTAGCTAGAGTTAGCTAGAGTTAGCTAAAGTTAGCTAGAGTTACCTAAAGTTAGCTAGAGTTAGCTAAAGTTAGCTAGAGTTACCTAGAGTTAGCTAGAGTTAGCTAAAGTTAGCTAAAGTTAGCTAGAATTACCTAGAGTTAGCTAGAGTTAGCTAAAGTTAGCTAAAGTTACCTAGAGTTAGCTAGAGTTAGCTAGAGTTAGCTAGAGTTACCTAGAGTTAGCTAGAGTTAGCTAGAGTTAGCTAGAGTTACCTAGAGTTACCTAGAGTTAGCTAGAGTTACCTAGAGTTACCTAGAGTTACCTAGAGTTAGCTAGAGTTAGCTAGAGTTAGCTAGAGTTAGCTAGAGTTAGCTAGAGTTAGCTAGAGTTACCTAGAGTTACCTAGAGTTAGCTAGAGTTACCTAGAGTTACCTAGAGTTACCTAGAGTTAGCTAGATTTAGCTAGAGTTAGCTAGAGTTAGCTAGCGTTAGCTAGAGTTAGCTAGAGTTACCTTGAGTTAGCTAAATTTAGCTAGAGTTAGCTAGAGTAAGCTAGAGTTAGCTAGAGTTAGCTAGAGTTAGCTAGAGTTAGCTAAAATTACCTAGAGTTAGCTAGAGTTAGCTAAAGTTAGCTAGAGTTACCTAGAGTTAGCTAGAGTTAGCTAGAGTTACCTAGAGTTAGCTAGAGTTAGCTAGAGTTAGCTAGAATTTAGCTAGAGTTAGCTAAAATTACCTATAGTTAGCTAGAGTTAGCTAAAGTTACCTAGAGTTAGCTAGAGTTAGCTAGAGTTAGCTAGAGTTACCTAGAGTTAGCTAGAGTTAGCTAGAGTTAGCTAAAGTTAGATAGAGTTACCTAGAGTTAGCTAGAGTTAGCTAGAGTTAGCTAGAGTTAGCTAGAGTTAGCTAGAGTTAGCTAGAGTTACCTAGAGTTACCTAGAGTTAGCTAGAGTTACCTAGAGTTACCTAGAGTTACCTAGAGTTAGCTAGATTTAGCTAGAGTTAGCTAGAGTTAGCTAGCGTTAGCTAGAGTTAGCTAGAGTTACCTTGAGTTAGCTAAATTTAGCTAGAGTTAGCTAGAGTTATCTAGAATTAGCTAAAGTTAGCTAGAGTTACATAGAGTTAACTAGAGTTAGCTAAAGTTAGCTAGAGTTAGCTAGAGTTAGCTAGAGTTAGCTAAAGTTAGCTAGAGTTACTTAGAGTTAGCTAGAGTTAGCTAGAGTTAATTAAAGTTAGCTAGAGTTAGCTAGAGTTAGCTAGAGTTAGCTATAGTTAGCTAAAGTTAGCTAGAGTTAGCTAAAGTTAGCTAGAGTTACCTAGAGTTACCTAGAGTTAGCTAGAGTTACCTAGAGTTACCTAGAGTTACCTAGAGTTAGCTAGAGTTAGCTAGAGTTAGCTAGAGTTAGCTAGAGATAGCTAGAGTTAGCTAGAGTTAGCTAGAGTTAATTAAAGTTAGCTAGAGTTAGCTAGAGTTAGCTAGAGTTACCTAGAGTTAGCTAGAGTTAGCTAGAGTTAGCTGGAGTTAGCTAGAGTTAACTAGAGTTAGCTAGAGTTAGCTAGAGTTACCTAGAGTTAGCTAGAGTTAGCTAGAGTTAGCTAGAGTTAGCTAGAGTTAGCTAGAGTTACCTTGAGTTACCTAGAGTTAGCTAGAGTTAGCTAGAGTTAGCTAAAGTTAGCTAGAGTTACCTAGAGTTACCTAGAGTTAGCTAGAGTTACCTAGAGTTAGCTAGAGTTACCTAGAGTTAGCTAAAGTTAGCTAGAGTTAGCTAGAGTTAGCTAGAGTTAGCTAAAGTTAGCTAGAGTTAGCTAGAGTTAGCTAGAGTTAGCTAGAGTTAGCTAGAGTTAGCTAAAGTTAGCTAGAGTTACCTAGAGTTACCTAGAGTTACCTAGAGTTAGCTAGAGTTAGCTAGAGTTAGCTAAAATTACCTAGAGTTAGCTAGAGTTAGCTAGAGTTACCTAGAGTTAGCTAGAGTTAGCTAGAGTTAGCTAGAGTTACCTAGAGTTAGCTAGAGTTAGCTAGAGTTAGCTAGAGTTACCTAGAGTTACCTAGAGTTAGCTAGAGTTACCTAGAGTTACCTAGAGTTACCTAGAGTTAGCTAGAGTTAGCTAGAGTTAGCTAGAGTTAGCTAGAGTTAGCTAGAGTTACCTAGAGTTAGCTAGAGTTAGCTAGAGTTAGCTAGAGTTAGCTAGAGTCAGCTAGAGTTAGCTAAAATTACCTAGAGTTAGCTAAAGTTACCTAGAGTTAGCTAGAGTTAGCTAGAGTTAGCTAGAGTTAGCTAGAGTTAGCTAAAGTTAGCTAGAGTTACATAGAGTTAGCTAGAGTTAGCTAAAGTAGCTAGAGTTAGCTAAAGTTAGCTAGAGTTAGCTAGAGTTAGCTAGAGTTACATAGAGTTAGCTAGAGTTAGCTAAAGTTAGCTAAAGTTAGCTAGAGTTAGCTAGAGTTAGCTAAAGTTAGCTAGAGTTACCTAAAGTTAGCTAGAGTTAGCTAAAGTTAGCTAGAGTTACCTAGAGTTAGCTAGAGTTAGCTAAAGTTAGCTAGAGTTACCTAGAGTTAGCTAGAGTTACCTTGAGTTACCTAAAGTTAGCTAAAGTTAGCTAGAGTTAGCTAAAGTTAGCTAGAGTTAGCTAAAATTACCTAGAGTTAGCTAAAGTTACCTAGAGTTAGCTAGAGTTAGCTAGAGTTAGCTAGATTTAGCTAGAGTTAGCTAAAGTTAGCTAGAGTTAGCTAGAGTTAGCTAAAGTTAGCTAGAGTTAGCTAAAGTTAGCTAGAGTTAGCTAGAGTTAGCTAAAGTTAGCTAGAGTTAGCTAAAGTTAGCTAGAGTTAGCTAAAATTACCTAGAGTTAGCTAAAGTTACCTAGAGTTAGCTAGAGTTAGCTAGAGTTAGCTAGAGTTAGCTAGAGTTAGCTAAAGTTAGCTAGAGTTAGCTAGAGTTAGCTAAAGTTAGCTAGAGTTAGCTAAAGTTAGCTAGAGTTACCTAGAGTTACCTAGAGTTACCTAGAGTTACCTAGAGTTAGCTAGAGTTAGCTAAAGTTAGCTAGAGTTAGCTAGAATTAGCTAGAGTTAGCTAAAGTTAGCTAGAGTTACCTAAAGTTAGCTAGAGTTAGCTAAAGTTAGCTAGAGTTACCTAGAGTTAGCTAGAGTTAGCTAAAGTTAGCTAGAGTTACCTAGAGTTAGCTAGAGTTAGCTAAAGTTAGCTAAAGTTACCTAGAGTTAGCTAGAGTTAGCTAGAGTTAGCTAGAGTTACCTAGAGTTAGCTAGAGTTAGCTAGAGTTACCTAGAGTTACCTAGAGTTACCTAGAGTTAGCTAGAGTTACCTAGAGTTACCTAGAGTTACCTAGAGTTAGCTAGAGTTAGCTAGAGTTAGCTAGAGTTAGCTAGAGTTAGCTAGAGTTAGCTAAAATTACCTAGAGTTAGCTAGAGTTAGCTAGAGTTACCTAGAGTTAGCTAGAGTTAGCTAAAGTTAGCTAGAGTTACCTAGAGTTAGCTAGAGTTAGCTAGAGTTACCTAGAGTTAGCTAAAGTTAGCTAGAGTTAGCTAAAGTTAGCTAGAGTTAGCTAGAGTTAGCTAGAGTTACCTAGAGTTAGCTAGAGTTAGCTAAAGTTAGCTAGAGTTAGCTAGAGTTAGCTAGAGTTAGCTAAAGTTAGCTAGAGTTACCTAAAGTTAGCTAGAGTTAGCTAAAGTTAGCTAGAGTTACCTAGAGTTAGCTAGAGTTAGCTAAAGTTAGCTAAAGTTAGCTAGAATTACCTAGAGTTAGCTAGAGTTAGCTAAAGTTAGCTAAAGTTACCTAGAGTTAGCTAGAGTTAGCTAGAGTTAGCTAGAGTTACCTAGAGTTAGCTAGAGTTAGCTAGAGTTAGCTAGAGTTACCTAGAGTTACCTAGAGTTAGCTAGAGTTACCTAGAGTTACCTAGAGTTACCTAGAGTTAGCTAGAGTTAGCTAGAGTTAGCTAGAGTTAGCTAGAGTTAGCTAAAATTACCTAGAGTTAGCTAGAGTTAGCTAGAGTTACCTAGAGATAGCTAGAGTTAGCTAAAGTTAGCTAGAGTTACCTAGAGTTAGCTAGAGTTAGCTAGAGTTACCTAGAGTTAGCTAGAGTTAGCTAGAGTTAGCTAGAGTTACCTAGAGTTAGCTAGAGATAGCTAGAGTTAGCTAGAGTTAGCTAGAGTTAATTAAAATTAGCTAGAGTTAGCTAGAGTTAGCTAGAGTTACCTAGAGTTAGCTAGAGTTAGCTAGAGTTAGCTAGAGTTAGCTAGAGTTAGCTAGAGTTAGCTAGAGTTAGCTAGAGTTACCTAGAGTTAGCTAGAGTTAGCTAGAGTTAGCTAGAGTTACCTTGAGTTACCTAGAGTTAGCTAGAGTTAGCTAGAGTTAGCTAAAGTTAGCTAGAGTTACCTAGAGTTACCTAGAGTTAGCTAGAGTTACCTAGAGTTAGCTAGAGTTACCTAGAGTTAGCTAAAGTTAGCTAGAGTTAGCTAGAGTTAGCTAGAGTTAGCTAAAGTTAGTTAGAGTTAGCTAGAGTTAGCTAGAGTTAGCTAGAGTTAGCTAGAGTTAGCTAAAGTTAGCTAGAGTTACCTAGAGTTACCTAGAGTTACCTAGAGTTAGCTAGAGTTAGCTAGAGTTAGCTAAAGTTAGCTAGAGTTAGCTAGAGTTAGCTAGAGTTAGCTAGAGTTAGCTAAAATTACCTAGAGTTAGCTAGAGTTAGCTAGAGTTACCTAGAGTTAGCTAGAGTTAGCTAGAGTTAGCTAGAGTTACCTAGAGTTATCTAGAGTTAGCTAGAGTTAGCTAGAGTTACCTAGAGTTACCTAGAGTTAGCTAGAGTTACCTAGAATTACCTAGAGTTACCTAGAGTTAGCTAGAGTTAGCTAGAGTTAGCTAGAGTTAGCTAGAGTTAGCTAGAGTTACCTAGAGTTAGCTAGAGTTAGCTAGAGTTAACTAGAGTTAGCTAGAGTTAGCTAGAGTTAGCTAAAATTACCTAGAGTTAGCTAGAGTTACCTTGAGTTAGCTAAATTTAGCTAGAGTTAGCTAGAGTAAGCTAGAGTTAGCTAGAGTTAGCTAGAGTTAGCTAGAGTTAGCTAAAATTACCTAGAGTTAGCTAGAGTTAGCTAAAGTTAGTTAGAGTTACCTAGAGTTAGCTAGAGTTAGCTAGAGTTACCTAGAGTTACCTAGAGTTACCTAGAGTTACCTAGAGTTAGCTAGAGTTAGCTAAAGTTAGCTAGAGTTAGCTAGAATTAGCTAGAGTTAGCTAAAGTTAGCTAGAGTTACCTAAAGTTAGCTAGAGTTAGCTAAAGTTAGCTAGAGTTACCTAGAGTTAGCTAGAGTTAGCTAAAGTTAGCTAGAGTTACCTAGAGTTAGCTAGAGTTAGCTAAAGTTAGCTAAAGTTACCTAGAGTTAGCTAGAGTTAGCTAGAGTTAGCTAGAGTTACCTAGAGTTAGCTAGAGTTAGCTAGAGTTACCTAGAGTTACCTAGAGTTACCTAGAGTTAGCTAGAGTTACCTAGAGTTACCTAGAGTTACCTAGAGTTAGCTAGAGTTAGCTAGAGTTAGCTAGAGTTAGCTAGAGTTAGCTAGAGTTAGCTAAAATTACCTAGAGTTAGCTAGAGTTAGCTAGAGTTACCTAGAGTTAGCTAGAGTTAGCTAAAGTTAGCTAGAGTTACCTAGAGTTAGCTAGAGTTAGCTAGAGTTACCTAGAGTTAGCTAAAGTTAGCTAGAGTTAGCTAAAGTTAGCTAGAGTTAGCTAGAGTTAGCTAGAGTTACCTAGAGTTAGCTAGAGTTAGCTAAAGTTAGCTAGAGTTAGCTAGAGTTAGCTAGAGTTAGCTAAAGTTAGCTAGAGTTACCTAAAGTTAGCTAGAGTTAGCTAAAGTTAGCTAGAGTTACCTAGAGTTAGCTAGAGTTAGCTAAAGTTAGCTAAAGTTAGCTAGAATTACCTAGAGTTAGCTAGAGTTAGCTAAAGTTAGCTAAAGTTACCTAGAGTTAGCTAGAGTTAGCTAGAGTTAGCTAGAGTTACCTAGAGTTAGCTAGAGTTAGCTAGAGTTAGCTAGAGTTACCTAGAGTTACCTAGAGTTAGCTAGAGTTACCTAGAGTTACCTAGAGTTACCTAGAGTTAGCTAGAGTTAGCTAGAGTTAGCTAGAGTTAGCTAGAGTTAGCTAAAATTACCTAGAGTTAGCTAGAGTTAGCTAGAGTTACCTAGAGATAGCTAGAGTTAGCTAAAGTTAGCTAGAGTTACCTAGAGTTAGCTAGAGTTACCTAGAGTTAGCTAGAGTTAGCTAGAGTTAGCTAGAGTTAGCTAGAGTTAGCTAGAGTTACCTTGAGTTACCTAGAGTTAGCTAGAGTTAGCTAGAGTTAGCTAAAGTTAGCTAGAGTTACCTAGAGTTACCTAGAGTTAGCTAGAGTTACCTAGAGTTAGCTAGAGTTACCTAGAGTTAGCTAAAGTTAGCTAGAGTTAGCTAGAGTTAGCTAGAGTTAGCTAAAGTTAGCTAGAGTTAGCTAGAGTTAGCTAGAGTTAGCTAGAGTTAGCTAGAGTTAGCTAAAGTTAGCTAGAGTTACCTAGAGTTACCTAGAGTTACCTAGAGTTAGCTAGAGTTAGCTAGAGTTAGCTAAAATTACCTAGAGTTAGCTAGAGTTAGCTAGAGTTACCTAGAGTTAGCTAGAGTTAGCTAGAGTTAGCTAGAGTTACCTAGAGTTAGCTAGAGTTAGCTAGAGTTAGCTAGAGTTACCTAGAGTTACCTAGAGTTAGCTAGAGTTACCTAGAGTTACCTAGAGTTACCTAGAGTTAGCTAGAGTTAGCTAGAGTTAGCTAGAGTTAGCTAGAGTTAGCTAGAGTTACCTAGAGTTAGCTAGAGTTAGCTAGAGTTAGCTAGAGTTAGCTAGAGTCAGCTAGAGTTAGCTAAAATTACCTAGAGTTAGCTAAAGTTACCTAGAGTTAGCTAGAGTTAGCTAGAGTTAGCTAGAGTTAGCTAGAGTTAGCTAAAGTTAGCTAGAGTTACATAGAGTTAGCTAGAGTTAGCTAAAGTAGCTAGAGTTAGCTAAAGTTAGCTAGAGTTAGCTAGAGTTAGCTAGAGTTACATAGAGTTAGCTAGAGTTAGCTAAAGTTAGCTAAAGTTAGCTAGAGTTAGCTAGAGTTAGCTAAAGTTAGCTAGAGTTACCTAAAGTTAGCTAGAGTTAGCTAAAGTTAGCTAGAGTTACCTAGAGTTAGCTAGAGTTAGCTAAAGTTAGCTAGAGTTACCTAGAGTTAGCTAGAGTTACCTTGAG
>OZ025241.1:47749371-48049371 GCA_964019155.1 Osedax fenrisi | reverse complement strand
GTCATCTGCATAAATGGTACTTAACATGATTAAACTGTCTGATAACATTAGAAAGTGGTATAATATATATGATAAATAGTAGTGGCCCAAGTACAGATCCTTGAGGAACACCTGTATCAAATGAGTTATAATTAGAATATTCCTTTCCTATTTTTACAGTAAACGTACGGTTAGATACAAAGGACATCATCCAATCTAGAGCTGTATTTATTATTCCTATTTCAATCAATCTATGTTTTAGAATATCGTGGTCTAGAGTGTCAAAAGCTGCTGAAAGGTCGAGAAGAAGTAGTTGTGTATGATTATTATTATCAAGGGATGTAATAATACTATCTAAGACATCAATTACGGTTGTCTCGGTGCTATGATTTGTTCTGTATGCACTTTGGTAGTTATCTATTAAATTGTTAGAATATAAAAAATCTTTCAATTGTATAGTAACTACTCGTTCTAGCAATTTAGATATAGTAGGAAGTTGTGATATTGGGCGATAGTTTTTCAAGTCATTTATGTCATGTTTATGTTTTTTAAGTATGGGTGTAATTATTGCATGTTTATATTCAGGGGGAACTATTCCAGTAGTTAGTGAGTTTTTAAAAATTGTAGTTAAGGGAATGGATATTGACGGTGCTATTATTTTCATTAAAGGAAGTTGTAATGGATCTTGTGGGGATGTAGAGTTAGAATTTGCTAATAATGTTTGAATTAGATTATTGGAAGGGGATTGGAATTCTGTGAGGTATTGATTAATTAAAGTCGAGTGGTCTATTGATATATTGTGTATATTATGTTGATTATTGTTAAATGTACTACATAGAATATTTATTTTATCTACAAAATATTTGGAAAAATTATTGCATAGTATATTATCTGGAATATCTGGAAGGACTCTTTCTTTTGATTTTCAGAGTAAAGAATTAGTTATCCCATAGAGATGTTTTTGATTAGAGGTTGATTGATTTATTTCAGTATAGTAGTATTTATTCTTAGCTATTTCTATAGATTTTTTAAAATAACTCTTAGCCTTGAGTAGGGATTCTAAGGAAGATTCTGATGGATATTTTGAAAAATATCTTTCAGTTTTCCTCATTTCCTGTTTGGCTAATAAAGTATCAGAGTTAAACCATTTATTTGTACGACTATTTATGCATTTAACTCTAATGGGAGCATATTTATTTAGTATATATGATAGATGATCATTTAGTTCTATCGCCGATATGTTATCATGATTAATTTCTATAATACTATTGGAGAGAAGTTCGTGGTCGATATTAGTAAGTTTTCTATAATTAATTAATTGTGTGTTAATTTTTGGTTTTGGAATATTGATATTAAATATTATAGCAAAATGGTCTGTAATGAGATATTTAATATTAAGTACTTTTAGTATTTGTGTGGAATATATAGAAGTAAAAATTAAATCTAATGTATTACCTCCTATGTGTGTGGGCTTGTTTATGTGTTGATGTAGTGAGTGTGAGTCTGTAAGTGAGATTAGATTACTTGAAGGTGTATCATTTAAATTAACATGAAAATTAAAATCGCCTAGTAATATAGTATTATCTAATTGTGTAGTAGCTAATAAGTCATTGAGATCATTGAGAAAAGATATGTAATTATTTGATGGTGGTCGATATATAATAATAAAGCGTATAATTTTATTGGAGTGAATATTGAATATAGCTATGATACATTCAGATCCAGGTAGTATATATTTTGTAAAGCTGGTTAGTTTAAGAGATTTTTTATATAGAATACCTACACCGCCTCCTCTCCTTAATTCTTGACGTGGTATATGTTTGAAGTTATATATATTATTGGTAATCTGTGGAATGATATATTCAGAATATTCATTAAGCCAAGTTTCCGTTAGGGCAATTATATCATGATTAAATTCATGGTTAAAATCATTTAATAAATCAATGTTAGAGTGTATTGATCGTATATTAATTAAAGAACACGTAATATATTTATCGTAGTATAGTCATTTCGCGGTATCCGTAGAAGTAGTTTGTTCAGGTGAAATTGTACTTTTAAAAGCATTAGTAATATAATCATCATAGCTTTTCGTCCATGTATCGAGATTTGTAGTAGGTATAATGAGTGGTTCGTTGGACCAATTAATTTTACTAGTATTTTCTATACGAGTTCGTAGTTCATATGTATTAGAAATTCTATTTAAAACACATTTATAATTGGTAACATAATTGGATTTTATTGCATGATAAAGTATTTTACCGTGTCGTACTATTTTTATATCGAGTGATTTCCTCATGAATAAATTACTAAATTTTGTATCTTTTAGCCGGTATCGTAGTGTGATGAACTTTGATAATGTATATGGAGAGTTAAATATAATTTCAATGTTGTTAAAATTATATTTTACTTTAGTGATTATGGAAGTATCTAGTTCTAATATAGCGAATAACTCATCTATAATATTATTACTTGGACTTTGTTTATTGATATTTTCTATTACTATTGATAATTGTGGGTCAGTGTTAGGAATTTTACGTAGTTGTTTATTTATTGTATTATTTGTTTTAATTATGCTATCTGTTGATTTTATTAATATGTCAGCGTAAGATGGTGTTTGTGAATTGATTATAAGTTTTTTTATTTCGTTTATATTTTCGTTGAGTAATTTCAAAGAAGTTACGTCATTACTACTATCAGTTTGATTATTAATAATTATGGGAGTATTTATACATGAAGTACATTTAAATATAAAATTTACACTACTTAGTATATCCATTACAGCTAAGGATGGATTATTACTGTTTATCCATTTTTTTGGAATACACCCTGCTTGGTATAGACAGGTATAATGAATAAATAAATTACATTGACTACATTCAATTTTATTAAAATTATCTGAAATATTACATTGGTAGCATGCCATGATGATATATAATATTATTGTGAGTATAATAATAGTTAATAGGACTTATATGTAATTATTAAATATAACATTATGATATCAGACAGTATAGCATGTAAATCGCAAATATTATTCAATGACAAACCGTTATAGAGATGGCCTAGATTCGAAATCGTTATTAAAACAATAGGATTTTATAACAATTGATTATTAGAAAAACACGTCTGTTCGCTCCGAATGACAGAGACAGAATGACATTTAAATACTACTACTACTACTACTACTACTACTACTACTACTACTACTACTACTACTACTACTACTACTACTACTACTACTACTACTACTACTACTACAACTACTACTACTACTACTACTACTACTACTACTACTACTACTACTACTACTACTACTACTACTACTACTACTACTACTACTACTACTACTACTACTACTCATATACTTCTCACATACTTCTCATTCGATCACTGTCTCTCATAGCGAACGGTCGTTTTTTTCTATTGTCTAAATTTCTATTGTTTAATATTACATCAGAATTTTGCATTTTACATGTAATATTTTTACATTAGATTTATTATAATAACTTTTATACATTGTTATAATATGCTATCTAATTAATTAAACTCCCGTGGATCTCCCGTGGTATTATGCTCAATAGGTAGTCGGTTCTGCCTACTACTCGAAGGAGGTTAGACTACCGTCTACGTAATCGGTGTATTCTGTGTTTCTGCCTGATAATCTAATAAAACAGATGAGTTCCTGCTATGAATGTAAGATGTCTCTGGAAACAAGCGATATCACCTCTCCAGATGGTTTCCTAGAATGTAAATGCGGTCTACTTATTCACTACGCATGTCTGTTTAACGCAAACGAAATTAACTGTGCATGGAGCAACAAAGTTCCATCTAAGATATCAATAGCATTGATGAACTCGCCCTGCTTCTTATACACGTGCCTACAATGCCGTAATAGTGAACCATCACCGGTAAGTGCCTCGCCATCTATTGAAGATAAAATTAATAATATTGCTATTTTACTATCCAGCCATACTAATATAATTAATGAATTAAAAAGTAGCATAAGCTCTTCATTATCTAACAACACTGTAAATAATGATAATGCCAAAACCTGCTTAGAAAACGATAAAACCATAACCTATGCTAATGTGACAAGTAGAAATATAAGTAGTTCGAATGCTGTTGTTTATAATAGGGATGCATTAAATATTCCTTTATTTTCGGCCATTATTAAACAAATTGACAGTAGTAATCTAAATACTAACTACATTAAGGATTTATTAAAAATATTAAACATTGATTTAAATACCATTTCTAAAGTACACTTTAATAATAAAGTATGTATAATTAATTTCACTACTGTGTTTGCAAAATCAGAATTTTTAAATCTTAACTCGACTATTAAAACTTTAGATAATAAATTTAATAAATTACTTATTCATGACAATTTATCCGCTGATGTTAGAAGAAATGGTAATATATTTTATCATGCTATTAAATCTAAGCTAATTTTAAACTATAAATGTACATTAAATTTAAAAACTAATACTTATGAACTAAGACCATATAATGATACAAATAAACTTGATTGGAACTGTTCTCCATATTTACCGTCCATAAATGAATTGAACACATGGAGTAAATCATACGATACATATATCACATCAATCAAAAATAAATCAAATAATAAATCTAATTGACTATCGGTATGTAGTAATGAAAACATTACTTCCCTCATTAATTGTCGGTCACTAGTTGCTAATATTGATATCATCACACAATATATAATAGAATCTAAATCATCAATAATCGCACTCACAGAAACTTGGCTCCATATATTAGATGATGTTACTCCTTCTTATTTTGAACCATTACATTTTAATTTTATACATAGTCCTAAATGTGATGGTAGAAATGGTGGTGGTGTTGCTTTACTTTTAAATAATAACTATACTATACTTTGTCAAATTCGAATTAATATGACTCTATGTGATGTACTTCTTGTAAAATTTAAAACATCCCAATCTCAAATAATAACTGTTCTCACTATATATAGACCTCCAAATAATAACCATATAATATTTTTTAAAGAATTTTCGGATCTAATACATCAACACATTAGCCCTTTCCTTATAATTCTTGGTGACTTTAATTTTCATTTTAATTCTACATCATATCCCCATAATAAATTCAAAGATATCTGTAATGAATTATGTTTATCTCAACATGTTACTGAAACTACACATATTTCTGGAAATGTACTCGATCTTATTTTTACTCATAATAATTCTATTCTATTAGCTAAACAACCAACTAATTCTACACTATTAACTGATCATTATGCTATTAAATGTACATTAAATATAAAAAAATATATAAGTTCTAAATTATTATCCTATCGACATTTACGTAATATAGACTTAACTAAATTTTCTCTTGATATTCTATCTAATCTTGACATAAATAATTTTACTATAACTGCACTTAATAATACACTTTCTAATCTTCTAGACACATATGCACCACTTAATAACCGAACAATTAAAATATACTCTATAACACCATGGATTAATCATATATGTCATACTTATAAAAAAAATACTAACATATTAAACAAAATATATAATAAAAATAAAAATACAATTAATCATGATAATTTCTTATTTGCTAGATCTCAATACCGTAAACAAATGAAATCTCAAAAAACAATGTACTATAATAATAAAATTAATTTATATAAAAATGATTCTAAAAAACTTTTTAAACTTACTAATCAATTAATGGGAAGGAACAAAAGAAAAACTTTTCCTCCTCAAAAAAATAATCTACTAGTTAATAAATTCTCAAATTTCTTTGATAATAAAATTTCCAACATATGTGATAATATCTCGAAAAGTAAATCTGTAAATAAATCTATCAATATAAATTGTTTTGATACATGTTCATTTCCCAATAATAATTTTAATAATTTCATAACTCCAACACATACTGAAATATATAATTTGATAATTACCGCCAAATGTACTTCACTAAATGATCCATTACCTCTCTCTATTACTAAAAAAATTATTAACACTTTAACACCTCTATATCATAAAATTATTAATATTTCACTAACTACTGGCATTATACCACCTGAATTAACACATGCTATAATAACTCCCATTTTAAAAAATGCATCTTTAGATGATTCTATTTTATCTAATTATCGACCTCTATCTCAATTACCATTACTCTCAAAGATTCTAGAAAAAGTTATCTATAAACAGCTCATATCTTATCTTGACTATAATGATTTATTTGATATTTACCAGAGTGCATACCGTAAACATCATAGTACTGAAACTTCCATTATTGCACTTACTGATAGCCTTCACCATTCACTTGACAACCACAAATCTTTGCAATTATTATTTATTGATATGACTGCTGCATTTGATACCATTGACTTTACTATATTACTATCTAGACTTTCCAATATTGGTATTACTGGAACTGCTTTCAATTGGTTTAAATCTTTCATTACTACTAGAACATACTCTGTTAAAATTAATTCTTCATTTTCTAAACCCTATCCACTAAATTTCGGTGTCCCACAAGGTTCTGTCCTTTCTCCAATTCTATTTTCTATATATCTACGACCTTTATCAAAATTACTCCAATCATATACTTTACTAAAATATAATATATATGCAGATGATATTGTATTACACACATTTGCAACTAACTCTACACAAAATAATTATTTTCAAGACTGTATTAATTCTACTACTAACTGGCTTACTAATAATAACTTACTAATAAATTCAAATAAAACTAAACTAATTAATATTTCTAGAACTCGCACTGCATTTCCAAATATCTATATCGGTACAGATAATATTACTCCTATTACTAGTACAAAGTATCTTGGAATAACTATTTCACAAGATCTATCGACTGAAATACATGTAAAAGATATACTTAAGTCTGCATCATATAATGTTTACAATTTAAAAAAAATTCGCCCTTTCATTTCACTAAATACAGCTAAAATATTATCTACTTCACTAATTATTTCTAAACTAAATTACTGCAACTCTTTTCTTTATAAAATTAATACTACATTACTAAAAAAATGTGATTCCATTATAAATAGGTGCATTCGAATTATATTTAAAATTCCTTATACTGATTATTCTACAAGTATTTCTGAACTTCGTTCTAAAATCAATTGGCATAATACTAAGCAATCTATTATATATAAAATACTCACTATAACGCATAAAGCTATAGTATTTAAGAAACCTATGTATATATATAATATGCTACAGTTATCTATTAATAACTCGCAATTGAGATCTAATTCTACAATTAACCTTGAACTACCTAAAATTAATTCTTCAATATATGGCGAGCTATCTTATCGGTGGTATGCCCCTTACCTTTGGAACAAACTTCCATCCAACATTAAGAATATGATTAAACATTATACGTTCAAGAAACATTTACATCGTTATATATTAAATAACTATTGATTGTAATAATTGTATAATAATATTCTAAAGTTTATAACATATACGAAAGTATTGTATGTATCTGTATATTTGTGTATATTTATTTATATACGTTTATATATTTATATACACATATATGTATGTATATATTTATCATGTTATGTTTTTAAATGCTAAAAACAATTAGTAATATTTGTTCTGTTTAATTTATTCGTTCACACTCTAAGAATGTTTATAAAACATTAATGCAGTGTATAATAAACTATTTACATTTACATTTTACATTTACTACTACTACTATTACTACTACTACTACTACTACTACTACTACTACTACTACTACTACTACTACTACTACTACTACTACTACTACTACTACTACTACTACTACTACTACTACTACTACTACTACTACTACTACTACTACTACTACTACTACTACTACTACTACTACTACTACTACTACTACTACTACTACTACTACTACTACTACTACTACTACTACTACTACTACTACTACTACTACTACTACTACTACTACTACTACTACTACTACTACTACTACTACTACTACTACTACTACTACTACTACTACTACTACTACTACTACTACTACTACTACTACTACTACTACTACTACTACTACTACTACTACTACTACTACTACTACTACTACTACTACTACTACTACTACTACTACTACTACTACTACTACTACTACTACTACTACTACTACTACTACTACTACTACTACTACTACTACTACTACTACTACTACTACTACTACTACTACTACTACTACTACTACTACTACTACTACTACTACTACTACTACTACTACTACTACTACTACTACTACTACTACTACTACTACTACTACTACTACTACTACTACTACTACTACTACTACTACTACTACTACTACTACTACTACTACTACTACTACTACTACTACTACTACTACTACTACTACTACTACTACTACTACTACTACTACTACTACTACTACTACTACTACTACTACTACTACTACTACTACTACTACTACTACTACTACTACTACTACTACTACTACTACTACTACTACTACTACTACTACTACTACTACTACTACTACTACTACTACTACTACTACTACTACTACTACTACTACTACTACTACTACTACTACTACTACTACTACTACTACTACTACTACTACTACTACTACTACTACTACTACTACTACTACTACTACTACTACTACTACTACTACTACTACTACTACTACTACTACTACTACTACTACTACTACTACTACTACTACTACTACTACTACTACTACTACTACTACTACTACTACTACTACTACTACTACTACTACTACTACTACTACTACTACTACTACTACTACTACTACTACTACTACTACTACTACTACTACTACTACTACTACTACTACTACTACTACTACTACTACTACTACTACTACTACTACTACTACTACTACTACTACTACTACTACTACTACTACTACTACTACTACTACTACTACTACTACTACTACTACTACTACTACTACTACTACTACTACTACTACTACTACTACTACTACTACTACTACTACTACTACTACTACTACTACTACTACTACTACTACTACTACTACTACTACTACTACTACTACTACTACTACTACTACTACTACTACTACTACTACTACTACTACTACTACTACTACTACTACTACTACTACTACTACTACTACTACTACTACTACTACTACTACTACTACTACTACTACTACTACTACTACTACTACTACTACTACTACTACTACTACTACTACTACTACTACTACTACTACTACTACTACTACTACTACTACTACTACTACTACTACTACTACTACTACTACTACTACTACTACTACTACTACTACTACTACTACTACTACTACTACTACTACTACTACTACTACTACTACTACTACTACTACTACTACTACTACTACTACTACTACTACTACTACTACTACTACTACTACTACTACTACTACTACTACTACTACTACTACTACTACTACTACTACTACTACTACTACTACTACTACTACTACTACTACTACTACTACTACTACTACTACTACTACTACTACTACTACTACTACTACTACTACTACTACTACTACTACTACTACTACTACTACTACTACTACTACTACTACTACTACTACTACTACTACTACTACTACTACTACTACTACTACTACTACTACTACTACTACTACTACTACTACTACTACTACTACTACTACTACTACTACTACTACTACTACTACTACTACTACTACTACTACTACTACTACTACTACTACTACTACTACTACTACTACTACTACTACTACTACTACTACTACTACTACTACTACTACTACTACTACTACTACTACTACTACTACTACTACTACTACTACTACTACTACTACTACTACTACTACTACTACTACTACTACTACTACTACTACTACTACTACTACTACTACTACTACTACTACTACTACTACTACTACTACTACTACTACTACTACTACTACTACTACTACTACTACTACTACTACTACTACTACTACTACTACTACTACTACTACTACTACTACTACTACTACTACTACTACTACTACTACTACTACTACTACTACTACTACTACTAGTACTACTAGTACTACTAGTACTACTACTACTACTACTACTACTACTACTACTACTACTACTACTACTACTACTACTACTACTACTACTACTACTACTACTACTACTACTACTACTACTACTACTACTACTACTACTACTACTACTACTACTACTACTACTACTACTACTACTACTACTACTACTACTACTACTACTACTACTACTACTACTACTACTACTACTACTACTACTACTACTACTACTACTACTACTACTACTACTACTACTACTACTACTACTACTACTACTACTACTACTACTACTACTACTACTACTACTACTACTACTACTACTACTACTACTACTACTACTACTACTACTACTACTACTACTACTACTACTACTACTACTACTACTACTACTACTACTACTACTACTACTACTACTACTACTACTACTACTACTACTACTACTACTACTACTACTACTACTACTACTACTACTACTACTACTACTACTACTACTACTACTACTACTACTACTACTACTACTACTACTACTACTACTACTACTACTACTACTACTACTACTACTACTACTACTACTACTACTACTACTACTACTACTACTACTACTACTACTACTACTACTACTACTACTACTACTATCAATCAATCAATCAATCAAAACGATTTATTTAAACACTGCAAATAACACACCAGGCGTTCTCAAGAGTGTAACAAAGCAAACAAACAAAAATAACATAATTGAATATAAACAAAATAATAATTAGTATTATTATAAACTGTACATTGCAAATGCAATATTGGTTATTGATATATAAAAAAAAAACCATATGATATAATGTCATATGGAAAATAAAACATATCAATAACATACATAACATAAATAAAGAGATTAAAGGTAGTTGAGCAATAGGGCGAAAGTTCGAGAGTTCATTTATATCAAGACTATTTTTCTTTAAAATAGGAGTAATAATAGAATGTTTTAAAATAGAAGGAATAACACCTGTAATAAGGGATTGATTAATGATTGAAGAAAAAAGTGGAGTGAGTGTGTTAGCTAAAGATTTCATCACAGTAAGAGGCAGAGAATCAGAGGGAGAAGCAGAAGAAGCCGTAACTAAAAGATTATAGATGTCAACATTAGAAGGGAGCGTAAAATGAGTAAGAGTAGGAGTTTGATTTAAATGAGTATTTTGAGAATTTTCAGAGGAATTATTCAAATAATTGTATTGATTTATAGAAGGGGATGACAATTTTATTTTAATGACTGAGTAAATAATATCAATTTTAGAAATGAAAAAATCACTAAAATTATTACTTAAAATATCATCAGAAATATTAGGATAAGATTTGTGATGAGATTTACCTAGAAGAGAATTAGTGAAAGCATAAAGCTTGCCCATATTATTACCACACTTTAAAATTTTATTTTTATAAAATTCTTTTTTAGTAGAAGTTATACTCCTTTTAAAAGATAATTTTAACTTTTTTAAATTTATCATGTTAAAAGATGTTGAGTTTTTATTGAACATTCTTTCAGCTTTTCTCATTTGGCGTTTGATATATAAATTATCATTCGAGAACCATTCATTAGTACGATCACTAACTACTTTATTTTTAGAAGGAGCATATTTATTCAGTAGAAAAGTAAGAATTTGATCTAAAAAAGATATAGTTATATTGTTGAAATTGGAGCTAGTATGATACTTGATATCAGTACTAAAAGATTCATAATCAATATTGCGAATATTCGTTCGATTTGAATTGCAGTTAATATTAACGTTCAGAATGAATGAAACAGCATAATGATCAGAAATAAGAAATTTAATTGGAAGAATTGTTAAATAATTTAGATGAAAACTAGAACTGATAATTAAATCAAGAATATTATTAGATATATGTGTCCTTTCAGATACATGTTGAGTTAAAGATAAAGATTGTAAAATATTATTAAAAGAGAGAGCAGCAGTATTATCAGATCCAATATGAAAATTGAAATCTCCTAAAATAACGGTATTAGTAAGAGAGATGTGGGAAACAAGTTCAAAAAAACAATCAATGAAAGAAGAATAAGCATTACTTGGAGGTCTATAAATTACAATTAATTTAAAATTATTGCAAAAATTTAATTTAAAGTTTGAAATTAAACATTCACTATTAGGTAAGTCAAATAATCTTGAATTGATAAGTTCAATACTTTTTTTATACAGTATACCTACTCCACCACCCGTACGACCACACACACGATTAGCTTGAATAAAATTATAATCTGTTGATTTTAATGAAGAAATGACTGCACAGTCGTTTTCATTAAACCATGTTTCCGTTAATGCTATGATGTCATGATTAAATTCATTAATAAAATCAAGAATGAAAATCAAATTTGCCTTAACGGAACGAGCATTTATTAATGAAATTGTAGGGTGGTAGGACTTAGTAGACACATTTAGTCAAGCTGATTGTGGATCAGAAGATTTATTTTTGATATCACTTATATAACTATTAAATGATATTTTCCATTCATTAAATGTATTATCACATGGTATATAAGGATTACCACTCCAGTCAATTACATCAGAACCATCACTATTTATAATATTTCTTAATTCATATTTATTATTTCTTCGGTTTAAAACACATTTATAACCTTGAATTAATTTGCTTTTTAAAGCATGGTAAGAAATATGTTTGAATTGTTTAACTTCAGGTGTTAACAAAGGGTGAACGAATACATTTTTGAAATCAGAATTTCGCAATAGATTAGTAGAAGATAATATTAGATCTCTAGAAAAGGTAGAATTCAGAGTAATAATGGCAGAACTAAAATGAAAAAAATGAAATTTAGCATTAGTAATTATACTAATATCTAATTTAAATAATTGAAAAATTGATTGAAGATTATTCATATTATTATTTAGATGAGGTATATTATCAATAACTACTATATTAGAATTATTATTAGAAGCTTGATTATAATTAATATTTGTTTCTAATGAAGATTTTAGTTGAGTAGATAAATTAGAAATAGATTTCAGTGAGTCAGCATATGATAATTTCATATTATTATTATTGGAGTCATGAGTGGTAGTTTCAATTAGTTTTTTAATATTATCTAATTTATCATTAATACTAGTTAATTGTGGTAATATTAATGAATCATTTGATGCATTTTTATTGATAGGTACCGCTGATATGCAATTAGGGCATTTAAATAAAAAATTAACACTATTAAATATAGATTTAGCATAATTCGGAGGTGCTTTGGTTTTATTATTATGAGCTACCTGTACATCAATAATTTTAGCGTCATAGAGACATAATATATGAATAATATTATTACAAAAAGTACATGTAATTGTATCTGATGAAGCAATTTTATTGCAGTGAAAACAATTACTAAGCATGATCAATGCCAACCATATACAAGTTAGCGCTAAATCAGATATAGTAATATAGACACTAAGCTGTGAAGAAGACAATCAGTTTCTCAGATCCATATATCCAGATGTATAATCGATGCTTAGGTAATGCAATACACACGAAAGTTATACGGCACTATACAGATCGATAGGCTTGTCGAATTCTACTACTACTACTACTACTACTACTACTACTACTACTACTACTACTACTACTACTACTACTACTACTACTACTACTACTACTACTACTACTACTACTACTACTACTACTACTACTACTACTACTACTACTACTACTACTACTACTACTACTACTACTACTACTACTACTACTACTACTACTACTACTACTACTACTACTACTACTACTACTACTACTACTACTACTACTACTACTACTACTACTACTACTACTACTACTACTACTACTACTACTACTACTACTACTACTACTACTACTACTACTACTACTACTACTACTACTACTACTACTACTACTACTACTACTACTACTACTACTACTACTACTACTACTACTACTACTACTACTACTACTACTACTACTACTACTACTACTACTACTACTACTACTACTACTACTACTACTACTACTACTACTACTACTACTACTACTACTACTACTACTACTACTACTACTACTACTACTACTACTACTACTACTACTACTACTACTACTACTACTACTACTACTACTACTACTACTACTACTACTACTACTACTACTACTACTACTACTACTACTACTACTACTACTACTACTACTACCACTACTACTACTACTACTACTACTACTACTACTACTACTACTACTACTACTACTACTACTACTACTACTACTACTACTACTACTACTACTACTACTACTACTACTACTACTACTACTACTACTACTACTACTACTACTACTACTACTACTACTACTACTACTACTACTACTACTACTACTACTACTACTACTACTACTACTACTACTACTACTACTACTACTACTACTACTACTACTACTACTACTAATACTACTACTACTACTACTACTACTACTACTACTACTACTACTACTACTACTACTACTACTACTACTACTACTACTACTACTACTACTACTACTACTACTACTACTACTACTACTACTACTACTACTACTACTACTACTACTACTACTACTACTACTACTACTACTACTACTACTACTACTACTACTACTACTACTACTACTACTACTACTACTACTACTACTACTACTACTACTACTACTACTACTACTACTACTACTACTACTACTACTACTACTACTACTACTACTACTACTACTACTACTACTACTACTACTACTACTACTACTACTACTACTACTACTACTACTACTACTACTACTACTACTACTACTACTACTACTACTACTACTACTACTACTACTACTACTACTACTACTACTACTACTACTACTACTACTACTACTACTACTACTACTACTACTACTACTACTACTACTACTACTACTACTACTACTACTACTACTACTACTACTACTACTACTACTACTACTACTACTACTACTACTACTACTACTACTACTACTACTACTACTACTACTACTACTACTACTACTACTACTAAATCAAATCAAATCAAATCAAATCAAATCAAAACGTTTTATTTAAACACTCATTTCATAACACATTAGTGTTCTGATAAGTGTATGAAAGACAACAACTAGAAATAAATAAATAAATAAACAATTTAATTTCTATCGATTAAATACTGTTTAACACGTATTTTGAACGCAACAGGGTTTATAATAAGACGACAATTTAGTGGTAAAGCATTCCATTTAGTTGGAGCAATATAAAACTATGCCCGTTTCGCGGTACGTTTCAGCTTTGGTATAGTGACTTTAAGTTGTCGAGTATCAATATTAGATCGTAATGATCTATTATGAACTACGAATTTTAGATGTGATCTAATATACGTAGGCTGATTATGGGTCAAAGTTCGATGTGTGATATTCAGTATTCTTTGTTCAGCACGGTCTGATGCATTCAAGATTCTGCTTTCTTTCATTTTCAGAGTAATACTTGAGTGGTCGTGTCTTGGTTGTCGATAGATATTCCTAACTGCCGATCTAATAATTCTATCGATAGGAAGTAAAGTAGATTTCGGTAGACCAATTAGGAGCGAATTACAGTAATCTAAAGAGGAGAACACCAATGAATTTGTTAGAATTGTTGTAGCTCTTTTATTTAAGTAATGACCTATCTTGCGTATTTTGTACAGTTCGTAGTTAGCTTTTTTACACATGCTACTTACATGTCGATTCATATTTACGTTGTCATCGATTATGACCCCTAAGTATCTGATTGACGTGCTTGGGGTTATTTCATTATTATTGATGAATATCTGTGGAAAGTTGGAATAGTTACTGGGAATATTCAACAATTCAGATTTATCAGTATTTAGCGATAGTTTATTATCGGTAAGCCAGGCGTAAATAGCATTAGCACAATTCGATAATTCATTATCAAATTCAGAATTATATTTTGATAATTCAGTATATAATAGAATGTCATCTGCATATAAATGGTACTTAACATGATTAAACTGTCTGATAACATTAGAAAGTGGTATAATATATATGATAAATAGTAGTGGCCCAAGTACAGATCCTTGAGGAACACCTGTATCAAATGAGTTATAATTAGAATATTCCTTTCCTATTTTTACAGTAAACGTACGGTTAGATACAAAGGACATCATCCAATCTAGAGCTGTATTTATTATTCCTATTTCAATCAATCTATGTTTTAGAATATCGTGGTCTAGAGTGTCAAAAGCTGCTGAAAGGTCGAGAAGAAGTAGTTGTGTATGATTATTATTATCAAGGGATGTAATAATACTATCTAAGACATCAATTACGGTTGTCTCGGTGCTATGATTTGTTCTGTATGCACTTTGGTAGTTATCTATTAAATTGTTAGAATATAAAAAATCTTTCAATTGTATAGTAACTACTCGTTCTAGCAATTTAGATATAGTAGGAAGTTGTGATATTGGGCGATAGTTTTTCAAGTCATTTATGTCATGTTTATGTTTTTTAAGTATGGGTGTAATTATTGCATGTTTATATTCAGGGGGAACTATTCCAGTAGTTAGTGAGTTTTTAAAAATTGTAGTTAAGGGAATGGATATTGACGGTGCTATTATTTTCATTAAAGGAAGTTGTAATGGATCTTGTGGGGATGTAGAGTTAGAATTTGCTAATAATGTTTGAATTAGATTATTGGAAGGGGATTGGAATTCTGTGAGGTATTGATTAATTAAAGTCGAGTGGTCTATTGATATATTGTGTATATTATGTTGATTATTGTTAAATGTACTACATAGAATATTTATTTTATCTACAAAATATTTGGAAAAATTATTGCATAGTATATTATCTGGAATATCTGGAAGGACTCTTTCTTTTGATTTTCAGAGTAAAGAATTAGTTATCCCATAGAGATGTTTTTGATTAGAGGTTGATTGATTTATTTCAGTATAGTAGTATTTATTCTTAGCTATTTCTATAGATTTTTTAAAATAACTCTTAGCCTTGAGTAGGGATTCTAAGGAAGATTCTGATGGATATTTTGAAAAATATCTTTCAGTTTTCCTCATTTCCTGTTTGGCTAATAAAGTATCAGAGTTAAACCATTTATTTGTACGACTATTTATGCATTTAACTCTAATGGGAGCATATTTATTTAGTATATATGATAGATGATCATTTAGTTCTATCGCCGATATGTTATCATGATTAATTTCTATAATACTATTGGAGAGAAGTTCGTGGTCGATATTAGTAAGTTTTCTATAATTAATTAATTGTGTGTTAATTTTTGGTTTTGGAATATTGATATTAAATATTATAGCAAAATGGTCTGTAATGAGATATTTAATATTAAGTACTTTTAGTATTTGTGTGGAATATATAGAAGTAAAAATTAAATCTAATGTATTACCTCCTATGTGTGTGGGCTTGTTTATGTGTTGATGTAGTGAGTGTGAGTCTGTAAGTGAGATTAGATTACTTGAAGGTGTATCATTTAAATTAACATGAAAATTAAAATCACCTAGTAATATAGTATTATCTAATTGTGTAGTAGCTAATAAGTCATTGAGATCATTGAGAAAAGATATGTAATTATTTGATGGTGGTCGATATATAATAATAAAGCGTATAATTTTATTGGAGTGAATATTGAATATAGCTATGATACATTCAGATCCAGGTAGTATATATTTTGTAAAGCTGGTTAGTTTAAGAGATTTTTTATATAGAATACCTACACCGCCTCCTCTCCTTAATTCTTGACGTGGTATATGTTTGAAGTTATATATATTATTGGTAATCTGTGGAATGATATATTCAGAATATTCATTAAGCCAAGTTTCCGTTAGGGCAATTATATCATGATTAAATTCATGGTTAAAATCATTTAATAAATCAATGTTAGAGTGTATTGATCGTATATTAATTAAAGAACACGTAATATATTTATCGTAGTATAGTCATTTCGCGGTATCCGTAGAAGTAGTTTGTTCAGGTGAAATTGTACTTTTAAAAGCATTAGTAATATAATCATCATAGCTTTTCGTCCATGTATCGAGATTTGTAGTAGGTATAATGAGTGGTTCGTTGGACCAATTAATTTTACTAGTATTTTCTATACGAGTTCGTAGTTCATATGTATTAGAAATTCTATTTAAAACACATTTATAATTGGTAACATAATTGGATTTTATTGCATGATAAAGTATTTTACCGTGTCGTACTATTTTTATATCGAGTGATTTCCTCATGAATAAATTACTAAATTTTGTATCTTTTAGCCGGTATCGTAGTGTGATGAACTTTGATAATGTATATGGAGAGTTAAATATAATTTCAATGTTGTTAAAATTATATTTTACTTTAGTGATTATGGAAGTATCTAGTTCTAATATAGCGAATAACTCATCTATAATATTATTACTTGGACTTTGTTTATTGATATTTTCTATTACTATTGATAATTGTGGGTCAGTGTTAGGAATTTTACGTAGTTGTTTATTTATTGTATTATTTGTTTTAATTATGCTATCTGTTGATTTTATTAATATGTCAGCGTAAGATGGTGTTTGTGAATTGATTATAAGTTTTTTTATTTCGTTTATATTTTCGTTGAGTAATTTCAAAGAAGTTACGTCATTACTACTATCAGTTTGATTATTAATAATTATGGGAGTATTTATACATGAAGTACATTTAAATATAAAATTTACACTACTTAGTATATCCATTACAGCTAAGGATGGATTATTACTGTTTATCCATTTTTTTGGAATACACCCTGCTTGGTATAGACAGGTATAATGAATAAATAAATTACATTGACTACATTCAATTTTATTAAAATTATCTGAAATATTACATTGGTAGCATGCCATGATGATATATAATATTATTGTGAGTATAATAATAGTTAATAGGACTTATATGTAATTATTAAATATAACATTATGATATCAGACAGTATAGCATGTAAATCGCAAATATTATTCAATGACAAACCGTTATAGAGATGGCCTAGATTCGAAATCGTTATTAAAACAATAGGATTTTATAACAATTGATTATTAGAAAAACACGTCTGTTCGCTCCGAATGACAGAGACAGAATGCTACTACTACTACTACTACTACTACTACTACTACTACTACTACTACTACTACTACTACTACTACTACTACTACTACTACTACTACTACTACTACTACTACTACTACTACTACTACTACTACTACTACTACTACTACTACTACTACTACTACTACTACTACTACTACTACTACTACTACTACTACTACTACTACTACTACTACTACTACTACTACTACTACTACTACTACTACTACTACTACTACTACTACTACTACTACTACTACTACTACTACTACTACTACTACTACTACTACTACTACTACTACTACTACTACTACTACTACTACTACTACTACTACTACTACTACTACTACTACTACTACTACTACTACTACTACTACTACTACTACTACTACTACTACTACTACTACTACTACTACTACTACTACTACTACTACTACTACTACTACTACTACTACTACTACTACTACTACTACTACTACTACTACTACTACTACTACTACTACTACTACTACTACTACTACTACTACTACTACTACTACTACTACTACTACTACTACTACTACTACTACTACTACTACTACTACTACTACTACTACTACTACTACTACTACTACTACTACTACTACTACTACTACTACTACTACTACTACTACTACTACTACTACTACTACTACTACTACTACTACTACTACTACTACTACTACTACTACTACTACTACTACTACTACTACTACTACTACTACTACTACTACTACTACTACTACTACTACTACTACTACTACTACTACTACTACTACTACTACTACTACTACTACTACTACTACTACTACTACTACTACTACTACTACTACTACTACTACTACTACTACTACTACTACTACTACTACTACTACTACTACTACTACTACTAATAATACTACTACTACTACTACTACTACTACTACTACTACTACTACTACTACTACTACTACTACTACTACTACTACTACTACTACTACTACTACTACTACTACTACTACTACTACTACTACTACTACTACTACTACTACTACTACTACTACTACTACTACTACTACTACTACTACTACTACTACTACTACTACTACTACTACTACTAGGAATATAGATATTACCGAATGAATAAGGTGACATCATAACTACGTTTATTACGCAATAGCGGTATTACTCAGATCAATAGTCTGATTCGTCTTGGGTGGCCGCGTGACTGGATCCATTCGTCAAACTATTGATGGTTTTGATCTCGGCGCATCCGAACGAGATGCTACGGCCCTTGATGTTCTTGTCCAGCAGTTCCTCGGTATTCTTAATTGCTGAGTAAACGGTATTCACGGTGTATGTGCTCTTCTTGTTTTTCAAGGTCGCTCGTGATTGGAAGCTCTTTGCTTCTTTTTTCTTGTTTTTAATTGATTTTATGATATACCTAAGAGGACCGTTTCAAATTAATATACGTATGGAATAATTGTATGTGAATAAATATTATTTGATATTTTTAATGAAAATTATAAAATTTGCATACGAAACTATGCCCACCTGTATTATATGTAATTTGATTTATTTACTTTAATAATTCTCATAATAATTTATATATTTTATTATCTCAATTAAATAATAAATATACATGTTATGTTATGCAAAAATAGTTATTATAGATTATGTATGATAAGTTATGGTGTTTTTGTTATCTAATATATAATTCTATTTTAAAACTTTATAATTATCATAATGATTCATTATTAATGACCATATAGTTATATTTAACTATCATATTAAGTTATTAAGATCTATAATTATATTTATATGGATATTGATAGACATATAGTTTGTCCTCAATATCCATACGTGTCATTTTATATTTAAAAGTATATGTATTAATATACAAATATAAGAGTCATATGTAGTAATCACCTATAGTAATCCCAGCAATTATACAAACCTATGTATATATTTTAGATACATTTAGATACGTTATAATATAATGTAGAGCTCTTATTATTAGGGAAAATGTGGAGATATCGAACTAATAATCTTGATAAGCTTAGAGTTTATATAATTAGCCTATTGACCATTGTCTATAAACTTGTTAGTTTATTAACCTACATGCATTCATTTGTATATAATTATGTGTATACGTATGCGTCAGCTACATTAGATTACGCAATACATTGTGATGTAATACTAACGATTGTTGTACAACGGTTGCGACGATGAAGCCTACCACTACGAAAGCCAACACCACTATGAAACCGAACACCATCTTAGCTTTGAACGACCCTAACAGTGAAGAGCTGGACTGTATGGCTCCTGACTCACCGACAGTGTGTGACTCAACGCCCAATGCGTCATCATCGCCGTCAACAGAGGTCAACGAGGTCAACGAGCCAGCATATCTCTTACCTCGGATAGCTAATGTAGGGTGCGTTATTATTCGTTTATGTGTGTGTATACGTGTCGATATAACGAATAGGCGTATTTACGTAATTAAAAAATTAGTAAATTAGTAATTTAATAAAAAAAACTAATTTGTCAAATATTTAATAGTCAATTTTATTTTTAATTTTTACCGGATAAAGGATATATTTGCAAAGATATACAATATTATAATTAAGTTGGATAATAAATGTATTAATTAATCCTTTCAGTATATTGAATATTAAGGTATGATATACTACTATATGTATATACTAATATACACTATTATCAATTATATTTAAAATTTAATAATTAATAATTTCTATAAAAATGACAACATTCTGAAGAATTTAGTTCATTTTTAACAAAAATAATATTGTAATAGTTTATTATATACTTAATGAATGAATTTATTTAATGAAAATAATATTGTAATAGTTTATTATATATTTAATGAATGAATACTGGAATATACAATATTTAATCATACTAAATGATTGTACAAATTATTGTATATATGATGTCTCTGAATAATTGTAACAAGTTAAACTTGTGTGAATCAAATTTATTTCTAATTTGTAATATATATATATATATATATATATATATATTATATACCTATATAAGAAGTTATTATATATTAATTATAGGTACATACATTATAATCATTATATTATTCCTAACATATCATCCTTGAAAAGTGTATGAAGTAGAGAAATATACAATTATTTATATTCCCTAACTATAGGTCTCATTGTGCATATATAATATATAAGAAATAATTGTATATTTCTCTACTTCATACATTTTTCAAGGATGATATGTTAGGAATAATATAATGATTATAATATATTATTACTATTTAGGTACATTATATCTTACATGCGCTACACAAATTCTATGTACCAGAAAATAGTTATAATTTTATAAATACTATTTTGATATTTCCTGATGACGTTTATTATATCTGATTTAGATATACACAACGTGATTTCTGACATGTATTGTGTACTTACATCCGTATTACTACTTAAGTAAGTATACTTAAGAATAATTATTATTTTATCTATATTCTTCTATGTGCTTTCTTATCGCGTGCATGCAAAAATGTAGTATAATATCCGACATATTCTATTTATAGAAGCGCATGTGTACTTATTCACACTGTTCATACACTTTAAGCTAACAAAATAATGCCTACTATTCAGGACTACGTATATGTTTTTGTATTCAATGTAGTCTATAGACTACATTGAATACAAAAACATGATCTACCTGGGATCGAACCTAGCATATCTCGCTTTGCATCTATTGATTGTTCTACTATGCAAAGCTACTTACAATTAACTTTTATTATTACATTAAGTATTGAAGATCATTTATATTATTTTGTTATTAAATAAAATTCATCTAAATAATACTTAATTTATTAATTTAAGTAAAAAAAAGCTTAGATATTTTATGGAATCCCCTTAGTGAAAGGTTAAGGGGATTCACGGTCTTTAAAATAAAAAAAATTATAAACAAATTTTATTTTTAAAATAGATTACTACATGTATAATGTATGATATGTCAAAATATCATATGTTAAAAACATATATAAAGCATAAAAAAACATAATTTTATAACACTACCTATTTCTAATAAAATAATAATTAAAAAAATGGCGCAAAAATTACGGTTTACATATATTATAACACTGTTTTTCAGCGCCATCTGTTATTACCGGCGCCATCTGTTGGTTTCATTTTATAAATGCTAGTGATTGACCGTTGGCTTTGTTCTATAATAATAAGATAGCGTCATTTCATTATTATTATTATTATTTGATATGGGTCGATTGACTAAACGACAACTTTCGAGGCGTAATCGAGATACAATCAAGGTTTATATTATATATAATATGTAACTATTATATAACTATATAATAGTATCATATATTATTTATAAAACGTCAGATAAATGTGTTTATTTAGGAATATAATATCATAATATATTTACAATATTTCAATTTTATAGATTTTATGGGTAGATGCGGCGGCTAGAGATGCTATAAGAGTGAAAGCCTCTAAGAAGAAACAGGTGACAGAATCTAGGGAAGGGAGACGGGCAAGACAAAGAAGGCAAATTTCATCAAAGGATTATGGAAGTGGATTACTTTTATAATATCTAATAAAAAAAAAATCAATCATAATTATAATAAAATTTATTTTTTGTATATTTTTATTCTTTCATATGCAACTATAATATATAATAATATAATTTATATAGATGCAATTTATTTCAAAAGCATGACAAATTATACAAGTTATATAAATATAATATAAAAATTGTAAGAATTAGCTAAACTAACTTTTACCATAATAATAAATGTCAAAAAGCAGATAAATAATATAGTCAATCTTTAAAATCAATTATCTCAGAATATAAGTTTTTTTTATGAACATTTCTATTTCTCAATGAATAATTGACTAAACTTGTTCAAATTTTCAAAATATGTTTAGTATTATATGTATATTGTAGCTATAGAAAATATTTGTGATTAGATGTAGAGTTTATAAATAATTGATAATTAAATTTTTTAAATAAATATTTTATTTTAAAAATTTTTTTATTTTTTAAAAATGTTGATATTTTCAAAACTATTATTCTAATCATTTAGAATTCCTATAGAACAATTAACACAATATATCTTAATGTTATGCAATTTAAATTATGTGAAAATCTTAATTATTTCTTGAGTTTTTGAATTTAAAAAAAAAAAAAGTCCTATCTAATTACATTGAAATCTAAAGACCGTGAACCCCCTTAAGCTGCGAATTCGCACATATAATAGGTAACAAGTAGACATTTATAAATTATAAATTATAATACCGTTAAAGTATTCTAAAACCACCAATGGTGATATGGTGTAAGATATTTAGTGATCTAACCATGTACCTTCAGCTTCGTTTGAAGCAGTACTTCACCATTATCGGACTGGCAGATGTACGTTCCGCTGTGTTCCAGTCTCGCTTTGGTAATCTGTTGGCATATTAAGAATAACAACACATCGGTATATATATATATATATATATATATATATACATATTTATGTATACTACCTCTTATATACATCCTATATATATAACTACATCTTGTAAAACAAAGTTTGTTTAACAATCATTACGTTTATCTTTCCGTACCTTACCAGTTCGAGCATGCTCGGCAGTTCATAACACGTAAATTTCACTCCTCTCTACTACTCATCGCTATCGGTAGTTCCTCATTAGTGCATATTGTGTGATATATTAGTATGTCTAAGTATGTTTTTATATGCCGTCGTCGAGAGCGTCGTCCGTGTAATGGGTTCCAAGGTAATACTTCACTCAATACTTCACTCATTACTTCACTCACTACTTCACGCTTCACTGGTTCTCCAGCAATGACGGGATTACCTCAGATGTTGTTCTCCTTATTGGTTACGTGATAATGGATTTGTTAGCGCAGCTCGCATCATGTGTGTATAAGCTTCATCAACCCTTTTCTCTATAGAGATATTATAATATTGAATTTAGAGTACAAGTGATAGAGCCATATACAAGAACAATCTTAACTGTAGATCTAAAGAGGTTTATTTTGAATTAACATGACAAGTTGGATTTCGAGATTGTGTTCAGAATGTTCAAGTCAGCCCACGACTTCCGATTATTACGGTTACATCATATTGAGTTGAACCAATATAACTACCTAAATACTTGCATTCTTCTACACGTTTTATATTATGACCTGATAGGCTTTCATGTTTATCTGGTTTTATTAATTTAAATACATGTATTCCATCTTGCCTGAGTTTATATCTTTTAGCCTTATCTTAAATTTGGCGTTGTAGTGTATTTGCATCTATCAGACTATGAGTTATTACAGCTATATCGTACTACAGGTAGGCCTACATATCTTGCCTTTTCTTTTTGTAAGAATAAAGCCGTGAGTTATTATCCACTGATTATAATATATCCAACGATAATACGTTTTTGAATTAATTAAATATGAAAATAAAAAAAATTATTTAGAAGTAAACCTAGATACAAATTAATAACTGAAATCACGTTATAATTAACTATAATGCAAGAAATATCTCATATAGAGGTATACGGTACAAGTGACTTACTATATTAGGATTAGTATCATTATTCCTAGTAACAATCTCAGATTAAAGTACTTATTATAGAATATATAACACAATATAACGTTAATATGGTCACTCGTTACATGTAACAAATGAAGTTATTAATAACGTTATTAATATACTACCTAAATATTGTTAAATATAATAGACTTAAATCTAATCTTAACGATTATTTAAATATAGTTAACTTAAATATAGAAAAGTTTGTAAAATCGCTTATAAATAAAATCAACTTATGTCCACCTATAGGTATATGTATACCTCCTATATACTTTAAATATATATCTAAAATCCAAACTACTTATAAGTAGTAATATATTAAGTAATGATTGCTCGTATGGAATATCATTACTAATATCTGACATAGGAATAGTATAATACCTACAGGAATAGTATAATAATATATATGTTACCTAATATAATATTGTATAGTTATATAAGTTTATATGTTATATAATTCGTCGTTATAATTCGAGTTTAAATTTGATATAATAATTTATAACTAAACTAGATATATAGTTTACCTATTATACATTAGTATGATGTATAATATAGGTATAGATATATAGGGGAGAGTTTCCGATTACCGACCCCCTCCTAATACCGACCCCCTATCGTATCTCAGTAACTATAAGATATATCAAAACATTATATATATATATATATATATAAACTGTTAGTAATTTAATGATAAATATAAATAAGTATTTTGTTTTAAAAAATATTCAATCCTACAATTATTATTTGATAAAATGTAATATTCTGTTTTTACTTTTTAAATTTTTGAATAATAACTTTTTTTAAATCATTGAAAATACTTTATTAATTAAAAGAAAACTTAATATCGCACATAATATTGTAGATCAATAAAATGTTTATAACAATTATAAAATTAATTTAATTTGAATAACTATTAACCGATATATCAGTATATATATAAGTATATATATATAAGTATATACTTATAAGTATAGCAACCCATATGATTTTATTATTACAGACCCCCTAGATTACCCTAACACCGACCCCATGTGATTTAAAATATCCAATCAAAATAGATCCGTATTTTACTTTAAATGATGTCGTAAGTTGTTTGTGTATCATTGATATATATACATATCATATATAAATATATACCATGTATACATATTAAATAATAATATACACTATTTTAATATAATTACTATAAAGTTTAAATTTAAATTTAATAATACTATTAAACATAAATTCAATAATACATAAATTACGTGCATGTTATAATTAATTATATTTAAGTATATCTACTATTTTTATTGGATATTATAATACTACAATTATTTATACCACGATTATTTTAGAGAGTCGGTAATAGGAGAAGGGGGTCATTATTAAGCACATATATCCGATTACCGACCCCCTATTTATTCTTGTAAATATAATGATATCAAAAATTTAAAATAGCCACATTATTCATTGCCATAATATTACCCTAATTACAAAATTTCAAATAAATATACTTAATATTGAATAAGTTATTACAAATAATCATTTAGGGGTCGGTAATCGGAGACTTTCCCCTATGTATATATTTTATATATCGAATAGAACCAAGTTATTGTATCGATACTTATGTATATTGTATACTATTACCAAAGCCCGTGCGAGCGAGCGCGAAAATGGGGAACGTATACGGAAATAATATGAATAAAGAATGCGAGAACGTATGCGGCTTAATATTAACTTAGAACACATGTCACATGCCGGACAATGCTGCTATTACGCAATCGTCATGTAATGACGTCACAGTTACATAACCAACTAACCGTTAGATCGTGTTCGTGGCCTATGTATTTAGTTACCAGTGGTTTCTTGATGGGTGGGGATGTGTTTTTTAAATGTTCATCATAAAATACCTATATGAAATGTGTTCATATATATATATATGTGTGTGTGTGTATGTGTGTATGTATGTGTATGTGTGTGTATAATGTTGATAATTTAAATATAATTTAATTATACAATAACATAGTATACTAATAGTATGTGTACCTACCCAATTTACATTCACAGTTTGTTTATAGATGTCGCACTGAATGGTGACAGATTCACCTACTTTTACTATTATGTCATTTGTCTCGACATGTGCTATACTATAGGCGTTACCTGGTGGATAGTTTTGTTGCCATAAGTTATTCTTAATAGGTTCTATTGTTTTATGCATTTTTAATACGCGTTATTCGTGAAAATATAATTAATCTATTAACATATTTTATCATAATATATAGAGTATTAATATATATTTAATATATATGTATTAATATATACTTATAATAACCAATTTGTATTATTGAAATTATAACTATAATATTATAATTTAATATATTCATGTTTGGATAATAATATATTGAAATACGTTTATATTTATATTAGTTTTTAGTTATATTAAATATTATTTATAAATAATGTTTATTTATATTTTTATTTTTATTTTATTTTATTTATATTTAGTATTAATATCTGATTTAGTATTATTTACTGATTCTCCTGGTAGAAAAGTATTTACTACCATATATATCACTTCTATTTGAAGGTTCGCTTTTCTTACATCATTGCTATGGTATCTTGACAATAAATAATTAGAGGTTATATTATATTTACCTAGTAGGTTTTATTATATTTACCGATCTGTCACATTTAGATTGAATATTTCATTAATCGTATTCTATACATTTGTATTCTAACTAATATTTGTTCTACTTATTTATTTCCTAGTAATGAGACTAAAGGTTTGTGATCTGCTTCAACGAGAAAAATGGCTAAACATATTTTATGAGGGATTTTTTCCAAACCCCCTACTACAGGTAGTTTTTTTTTTTTTACCTTACCTTACATTACCAGGTCGAGCTTGTTCTGAAGTTAATAACACATATCCTCCATTCCTCTCTTTCTCACATCTCTATTTGCAGTTCCTTATTAGTGAACGGCGTGTTATATCTTAGTTAGTCTAAGTATGCTGTTCTAGAGAGTGGCATTCGTGTAATGGGTAACAAAGTAGCCTAATACTTCGCTCATTATTTCGCTTTTGTTTCTCAACATCAGTCGATGTTCGCGAATTGTATCTGTTACTCACGGAATACTGCAGTACTTCATGACGTACAACTCCTTACTGGTTACGTAATCTCTCCATGATTTATGTAGTATCCTGGTATAGGCTACATCACCTACTTCTCTAATGCTGATCATCAACTTTCTTTTTAATGGTTGAGTATCTCTTGTCAATATCGGTATATGACAGACTTTCTTCTCAGTTATTCTTCTTTTAATATCTCTATTTTCTTGATACATCGATGTATCATGATGTATCTTTGATTAATGAACATATTCCCTAATCTGATATATCCGTTGTTAATACAGTTTTGTTTAAATATCGAAGTAATCTAATGTTACTGTTTATTTTAGACCATTTTTCTGTTTATCAAAATTGTATCTCGAACTTTATCCCAGATCTATGAAATATCCATTTTAAGTAAATTTCTTAACACTGTTCTTTTCATGGATATCTCATTGCTAAAGAAGCATATTGTTTTATCATACCAAAGATACTCCTTACCACTTATACATATTTAAGTAATTGAAAATATACTCTTCATTGTATTTCGATTCTGTTTTATTCCGTCTTTTCCGACTTTGAATCCAATCAAATCAACTTCTTATATACCTTCTTATACTCACTTTTTGTTTATTTGACTTTAAATTTTGAACATATCCTTGTTATCTCCAATCACTAATGTATTGTCTAAATGTACTATAATTCCTTCACAATATTCAATAACACTGGGCATTTGAACACTTTTTTTTCTCAATTAAAATGTTTTAACTAATTTTAGATTAGTTTTGTATGCTGATTACGTATATGAAATGCGATTTTCAAAGTTGGCTCAACTTTTTTTTATATACCTTTTAAAACTATTCATACCTTCAATATTAATATGAAAAAAAAATATATAAAATAATTAATTAACATTTTTATTTTTGTACTATTTATTTTTAAATAGTTATATAATATTATTACAATAATTTAGTACAATTTATATACCAATGCAGGTACTAAACCAAGCCTTTTTGATCAACATTTTATCATTTATCAGAATTTGTAATATTTTTTTTCCATTAAAATTGATAGGAACTACTATGGAAACATATTTATTGCATCCTATTTAAAAATTTAGGATGGTAAACTATACATAAAGCTTAACCATACAAATAATTTGTCATATAAAAAAAGTATTTTATATATATATATAAATAATGTTATAAAAAAATGTTATCATAAAATTTAAAAATTTAAAAATTTAATAAATTATAATTTCATTATAATAATATTTACTTATACGAAATATATTTATAATATATATATATATATATATATATATATATATATATATATATATGTTTAATATCCTATAATATGTTTTATAATATATCAATTTAGTAATTGAAATGAATACAATTTTAATAATTTATTGATTAAATAAAGGGTTTTTTAATTGATTTTCTTTTGTGAATTGCATTAGTTTCATCCCGCAACAAACACCAACAGTAACCCGCTAACATATTCTTAGTAATTCTACTTTGGTATCGTTCAATTAGAGACATATATTGATTAAAACGTTCCACTTATTCCTTGCTAAAATCTCCATAATTATTTGGAAAGTAATCAAGATGTTAATTAATAAAATGCATTTTTATCGACATCATTTATCCCAAATTTCGATAGTTTACCATCAATTCATGCACAACTATTTCATATTCAGCGCTGCAATGATTGCCTTTGAAGTTCATTATAATTGATTTCAATGACATATGAGCTCTTAATTCACCAGGATTCATACATAAATCAAAAGCAATATCCCGAATTAATTATCTTATCTAGGGTCCATTAAGAATTCCTGCATTAATTTTCGCGTCACTTTTGGGAATTGAATTCTTATGCATTGGAATGCATCTCCTTCTTTATCTAATACTCTAGTTAAATTCTTCATTACATCAATTTTAATATATAGATGTGGCAGAAGGATTTTTAACGATTAAAAAGTTATTCTTGCATAATATTGTGCTGACCAGGTATCATATTTTCACGAACTGACCAATCACGTTGAATATAATGACGGTCATCCACTAGACTATCCCAGAGGCAAAGAAAACTATAAATAATATATACAAATTAATATATATATATATATTACTAAAATAAGTATTTTCATATTAATATTATTACTTATTTTCAATAAAAATACCTCTTTTTCAAGATTTTCAAAAAAATTTAAAATCTAATTAATAAAAAAAAGTAGAGACTATTTTTTAAAACGGTTTACGTATTTGAAATCAGTGTTAAAAGTAGTCTAGAATCCATTACAATATTTCAATTGAGAAAAAATATGCAGGACAGTGTAATATTCGTTATTTATTTGCTAAATATTTGAATGGTTGACGTCAGACCAAAAAGTAACTTAATGTAGAAATACCATTACCTTTTTGTAATAAAATTAATTAATTTCAAACTTTCTTTAACATTTCCAACTTTCTTCGTATTTGTCGAAAACCTTTATTTATATCTAATTTGCCGACATTTTTCATTTTCATCCTAAATAAACTTCAATATACTCATTCGATAGGATGTACTTCTCTTTTCACTACACTATTCAGTCTTATCATATCTGCATATTTCATAATGTTACCATTCCATTTTATTGCAACTATCCTCGGACTACATTATTCGTTTGGCCCTGCAGATTCTTTAATGACTCCTAATTATAATATAACGTTATTGTTAATGTATTGTAATTGGTCTTGATTGCATATGACATACAAGTCCATTTTCAATTTCTATATGAAATTTTCTTTATATAATTACGAGCCTTCGAAAATGTATTGATTTATTTCCGTTATCGCATCAATCCGGTCTTACTATTGAAGTCCTATTACGTGATAATGTTCCAATTTGTTATCTTCTAGAACATATAATAGGGGAAAGTATCCTAATACGGACACTTTAACAATAAATGGACTTAACATTTTATGACTTATTATTTTTATACAAAAATTACAATATATTAATATTATATGATTATAGATATTATTGTGATTTTAAAATTTTATTTAATATTTTAATTTCATAGATAACGGGGGTGTCCGTATTCGGTACCCATGTCCGAATACGGACACTCTGTGTTATAATACGGACACCCTATATACGCTATATACACTATATATTATTGATGAATCAAACAGACAAATTAAAATTACATTATTTATAATTAATTTTATGAACAATTTATTCTAATTTAATTAGTTAATAATTTATTTATTTTTATTATTTTTTTAATTAATAATACACTTTAAGTATCTAAATAAAATTTGTAGATTTAGCTTTATTGGTGGTATTAATATTATAACATACCCGATTTTTATGAAAATCAGAAAGGTTCATACGTTGCGCGCTGGTTGGTTATAGGGTGTCCGACGGACACTGTCCGTATTAGGAACTTATATGACCTCTAGATATATGCTTATAACTTAATGAATATTTGATAACAAATATAAAAATAATATATATAATTTTAGAATGCTTTATTTTTTAATAATATAGTGTTATATTTAATATCATTATATTTGTATATTCTTGAGAAGGTTTTAAGTAGTAATTTGTTATCATAAATTTAAAAACGTAATAAAAAAATCAGTTTATTGGATATATCAGCAATATTTTGAATAATTAAAAAATAAAAAATATTTTTGTAGAATATATATATAATTATGAATATTTTATTCATTAAACATTTTTTTGTAGGATTTGTGGTTTCTGAGATACCGAGAATGTCCGTATTCGGGCACTGTCCGTATACGGAAGTATACTTTCAAATTAATATAGAAAGTTATAGTCAGCATTTAATTAAAAATTGATACATTACATATATTTAATCCAATCACCTTCGTTTGTACTTGAGTTTTTTCTCTTCCAATTATTTGTTTCTTGATACTATAGTACGAGGTATACATCGTTGACCTCGTACTTCTCGTTTATTAATGATTAATTCTATTTGTTGTTAAATAATTTTCTAATTAACTGAATTCACATGTTTTTGATAATTTATATAGATCTGCATAATATCAAGACTTCGACATTTGAAAATCGAACACTTGAAAATTGGTTTCATATTAGAAAAAAAAAGTTCAATTTGATTCAATTCGAAATATAAATTAACGAATGGTTCAAAATAATTCGAAAATAATTGAAACAATAAAATATTGAATGGATATATCCATAACTATAGTTATATTAATTATCGAATATATAAATAATGATTAATATGATAAAATGTTTATATTACAATAAGAAAATGTTTAATGAATTATTAATTAACTAATCTCTAGATATTAACATTTTCAATAGATTCTAAGTTATCGTGTTAACATATTACAATTTTGTTCTTGGGAGATTAACATATTAAAAATGTGGTCCTCTATAAGTTATATATTGAAAATGAACACCAATAAGTAATTTACATACATATATGCTATGTATGTATGAAGACTTCGTCACCTTATAGATTACTATTAGTGATTGTAATAAACTACCACACATACTTCGTCGAAAAGATAGTTGTATCACACTTAATTGTAATATGTATTTGACAATAATAAATAATTTGAACTTAAATTGATACTATTATTAAAAATAATTTTATTTTAAATAATTTTTTGGAAAGAACGTCTGCTAACGAATACTTTGTGAACTTTTTGATTACGTTTATCGTAGTGTATTATAACAAGACCTGCTATAACATCGGGGTTATAGGAGGTATTGATTATAATCCAGGTGTAGGAGTACATATTTGAATTTTATATAGGTAAATAAATTCAAAAAGTGGTTTTAAATCAATGATTAGTATATTAAAATTATAATATATTGTAATATACACTATATTATATAGAATGTCAAAATTAAAAATATAGGAAAAATCTTTCAATTCAAACTAAATTTATAAATAAATTCATATTTTTAGTAACATATAGAAATACAAAATTAAAAATATGCATAATTTTTATTTTATAAATAAATAAAAATATATTATATTTTAAAAATCACAGATAAAATTTAATAATCCACTGTCAAAATCTAATTTGGGGTACACAAATTTACCATTGAAGAAATAATTAGTAGACCATTAGTATCAAGACATCGTATAACCTCTAGGTTATAGGAGGTCTTGGTTATAATATGTTAATTATATTATAAATAGTGGATCCTTTATGGACTTTATGATTTAGGTTTCTATTAATAATACATTACCAAAGATTATTTATTTACTTTTAAATTTTATTTTTATTTTTCATATTCAGAATTAAACATATTATTTATCATAACTCTTAATTATGACTTCCCTATTAATAAAAAGTAACCATAATATAAGGAAATGTTTATCAAATATCTATATCAAACATAGTGAGTAATTATAATTATAAAAAATATATTTAAATTAATTTAATCTGTATCATAAACTTTATAATATAAAATTTATAATTATTATAATAATTATAATAATTATTATAATAATAATAAATAAATTGAATTTAAAATTCAATTTAAAATTGTAAACGAAATAAATTATAATATATTACTTTTAACAAAGTCTACTTTAATAATATTTAAACTTAAAATATTTTATAAAGAAAATAATTATTATGGTTTGAATACTTTAAAAAATAAAAATTGTAATAAGTTATTACAGTACTGTAATGATTACAGTAAATTACTGAGTAATGATTACCCAGTAACTAAAATTACAGTAATTACAGTAATCAGATTACTGTAATGATTACATTATTAAATGACTGAGTTCCCACTGAGTCAGTGGGTACTCAGTTATTGAATAATATAATGTAATAACTTATTGAGTCACTGAGTATGTTACAAAGTGAGTAACTCAGTAATACCAAATATTTGTCTAAATAAAGATATCAGTTTGATATATCATATAAGAATGCCAGTAATCTCGTACGAGGTAATTTCGTACGACTTATTTAGTAATCTCGTACGACTTATTAAATTTAATTTATTTCATAATTATACAGTTCTTATACGAATATATACAGTGATGGGCACGATCACGACTTTTGACGATCGTCGATCAATTTCGTCAATCATTTTCTAACGATCGTCGATCTTTTTACTCGATCATTTTTTAACGATCGTCGATCATGTAATTATTTTGATCGCCGATCGTGGATGTCGATCGTATTATTATATAAGCGTATGAATTCCGGGCTGCTACATGAACCACTAATGATCCACGCAGTACTCGCGAGTACTCACCCATTCACGCCGTCATATCAATATATTTATATATATATATATATACCAATGTATCTTTTTTACTAATGTAATCGTAATATTTTACTGGAGATTTATTCCCAACACTATTTTCAATATAATCCCGCTTATTAAAAATGGATACTAAATTAGTTTATTGTCAACCTATATTATTATATCTATATTATTAGTTTTCATTTGAGTATTCATCAATAGTGCCATTATAGAAACAATATCTAACCCAAAATTTAAGTTAAATTGGTTAAGTAATTACGTAGAAGAAAAAGATATATTGTTATCTACATTTAAGAAATATGTTAATAGACATATCCCAGATAACGAGATTTATATAACTACACCAGAACAAAGCGAAACTAATTCAGATGAATTCTATGTTATTGATGATAATGGATCATCCACTTCTAAAACAACGGTAGAAATAGAAATACTTAATTATATAAATAGTAAACATACTAATTTAGATATGCTAAATAATTATCCTATTATAAAAATGTTATTCATAAAATACAATTCTATACTCCCATCATCCGCGCCGGTGGAAAAAATGTTTAGTATTGCTACCAATATAAATAAACCGAAACGCAATAGACTAAATGATACTAACTTTGAATTGTTAGTTCTATTGAAAGCTAATTCATTATATTAATATTATTTTATTATTAATTTGATCGTATTTCAACATTTTCATAAATAAAAGTTATTATTATATCCACTATTTTGTTATTTCTAGATATATTCCTAAATATATATAAATTATGTTTACATTTTTTTAACGATCGTCGATCGCGATCAGTTGCTGACGATCGTCGATCATTTTACTCGATCATTTTCTAACGATCGTCGATCATTTTACTCGATTATTTTCAAACGATCGTCGATCAAGATCGGGATCGTGCCCATCACTGAATATATATAATACAATATATGATATCAATATATATATAGTAGAACTATAGACTATAGTATAGTAGAAACTATAATAAGTTATTATATATAATCGTATGCAAATTGTATTATTATGAAATAAATTAAATTTAACAAGTCGTACGAAATTACTCGTACGAGATTACTTCGTACGAGGTTACTGGCTACCTCATAGAACACACGCCGCATAAGTTACGTGAAATGGTGTAATTCGATTTAGTATACAAAAACTAAGTTTGAAACTACACTTTTAAATTTTTAAATAATATCCCTTATATATGTGTTTATATCATATAATATATGGTAAGAAGTTTTCATTACCATACCTGGTTAAAAAATTCTCGAAATTTGTAATATTCTACTCTTTGAACACCTGTAAATTTGTTTATTTTATATATGATTTTACAATAAGCTATTAATTTAATAATTAAATAGCGCAACTATTAGTTAAATAAATATATATATATATATACCACATTAATATGAGTCATAAATATTATTTAAATTAAAATAACATGTAATATTATAATATTATATTATATTATATAAATTTAATAATTATACTAATATTAAATATATTATAACATGAATATTATATATTTATACTATTTATAAATTAATTTATATAATCATTATAGGAATGTTATATCTTTGCTTCGCAAAATCTTTGGTAATACTATTATAATTGTAATTTGTTGTTATACTGTAATAATTATATATGTTTTTATGATTGTCATAACAATTATGATAATCAACGGTTAATGATAATGATTATGAATATCATTATCATAATCTGATTATGACATAAGCATAAACACATATGTATTTATTACAGTATAACAGTAAATAATAGTAGTTACTATTACAATTTGTATTTTGTAACGTATTCAAACCATAATTATGATTTGCTTTATAAGATATATATAATATAATATATAATAAGATATATATAATAAAATACATTAAGTTTATATATTATTAAAGTATACTTTTTTAGAAGTAATTATATTATCATTTATTTCGATTACAATTTAAATTGAATTTATTTAAATTATAAAGTTTATTATATACAGTAAGACATAATATGACCTAATCGTTATCACAATAATCATAATGATTATGATAATGTTATTATTATAATTATGATTTATGATACGTATTATTATGACAACGAAATATTAAAATGAAAAATTAACGATCGAATCTAATCTAAATTTGAGATAGTTGTGTAGGTAGTATGTGCGATGTGCATTTTGAATTAGTATGTGAATGATATGTAAATGGCCTAGATATATAAATACCCTAGAATAAGATTACATGATAAACAATGTTTTTACCATTATTACAATGATTTTATTATTCATTTAGTGAAGACTAAATTGAATATTTTAATTATATTACTATTCTATGAATAATTATGTGGCTTCAAAGGTACATTAGGGCAATTTGGTTATAATTATAAAAATGTTATCTAAGTTCTTGATGGGATGAAAGGAATCAACTAAAGTAAAATAACACTAACAATATTTATAATATCATTTGAACTTAGCTATATCAATGAATATATGTATGTATGTGTATATATATATATGCACATGCCATTCACACTAAAACTAGCTAATATTTAGATCTAAGCCACTAGTTCATATAGGAACTATAGTATCCCTTTGTGTAATAGTATAATGGAATACCATTGATATGCACAATTATTTCGTCTATAGAATAATATGCTTTAAATTATTATTTATATTCATATCATGATGAAAACTAAGTGTTCATTATGAATATATATCAAAGCTTAAAATATAAAACTTAAATAGTATATATTTGTTTTAAATGCTATACATATCTATGTGAAAGTATTTATATAATTACTAAAATATGAGATATTCTACTTGCCCAATGTTTAAAATGGATAATTTGAAGAAAAATATATTAGAAATTGGGTTGTCAAAATTGTTTCTATATAATTGCTTAGATCAAGTTATATTTGTTGAGAAGGTGGCTTAAATATACTTATATATTAGTATATTCATGTAATACTAAAGAAATATAGAATAGATATTTTATCAAATATTTATTCTAAATATTTAAGTATATAAATTATTATAATATTTATGTATAATAATGTTTATAGTATATATTAATATATCATATATCTGATATTATAATTTAAGTAAAAATTAAATAAATAGATTACATCCAAGCATAATAACATGTATCAGACTATTCATAGATATAAATAATATTATTTAACTATTACTTAAAGTACTCAAAATAACTTGTTAGGTATACCAAATTACTTTTACCTAAAAATACCTCATTATATTTTTTATCTTACCTAATTATTTTATAGCCTACACAATTATTAATGTAAAAAAAATATAATAACGTATATACATACATACATATATATATATATATATATATAACTTCTATCGGGCTCAACTAGATTACACTCATCTATTCACCTATTATCCAGTTCAGATTAGTTATTTAACAATTAGTGTAAGTAATAATATTTATTTAAACTTTACTTATTAATTATGAATTAGGAATGACCTGCGTATCAGGAGAGACCGATGATTCATTTAAATAAAGTTCATTCATGCATGCATTGTACAATAATCTATGACATATCACCATCTCACTCTTCTCCTCAGCCTCCTCCTCCCCCTGTACCCTGAGATACATGACCCAGTTACCGGACACTCATCAAATGCTCAAGGACACGGTCAGGGAGTTCGTAGACAAAGAGTTGAAACCTTACGCCGGTGAAATAGACAAGACTTCACGATACCCCAAGTCTCAGGTGACCACCCATACGGGATACATAGCTATACATAATGATTACAGCTTAAAGATAGATACAGTCAACACTCGATATCTCAGAATTCAAGGCACCGAATAAATGTGTTTGAGATATCTAGTTTCTGAGATATCTAATTGTACTTACATGTATTTATATAAGTAAAAAACCAAAATATCATTTGATAAAGTCTGAGTTAGTAGTGTTTCTGAGATATAGAGAGTCTGAGATATCGAGAGTTGACTATATATATTAGTGATGTAAATGAACCATAATAACGAATATCCGAATTGAATTATTAGTATTTTGAACACGAATTGAATAATACAAATTCAAATATAACGAATACCGAATACGAATTGAATAATGTACAACTTAATATCAATAATTAAAATTATTCAAAAATTATTCATATTTAAAAAAGTAATTAACAGTTACTAAAAATTAAATGTATACTATTTATAATTAATTTAAATATTTAATCACAGCTATATAATTAAGTCAGATATATAATTACGTAGATATACATTTGTCAATTATAGTCAAACATTCATGGTCAAAAATCTTGTGTGTAAGGTCAGGTGACAGCGGACATTTTTATATTTATTTACACTGAGATATTATTTGTTTACATACAATTTGAATATATTTTAGATTTTTAAAATCATTTATCATAAATTAAATTAGTATTCATATTTAAAAAAATCTAAAATACATTCAAGTTGTATGTAAACAAATAAAATCTCAATGTAAATAAATGAACTAATTTAGGATTACAGTAATATGACCAAAAATGTGCAATAAATTAACCAATTTTAATAATATATAAAATTATAGTATATATTTTAATTAATTCTTTATATTATGAATTAAAATAATTATTCTAATATAAATTATATATATGTGCACTAGTTTAATCTAATGTTATTAATATATCTATATATAATATATAATAGTGAATATAATTACTATACATATGTAATATATATATAACAATATATTGTTATACAAATTACACATATATAAAATAATAAACACACAAATTATATATATTTCATTCATATTTATTTATGCATATATCAGATGTATTGCAATTTATTATAGCCTTATATCCTACTCTTATATAATATATATATAGTATACATTATTAATATTTATGACATAAGTTTATATATTAATTTTAATAATTATTATATTAATATAAGTTTGAATTATAAATATATACTATTCCATTGATTAGTGATATTATTATTAAAATGTGTTCAACCAACAAGGTATATATATATATAAATATAAGTTAATATACTATTAATTTCTATAATAATTATATATTTATATTTATATAGGTCCTATTACAGATATTATATATATAGGTTATTACTGTAAATCAATTTTTCAATATTTGAATGTCTAACAAACACAAATTTTCAATATTTGAACACCTCGAGAATATATTTTCAATAACTTAACTTGTTGAAAACTAAATTTACAATATTTGTATTATTTAGAACTACACTTTTATTATTTGAATTTCTCGAGACTTAATGTTAAATATTTGAACTTCTCTATAACTTATATATAACCTATTAAAATTTCGATCACTAATTTCAATAAATATTTTATTCTTAATTCTTGTTTTTACTCACAAATATCATATTAAATCATATTGATATTTATTATAATATGTGAATAAATGTATATAAACGTTTATTTATTGTAATATAATTTATCATAAAATAAACATTCCATTATTATTTAGATTTGTTAGATTCATATTCATTCAATATTTTATTGTTCAAATTATTTTCTAACTATTCGATATTTTTATTTTTCGAATCGAATTAAACTTTTATTTTCAAATCTAATATGAAACGGATAATAAAACTTTCAAACGAATCGAATTCTAATTTGTCTGTTCGTTACATCACTTGTATATATACATATATTCATGAATTAGCCAAATTATTAATATTCATAGTTATGCAATATAACGCTTAATTAATTCTTAACAAAAATAAATCCAGTCGATTTATCGTATAGTAATACATGGCCTCGCTCCCTTACCATCAGTATACCTAGATGCGCCTTAACTACAGTACGTTCTATTAATAGATTGATCAGATGGGGAGACTGGGTCTGATGTCTGTGCCGTTCAGTGAGAAATACGGGGGTGCGGGTCTCGACTACCTCGCATACAGTGTTGCTATGGAAGAAATAAGCAGAGGCTGCGCTAGTGCAGGCGTCATCATGAGCGCTAATACGGTACTGTTTGTATACTCATGTACTATGTGTACTATGTGTACTATGTGAATACACCCCTTAAAATAGTAATATGCTCCAGGATAATATCCAGGATCCCATTTCATAGTATTTTTGATATTATTTTTCTTTTCTGAAAAAGAACCAACTATTCTCGTATTATGTCTACTATGTATACTATTTAAGTAAATTGAATCTTGATTTATTTATGTCTACCAGCTATTCCATATTCAATAATGTTCATGTTTTATAGAATTTAAAATCAATGATGTCATAAGATGAAACAGCAAAAATGAATAGATTCATAGAAATGTTGCCTACAAATTTGAATTTAAAATGTATAAATATAGAAATTTACTATACCAAAAACTCAAAAGTTGTTATTCAAAATACTTTATGATTATTATAATAAATATGTTGTATTATTGTTATTAAAAATGTAAATATAAAAAATAGTATTACTAATGATTACTGTTATATTATAGAAGAAATAATAATATAACTATAACTAATATTTATTTCATAATCTATGATACGTCTACAATATTATACAGTACAAAATATACTATATGTAATATGAAGTCACATGATTACAGAGTCTGTACTGTGGCCCTATTAATATGTTTGGTACGGAAGAACAGAAAATGAAGTGGTTGGCACCCTTTACCTCGGGAGAAAAGATCGGTTGTTTTGCATTATCAGAACCAGGTTTGTGTGTGTGTTTAAAAGTCAATTTTTTCTGTATAAATAAGTCAATAAAATTAAATTTTGAAAAAACCGAATCAACTGATTTATATAGTTTAATTATCGCTATATTTAATTATTGCTAAAAATTATATATTATATCTTATGTTAAATAATTTTGAATCAATCTTATTTTAATTTATATTATTATATATTCTTATGTATATTATCTTTTGTGTATGTATGAATCCTACTGTAGGATATAATGATTCTACTTCATATTGTAAATTAACTTTTCACATAGTATTTTCTTTGTAATAATTTCATTAACTAAATGATCTATATGAAAAAATGTATAACAGTATAATATAAATATAGAACATATTTTCTACTACTGCTACCACTACTTTTGCCACTATATATGTGATGGTAATGATTCTGATACTACTAACACTTCTACTACTACCCACATTACTACTACTACCCACACTACTACCCACACTACTACTACCCACACTACTACTACCCACACTACTACTACCCACACCACTACTACCCCCACCACTACTACCCACACTACTACTACCCACACTACTACTACCCACACTATTACTACCCCCACCACTACTACCCACACTACTACTACCCACACCACTACTACCCACACCACTACTACCCATACCACTACTACCCACACTACTACTACTACTACTACCCACACTCACCATCACCACACTACTACCCACACTACTACCCACACTACCCACACTACTACCACCCACACCAATACCCACACCAATACCCTCACCACTACTCACACTACTACTACCCACACCACTACTACCCAGGTAATGGTAGTGATGCGGGAGCAGCGAGTACGACCGCCAGACTAGATGGTGACCATTACGTGCTGAACGGAACTAAGGCCTGGATAACTAATGGCTATGAGAGTGAAGCAGCAGTGGTCAGTAACCAGTGGTCACGTGTCTATCTAGCCTAGTGGTCAAGTGTCTATCTAGCCTAGTGGTCAAGTGTCTATCTAGCATAGTGGTCATGTGTCTATCTAGTCTAGTGGCCAATATAACAGGGCCGTGTGGAAATCATCATTAGAATGTATTATTATCTTGAATATTATCATTTCTGAAACATTCCAGGAACGAGATATTATAGAAATAGTACAGTTTAGATTTGTGAGTATTTATGAAATAAATAAAACAAAACAAATAAGGTGTAGAACATAAGCATGGTTGTACGGTGTTATAACCAGGATGTATAGTCTCATTACAATGTATTCATACATTAATCAGGATTAAGCAGATACGTAACCTGGCATTATTGGCACTTGTGTTATCATCAATAATAACATAGGTAATCATTTCTTACACTGTTGGATATGCATTATTAATAATGTTAGCTTCCTTATTCCATGATTACTTTAGAAATTAAAGACTTAAAGTTACATGATTACTTGATAACAACTATGATATATTGTCATGTTTACTGATAGCATGTACTAGTGTGAATCAATCTAGTATGAGTCATACTAGTATGAGTTAATATCATAACTTAATAATATTTATAAGAATTAATTTGTTACTTTTATTAAAGTTTAACTACTCATTTGTGTTATTTCAATTCACTTAGAATTTGCAATTCACAAGTTATTTTAGTTTATAAACAGTATTTTATTAATAGAATCCCATTGAATTATATATATATATACTCCTTCTACTCCTTCCCTCAACCTATCTCTATATCTCTCACTCTACATCCATATACCTTCATCTCGCAGTATATATTATTTAATACATAGTTAGTAACAAATCTAAATATAGATTAACAATGAATTTTTTGTCCATCATTACTACAATTAGTATTGTTATATGTATCTATACAACTGCTCTTTATGTTCCTATAGGTGTTTGCTACTACTGATAAGTCTAAGAAACATAAGGTTTAGTAAATAACATGCATTATTTAATCATCTATGATATATAATGTGTTTTATATATACAAATGTATAGATAGATATGTATAATATAGGTCATGTTTACAGGGTATCAGTACGTTTATTGTTCCTAAACCTACAGACGGACTTACATTGGGTAAAAAAGAAGATAAATTAGGTTTTTATAGCATACAAATATATTTATAAATATTTTATAACAATTAATTAGGAATAATATATATAAGAAGATATAAACCTATTATTTATTATTTTTTATTAAATAATAAAATGATACTTTTTTTATACAAAATACTGCATTCACATATATGTATTTTAGTATATAGTACATAAATACATAATATTACTGATACATATGAAGACATTATTATATTTATAATATTACTAATGAAAAAAAATTATATCAAAATATTAGTGGTATTTACGAAAGTAAAATAGCATTATCTTGAATGTGTTCAGTAGATAATGATTACATATCTATAATTGTCACGACTATAGTATCGGTAATAATCATTGTATTTGAATAATACTTAGAAGGTTTCAGCAATATTTGTGTGATAATACTTTGTTTGGGTTAACTGCGATGTAGATATGTTTTGTTGCAATCAATTCATGATTAATCTGATTTATAGCCGTATAATGCGCTGAATTAACTTCATTCCTAAACAAATCAGATCAATAAATAATGGCATGTCAAGCTACAATAATAATACTTATAATCATTTCCACAACTAAAACTTTATGTTAATAAATAGTCAATAATAATTGTGACATATTATTTATTTAATAGTATAGTATTATTCCTTCCTTGCAATTTTATATATAAATCAATTTTTAAATTTCTTCCTAAATAAAGTATTTGATAAGGTTTATATTATAAAGTATAGAGCTTATTGCATACCACTGCTACATTATCTAACACTCTCTACCGCGGCTGAATCATTAGTGTATTAACATATGAACATTTCAAATATGTTTATTCATGGATTCGTAGAATTCTTACTATTTGTATACATCAGCATTACAAGAGTACTAGTTTTTGAACTGTGTTGTTTACATCAACTTTTGTATTGCATTAGTGCACTCTATACTAGCATAAAGGACATTTGTAAACAATATCTACCTTCTAATTGTTGAACTGATTGTTATCATTATAGTTATTATTAACATTTAACTTCAGAAACGAAACATTGTTATCATTTCATCCCATCCACGAACTTAGATGAAGTTTTCACTTATAACCATATAATTATACATTAGTTATAAGCTTTATAAGTAATTTACTCAGTAATTCATTAAAATACTGAGTAAAGCATATTTAAAATTTAGTGAACTACTTCAAAATTAATTATTTTAAAAAAAACCAATCTATTATCACAAACTTTTTTATATTAGACAATATTTATATATCAAAATAAATTTATAAAATTATATTTAACTTTATTATACAATACTGCAGTTATATAATAAGATAAATAAACTATATATAAGACACATATATTATATATATATATATATAGATACTTAAGATTTATGGTTGATAAAAAAAAAGTTATAAATATTATTAGACTAAAGTTTAAATCCTTTGGTTATATAAACATATGGACCATATAAGGGACACAAATAGATTTTACCACTCTATCACTAATGTATTAAGTTAATATATTAACTATTAAGGGGATCCCGCACATTTAAAGTGATGATAATTTATTTTTTTTTATATTTTTTTTATTACAAAATAATACTTAATGTAGTGTGTTTTAGTATCTGTAAAAAAATTAGACATGAATTCAGTCTAGAAATTGCATAACAATGTATTTTTTCACGATAAGATAATGCTATTATATGCTATTCACTATTACATTGTTATGATATCAAACTTCAAACACTGTTTTCTCAGAATAATTATTTCGCGCTAGGTATATGCATTCAAAAATATAGAACATAAAAATAATTATAATTATAATATTAATTTTTGTTGCTTTATATAGAATTTAATTATGTGAATAGTAAAATAGAGAGATAATTAATAGAATGTATAGAATTCATTGTATAAAATGATAATTTCTATAGAAATACCATCATTTTAGTATATTTAATTTTTAATTTAGATATATATAATATAATAAATAATAATATTAAAAATAACTTTCTATTTTCCTATGCACGTATATGTTATGAATACATTACAAAACAAATTAGGTCAATTGAATGAATAGAATATCAGTTCTATTTTTTTTAGTGGACCTATATTTTTCCTATCTATTTATACACGAAATTGGCAAATGGCGTGTTATGTGCGGGATCCCCTTAATGCATCCAATATTAAGCATTTATTATAATATTTTGAGATTATATAATATTTTATATTTAATTGAAATAATAAAATGTTGGTAAATTATAATTATTAATTTGCAATAAGACCATGAAGGTGCCTTCACACCAACAAAAGCAGCAGGATTATCTGGTGGATATTTCCTACGGATATACACGATAATAATGTTAACAGTATTTTATTTATTTAGAACAGTTTAGAACATGATTTTATTTTAAATGTCATGTGTGTGTATATGTATTTAATATGTTATGTATAATGAATTATATCTATAACCAAGTAGTAATGTATACTATTTCTTTTGTATATATATAGTATACCTAAATATATTGTTTGTTTGCATAAGGGAAGACTATAGCGCTCTACTGCACATTATTGTAATTATTTTACAAGTATATGATTCACATATATATATATATATATATATATATTAGTGATGTAAATGATGCCGAGCTTTTTGAAAAAAAAAATTAGCCCGAGTCGAGAAGAGACTAGCCAAACGAGCCCGAGCCGAACCTAGACTCTAATAAAACGAGCCCGATCCGAGTTGAGACTTTAGGTAACTGAGATTGAGATAGCATCAATGCCATAGATTTGAGCATTATTTACATCACTAATATATATATATATATATAAAGTATATATTATATACATATATACAATGATGGGATAATAGCATTTCACTAGGAATATACTTATGTTTAACTAAGTATACTTGGTTATATATAATTAATTATACATTATACATACATGGTCAATATATATATATATATATATATATACATACAAACACACACACATATATACATACATTCAGATACACACACATATATATATATATATATATATATATATATATATAAACAAATACAAACATATATATGATATTTAATAGTGCACCTATTTCTATACATAGAGTTATATGAATCATATGAATCATGCAATGATAACAACAACTTGTAATTATTATATAATCATAGTCTAGGCTACATAGTCTAGTACTTAGCTCCTCCCATTTCTATTTGTACATATTGGTTCTGTATTCAAATCGCCACAGCCCGCTGCACTAACATAAGTTAAAATTTACGGATATCCGTCAAACTACCGGATATTTTAGAAGAAGTTCTAAATAAATCCGGCAGATATTTGTCACCTTCACACAAAAATACAATAAAATCATTCTCATGGATATCAGTGAAGAAATATCCGCCAGATATTCCTGCTACTTTTAGTGTGAAGGTATCTTCAGTTATTGTGTCTGCACCATAGATATAAATAAAGTGGATAAGCAATTGAATGTAGTGTATGGCACTATCCGCTACGGGCGCTGCAGTCGAAATCCACTATCTGGCCCACTACTTTTTATTTAAAATTAATATTTATTTTTACATATATATTGATAATTACTACCAATTTTAATGTACTATCTATACTAAAAATAAAATTATATATTTAAAATACATTATATCTTAATTTTGTGTATTTAAATTGATTTGAATTGAAGATATCATATTATTTTATTGCTATTTATAATCTGATCCATTGATACAGATAGAAGTCACTTTAATCTATTTCGACGAAAAGCCTACTGTTTTAATATTTGACATATATAATATGAATAATATCCAATCAAAATCACTGATGCCATATTGTTAATTTATCGATAAAAGTGTCATTCGCGTATCTATCATTACATGCATTGCGTGCGTCAATTGCTTATCAACTTTCTTTATATCGATGGTCTGCACATAACTATGAAGATTTCAATATACATTAGTATTAGTGTTTATTATTTTAGATTACTTAGAATATTTTTTAGTTTTATACCAATCATTATTTAGTGTATGTGTGTGTGCATGAGAATAATGGAATATTTAATGGGGTTAATTCATTCGGAATTATTATTTTATTAGAAGTATTATAATCAAATATTTATCTATCATTTTATCTATAAAATATACTTCAAATCGTCGTATATAAAACGAGTATTTTATTGCAAGTACTAATTGAATATAATTTAAATTACAAGTAATAAATTCAAAATAATCCGTCAAATAAATACGGTATAACTTTGTGATTTATATGTCAATTTTGAAAATTTAAATACTTTTATAAATGGCAAATAGTCATTATTTGTTTACAATTTAGTTTATACTATAGCACAAATACCATACAAGTATTATCCAATTGAATGCAAGCATTTTAAATAACTAGAAAGTAAATAAAATATTACATAATATAAATATACTGTAGTTATATACTTCTATTTGTTTTTGTTTATTAAAATGTATTTATTATACATATATATTATTATAATAATTATGTAAATATATATATATATGTATATATATATATATATATATATATATATATATATATAATATACACTTTTACATATAATCTTACTTGATAATTATGAATATTATTTTTCATATATTTAATGTAATCTATATTAAGGGGTATCTCACTACAACTTGCTCGTATTTATTTCCTGAAATATTATCCAGCTCCATAATATTGCTGCAGGGTGATCCACTACAAGATTATCTTGCGTCAGATAGTATTTAGCTCGCAATAGTATGATAGGCTATTAATCAACCAATCAAATTTGTTATTGTTTTAATTTAAAATTAAAATTACATAAACATCAATACCACAGATATATAATTAGGTAATTACCTAATTCTATATCAGTGGTCAATACATATACTATTATGGTAACTATATGGGTGCTGTTCTACAAAAGTAGAATTAGGTTTCAAGGCGGTCGTCAACTATACTTTACATTACAAATTTTTATTGCGCAGTTAAAATTAACAAATGTATATAGTCTAAATATACTGAACAGATCATTTTCAAATGAATTCTGACCTAGTTTCTCTAATTATTACTGATTACCTATATAACTATAGTCATTCATAAAATAATATCTAGGTAAATTATTTAGTGCAGTGGTTACCAAACTTTTTTCATCATGAATCTTTTTTTGTTGATAATTCTTAATTAAAATATATATAATGAACCAATGACATATTTTATAAACTATAATATATATATATAGATATTTTTATAAATTGGCTAATAACTAGGGGCGCTGGAACAATTTTGTATGTAGGGGGGACCAACCAATCAAAATAAATTTTGTGGTAAAAGTAGGGGGGGGGCATATCCCCCCGTCCCCCCTGTTGAAGCGCCCCTACTAATAACCCAATGACCCATAGTTGGGTACCACTGATTTAGTGTGTCAACAATATCGGTAGGTACTAGTGATGTAAATGATGCCGAACTTTTAATGCAGAGTCGAGACTTTCATTTTCGGAAAAAACGAGCCCGAACCGAGACTCTTGCCAAACGAGCCCGAGCCGAGTTGAGACTTTTACAAAACATTACCGAGTCGAAATGATGCTTTTTTGTAATTACATTTTAATACTAATTTTTATATATTTCACATTTACATCAATTTAAAAAAAATAATCTGCGCCAACTTCGCGATTCAGTGAATAATAATGTAAATTTCATCTAGTGGTGTAAATAATACCAAGCTTTTTTTAAGCCGAGACTAACAAAATGAGCCCGAGCCGAGTTGAGACCTTAGGTAACTGAGACTGCATCATGCTTTAGCTTTGAGCATCATTTAAACATCACTATTAGGTACACAGATATATTACTCAGTGTATGTATATATCCAGCCTTTTCACATGCTGTATAGGGTACCAAGTCTAGGTATATGTAAATTGGTATACCCAGTCTGGGTACAAATATATATACTCACATCTTACATGTGAAAACGACCTTAATCTCACCTAAGATTCAATATCTCATTGAATAATAAAAATAATGAATTGAAATTTTCAATATAGACAATACAAGAGGCGATAATGTAATTATTTATTTTCTACTAAAAATTATTAATTTAATTTTTATTGTTATATTTAAAATATTAATTATAAATAAAACACATATGTGAAATATTTTAATGAAAAGTTATGTAATTAATAATTATAGAACAATAAAATGAAATATTATTAAACTAAAGAAATCAACATTTTATGTTTACCTATTATTAAATTTATGTAATTGAATTTATTGTAAGTCATAATTTCCTATCTATTTACATTGCATGTGTGAAGGACTTAAATATATCCTTTAATTAATTGTTATTCAAACAAATTTATATAGGTAACTACTTATATAGTACTTTTATAATTATTTTAAATACTGCGTTTATAAGATAGTGTATATATATATATAACTGTGTGCACACCTATAATTCATATAAGTTATATTACTCTATTAATCAGGAATAAAAGCCTCGTCCACCTGCCAGCTTATATTCGAAGACTGTAGAATACCGAGAGAAAACCTACTAGGAAAAGAGGGAGAAGGATTCAAGATTGCCATGGTTCTAACATTATCATTATCATCATCATCATCATCATCATCATCATGTTAATTAGTTTATTACCTTACTATGAATTACTCAGAATGTAATCAAAATATGCACTTATTCTAAATAAGATTGACAGCTATGATAGTAAGATTGATGTATTGATCTTTTTTATAGGTATATTTAAGATATATATATATATATATATATATATATATATATATATATATTAGTATTTATAAATAGGTTAATACATTCATTTTCATACAATTCTGCAGTTTATTCTTACTGTATATTCCAATAATATAATATAATTTATTTAGATAATTCACGTTATAAAAAAATAAAATATAGTGTTTAATTCTAAATTAATATTTTATATTACTTTATATATAATATTATTTGTATCCAAACTATATATATTATTAAATATAAAAATAATAAAATCATAAATATACAATATTAGTATTTATTTTTCATCTAGTAATACGGCAAGTGAAATATATGATACCAAACTATTTAAAAATGATACTCACCATATCTATTCATTATAAAGAACATATAAACGTATAGTATGTGTTATAAATCTACAATAAGTAAGCCGTATGTTGTCTATGTAGCTGTGCACACACCTGATCCACTAACTCCTCCCTATCCTCGACCATGTGGATGTAGAAGACACTGGATGCTGGTCGTATCGGCATAGCATCTCAAGCGCTGGGAATCGGTCAAGCGGCTATGGAATGTGCTTTAGCCTACAGCGGTCAGAGGCAGTCATTCGGTACGCCCATTGCGAGACTACAATGTATTCAGGTTACCTATTGTTGTCTACAGTTAACTATTGTCTAGGGGCATCATAATTAGTGAATAATACATTGTTTTGTTATTTATTTCTCATGCATTCATAAATATCAAAAACTAATATAGTATATAGTTTAGATTATTATTTATTATAATGGATCATACCTACTTATACATGGAATGGAGATGATTTAATGTAATTCAGATGATGGAAAAACGAACACTCAATAACAAAACACACATAAATGTAATTATTACTGTTATAAAATGTTCATATATCAATGTTATTACGAGTGTGTAAATATCTACTGTAGTTATAGAATAGTAGTTCATTCTTATATACCAATACTTCTTTAATTGCAATTAGAGTGGTATTTCAGTGTTAAATTCAATGATTTAAATGTTATCTCTTAAATAAAAATAATGTTATCTCTACAATAAAACATATATTCAACATCATATCTCACACGATATATGTATAGTTACTGCAAGTATACGCCATCATTTATGTTAACGATGAGCTGGTGACGAGCACACTCCTTATATAGCCGTGCGCCCCTCTCCCTCTTCCTCCTCACAGATGAAACTAGCCGACATGGAAGTGAAGCTAGAGAGTGCCCGTCTCCTCACCTGGAAGGCTGCCATGCTTAAAGATGCCGGTATGGACTACACTAAGGTATCACACACAGCACTACGGTGTATACTTAGTATAGATATGGCTTTAGATTATATTTCAATAATGGTTTTAAAAAATTATATAAATAAATAAACAATATGATTATTTTACATTAATAATGTACGGTGTACATTTAATAATCATATCATATATTCTACGTCTATTGTATATGCTATGGTATAGGTTCAATAATAATGAATGCATTGAAGCTCTATGTGCTTGTATAGACAATATTATATATAGTGCATACGAAAAGGCCTAGACTATGCATACTTTGTGACTAACTATCCGACAGGATTATTATATAATTGATATATAACAACTGCTGATTGTCTAACCTTTGCCTGATCATTAAATATGCTATATCAGCGATACGCTACAATAGTAATGATATGAACACAACCTACAGCATGCGGCCATGGCTAAACTAGCTGCTTCGGAAGCCTCCACCTTCATAGCCCATCAGGTTCATAGCTCACCAGTACGTTTATCTTTCATTGCCATCCTTCAAGTATTTTATTTTAAATCTTCCCTTTGTCAATATAATATAGGGGAATAATGGGTGCATTGAACCATGGAAAACGATAAACCATCCATGACATCTTCATTTATACTAAACTATGATAAATATATAAGAATTATATAAATTCATAAGAAATGTTGTCACCTATAATAAACAACTTCCATGATTTTAAAACATAAATATATTTTATTCAAAATTAATCAACTTATAAAGATTTATTAATTTTTGTATAATATTAATTAAATTACAATTAAATTATTATAGTGTAGAACTTGTATATAATATAAATAATTATATATTAAGAGTGTGTATCTTATCAAATAATAACTAATGATTATTTTTAATAACTAAATATTACTAATAAAGTTTGTATATGACAATATGAACTGGTGTGTGTGGCATAGGATAGGATGGTACCATACATAACATATTACAATCTTGGGGGACCTTCTTCACACAATTACATTTAAATATATATGAAAAACTATACATTTTTAAAACTTTCCAACTTTAAGATTTTAAATATGTGTACACAGTTATAATACATCATTCTATACGATGACTACTGTTGTTTATATATGTAGATTATATATTACTTTTTAAAATAAGAGTAATTTAAACTTATCCATTTTATTAGAAGTGAATAATTTATGGTAACATATTATTACATATCAATGAATTATATTATTAAAAATATGCTACGTTTGTATGTATATATGTGTAATCTAAATATACTGAACATTTCAAACTTGTATATTAAATAATAAAAAAAGTTACTGACTTTTTAGTATTCATCAAATTAAAATACTGAGAAAATATTTTTCAAAGTTTAGTGACAAATTTTTATCACAATATTTATTTTTAATTGGTTGTATTATAAAACATAATTTATACTTATTAATATAGACAATTTATTTAAGATTTTTACATGAAATTAGAGATAACTAGTTATGTTATTAATAGATAACAATTTTTTTTTTTTTTATAAATTGAAATTAATAAAAATTTGAATAGGCCAAAACATATAATGAATAATTATATTTAATATAATTAGCATGTAAACAATAATTTGTATTTATATTACCTATATTCAATGTGACTTATATAAATGTTATCATAATAAACGAAGTTTAATAATTTAATAATAATTAGTATTGTTTAATATCAGTTCATTTGAAAAATATTAATAATTAAAGGCAATTAAGGTAATTTTATATTAAAATAATATATTTCATTTATATGTTATATTTAAGTTAAATTTTAAGTTATGTATTAAATTGATTATATTAATTTTAAGTTACAGAAAAAAGATAAAGTTTATTTAAATTTAAAGGAAAATCTAATAAAAAATTTATAAAAGTATAATAAGATCAATTAATATTGTTAACAATACACATTAAGGCCACTATTAGCCACTCACAATCACTGACCAATACTAATGTAACAGGCTATTCAAGTGCTGGGTGGTATGGGCTACGTGTCTGACATGCCTGCAGAGAGACATTACAGAGACGCTCGTATCACTGAAATCTACGAGGGAACCAGTGAAATCATGCGTATCGTGATCGCAAACAACCTTCTCAAGGAGTACAATAGTCTGTGAGTGCTGCCCCCTATGAGCGGTGCTCCGCTACATTAGATCCCAGTACATCCATTATCATGGCTCTGTTAAATTACCGTATTATTCGTATACATATATACACAAAGCAAACCTGTAGAATTATCGACTAATGCTAATCAATTATTACCATTAAAGTTTTCATACACGACTAACTACGATTACTTTATTATTACTTGTTTTTTTTTGTGTTTTATGCAATAAAATTATCATATTCATAAAAGTTGTGTTTTCTATATCATAATAAATAATAAATTAAATTAGATAATGCAATTTAATTAAAGTTATAGTCTGCGATATGATTGGTGTGGTTATATTTTAGTCTTACGTGTATAATTATTAATTTGAAGCATTAATCATTAACTAGCAACACTTATTAAACTGTTGTTTACGGTGTTTTCAATTCATAAGGTAAATAGGTCATGTACCTAAGTAACTAGTATGAAATATGCTCCATTTCAATAAAAAAGGTACGTAAAAAACAGGTGTTAATATCCAGCCTGTGTTATATAATACACAGCCTACAATTATCAAACTGATTATATATCTATATTGTTATTCCATTTACCGGTGGCTTTTCTACCTATCCATAAACTAATGGATATTATTAGTTCATCCCTCTTCTAATCACTCAATCACTTATTAATCTCCGATATAAATAACTACTCACTGTTATCACCCTATCTAACTTCAATAATATAACCTGCACCAAAATTCCCAATATATCTCTAGAACATACAGAAAAATCCATTTATTACCTATACCTATTATTATGTTTATGTTACATGAATGAATCCCATATACGGGATAGTATACTATGGTAATTTAACAACTTCGGAACACTTTTTTTATTACATTTATGTTACTCTACCTTATGTTTCCGAACTTTTCTATATACATTGTAAAATTTAAAAGGCGCATAGCCTTACTAACCTTTACAAAAATTAGAGATCTGGATATATTATACTTGGTAAACTAAAGTTAGTTAATTTCATCTATAAATATATTTATCCGCGATTTAATTTATCAATCTACATGAAATATACACCTGTACATATCCCTTTGATTTCAATAATTCCACTTCAACGATATATGCCAGTTGTTCACTTAAGGGGACGGCGTCCCCGGGACGCGATACCATCGTTTGGTTTACATGTAAAAGATACGAAAAAATGCTATTTTTAGAAATCTATTAACTAAAAAAATATTCACTTTTTTTTTTTTTTTTTTTTTAATCTATTAATAATATTCCATATTTTTATATTATATGTTGAAATTTATAGATGTTTACACATCTTTATGTTATACGTTTTTAAAAAAAAATAATTGAAATATCTGATAAAAATTTTTATTTTCCAACTAAATTGCTAATTAAAATATTTTAAATAAATATTTTTTAATTTTGACAAATAACTTTAATCTTACAGGTTTTATCTAGTTATATTGAAAAAATGAAGACAAAATATTCAATTGTACAAAATTTAATACCAGTTATGTCAGCATGATTGGTCACAAATAATTATTCTGAGTAAATCAAGTTTCAAATATAATATATTAATATAAACAATATCAATATACATGTACAAATAATATAATATGAACAAAATGAATAATGTAATGAACATAATTTAAACAGCACATAAAAGATAATATGTGAAGTATTACAATTTTACATTAATACAAAATTTGAAATTCAATTTTTTTTCGAAAAAATTAATGGTATCGCGTCCCCTTAACAAAGTCTACCCGTACACCTTAATATTCTGCTCATAACTCATCATTACTATAGTATTATAATTCAATCTGAACACTTTACCATTATCAATAACCACTGCCTCCCTCTTATTACCATTTCTTAAAAAATGTGATTTTATTATTATTGCGTTAACGGAGATTTAGATATCTCACGATGTTTCCGGTAATGTGACCTATTTTATTATTTTGATTATGTCGTACTCTTATCAATAATATATCAGTTTGTGGTGGTGGGGTTGGCTCTCTTATAAAAGTTACTTTACATTTACCATATATATATTCATATATATAATTTCTCCTACTCTGTTTGCTGAATATATCATTCACCCATCAACACAAATCTGTAGCCATCACCGTCATTTATAGACATCCTAAACTAGAATGTGCTTCTTTTCTAACTGATCTCATTAAAGCAGATATAGAAACTATTGAGGCAAAGTTTAGTTTATATGATACATTTATAGCACGACGTTGAATACGCTCAAGTTTATACATCAGGTTAACAGGTAAATTACGCAATAGTGAACAGCAATAGATATGTCTACTGAATACTAGCGAGTGAATTAAATATTTATTCATGGCAATAGTAAGCTTATAACGAGATTTTCTAATATTATATAGAAAATAGTTAGTAGTGCGTATCATATTATTAATGTGTGAAAAGTAATCTAGGTGAGAGGTTATAGTGAAACCTATGGTAGTTATAGATTGAGAAGTTGGAATATAAAGTAGAAAAAGATAGTTTCTTAAGTGATTGATAGCGGATAGTTAATGGTAAATGTCAATGCAATTAATGATATTTTCTTGACATTTTTTTATAAAATAAAAATATACAATAATCTACGAAAAATTAAAAAAAAATCAATAAAAAATATTAATTAATAATTGAATAAATATAACATAATAAATCCATATGCGATGCGGGGTTTTAGTCGATATCATGAGGGGGTTTTGTTCGAAGCCAATATAATACCAAGGTAATATATATGAAAATAATTGACATAAACGAACTGTATATAATGTTAATCTCACCAAATAAGTTAAGACAAATTTAATACAAATTAAATATATTAAATAATATTATCGATTATGTTAAAGGTGTATTTGTTGCTATATTATTGTAACAAATAGCGTATATATAATTATAATTAATTATAATTAATGGTAAAATATAGAATATATAACATATAATTAATTAAAATTATGTGTGTATTACATATTATTGTGTACATTATAAAGAAAGTAATAAAATAAATTAAAAATTAAAAATTTCCATTCCAGAGTAATTACTTCATCATGTTTAAAATAAATTAAACAAATAAATCTTTGGTAATGCTATTGAAAGGACAATTACTTTTATTTTTTTAATTTTGATTAAAAAGTTCATTTATTATTCAGACCTCCATTTTTTTAAAATATTCTTTTCATTGTCAATTTTTTTTTCTAAATATAATTTTTTTGAAGGTCTGATTACATATTTTAATATATTTTTATAATATATATCTTTGTTTAGTAAAAGTAGTATTACTTTTAAGTAAACATTTATAAAATTTAGTTTTTTAGCAATACATTTTTTAAAATGTTCAGATATCCAGAGTTTATTAATACAATTTTTAATTTTTTTCTTAAAGGAAAATGTTTAAAATATAAATCAGTGTATATTTAAAAAAAAGATTCAAACTCACTATTATGGTTATTATCATATATATATATATATATATATATATATATATATATATATATATATATATAGGGGAAAGTCTCCGATTACTGACCCCTAAATGATTATTTGTAATAACTTATTCAATATTAAATATATTTATTTGAAATTTTGTAAATAGGGTAATATTATGGTAATGAATAATGTGGCTATTTTAAATTTTTGATATAATTATATTTACAAAAATAAACAGGGGGGTCGGTAATCGGATACCTGTTCCTAATACTGACCCCCTAAGATAATCGTGGTATACATACTTTTAGTATATAATATACAATCAATATAGTAAATATTCATCAATATAATTAATTATAACATGCACACAATTAATTTTTATTGAATTTATGTTGTAATAGTAATATTAAATTTAAATTTAAACTTTATAGTCATTATATTAACATATATGTACACTATAGTGTATATACATAACTAAATATTAAATAATAATATATATTATTATTTAATATTTAGTTATTAATCAGTATGTATATAATCGAATGGAATCATGAATCCTTAATATATATCAATGATACACAAACAACTTATGACATATTTTAAAGTAAAATACTGATCTATTTTGATTGGATATTATAAATCACATGGGGGTCGGTATTTGGGTAATTTAGGGGTTCGGTATTAGGTAAATCATATGGGTTGCTATAATTAAGATATTTTGGTTAATAGTTATTCAAATTGAATTATTTTTATAATAGTTATAAACATTTTATTGATCTACAATATTATGTGAAGTATTAAGTTTTCTTTTAATTAATAAAGTATTTACAATGATTTAAAAAAAGTTATTATTCAAATATTTAAAAAGTAAAAACAGAATATTACATTTTATCAAATAACAATTGTAGGATTACATATTTTTAAAAACAAAATACTTATTCTTATTTTTCATTAAATTACTAACAGTTCGTGTATATATTATTTTTTGATATCTCTTATAGTTACTGAGATACGAGAGGGGGTAGGTATTAGGAGGGGGTCGGTAATCGGGGACTTTCCCATATATATATATGTTTACAATTGTAATATAATAATGATTTTTTTAAATAATTAATATTAGAATAATTTGATGATCTAAATGTTATATACTTTTGTTTAGTAAGTATTAAATTAGATATAAACACAATATTATAAATTGAGAAAATATATTAATGATCATTTATATCAGTAATAAATAATCCAATGATTTATGGTGATGTTTTACAATTTGTGAATATGTTATCAATGATTGTATTGGAATAATCACCAATCATCGTTGGTTTATTAATAAGTTTAAATAGTCATAAAGAATTCATACTATCTATATAATATAAAATATTATTTTTATTAGTCTGTAAAATATCAATGTTAAAATCTCTGCATAAAAAAATATCTTTAGTCAATAGTCTAGAAAAATTATTATATTTGAGAGAAAAAATTAATATATTGATAAATATAATATTCTAAAAAATAATTTCTAAAATTGAATTAAAAAAAATATTCAATTTTATAGATTGTAATATATATATAGAATATGTTAAATATATTAATAAATTAAGAAGACAACAACATGTAAACACAATTGTATAAAGAGAATAAATGATTGTATACATATATATATATATAAACAAACATCCAAAAAGCTATAAAATGTGGAATTTAAACCACAAAAAAAATCAATCAAAACTAATTAAAACTATATAAAACTTTATAAGACTAATTATAAGGAAAACTAATTTAAATAAAATTTTTTTAGTGATAACAAAATCAAATAATTGTGATCTAAAATAAATTATTATATAAGCTTCTATAGTTTATTTAATTGTGATAAATCAGAAATATATATATTGGTCTTTTTATCTGTATCAATATTAATATAAATGTTATCTTTATACACGCAAGTTTTAGCTATTGAATTGGATTTCACTATTATCTAGTATTATATAAAATATTACCAGTTTCCAATGAATATGTATATAATAGTTTGTACATACTAATTCTTTTTTATTTTATAAATGTATATTAATAAATTATGATTCTCAAATTTAATTAAATATTTAGATCGTAGGTATTTTATTATTGATATTACTGGTAGATGATTTACTAGGTGTGTATTTATTTATATGTGTAATTGATTTTTTTTATTTCAATTTTAATTTTTGGTATTGACAAAATGTATAAGATTAGATTTGTTAGTATTTGTTAGTCTACCGTATCGTTTTCATTATAATTATTAAGTATTAACGTATTATCACTATAATTATCTAATTTAGTAACGGATTTCGCGAGATGTTTAATTGGTAATTCCTCTTGCCTTTCGTTATTTTATTTAAATTCCTTATTTATTAACGTATTTAGTTTAATATTATCTATTTTTAGATATTGTATCAAATTTATCTGAAATTAAACAATACAAGACAAACTATCTACGTTATTTGATAAATCAGTTATAAGTTTAAATAATTTATCATTAGATATGGGGGACATGATCAGTAAAAGTTAATTTTTAATATAAATATACACATTAGCATATGCAAATAGGGTATATTTCCAATATGGGTATCTTAATAAGGTGTATATATACACAATTGATAATATTAAACGTGAATAAGTATCTAAATGTATAGTTATAATGTAAATATATATAAATAAGGTATATATATACCTTATAATATACTATTTAAGAAATTGATACTAATGCGTTGAATTGAAAATCACTAGACTGGAACGTAAAATTAATTGTATTGAAAGCAAAAACACGTCTTTACACGGTAAATGCATTTACCGTGTAAATGATATCATGATAGAAAGCAACTGATGAAATTATATATATATATATATATATATATATATATATATATATATATATATATATTAAGACATAGTGTATAATATATTATATACGAAGTCTATATATATATATATATAATTCTATTAATAATACTCAGTTAAATATTACATTATATATATATATAATATATAACCCAATATTTTTCTAAGGTTCGAAAATCTGTGATATAACTACAATTTTATTTATACGTGTTTATACTTGTTATAATAAGATATATCTCACTATAGTGTGTACAGTGTACACTGTACACTGTATAATTTACATTGTAAAATGTAAATGCTAAATAGATAATATAATAGGTATATTTTATTAGATATTCACCGATTTTTTAATAATAAATTAATGAGTATTATAATGATATAATGTAATCATCTTAATAATCGCAAATCAGAAGTGTGAAACCCGCATAACCTTAACCTTAAGATACTTATTCATATAGGCATGCGGTGCACGCGCATATACGCATGTATAGTTACTTTATGTATAGTGATTCGTACATCTGAATGGTTTCTTCAAGTGACAAGGTCGTCGATATAATCTCACATTTCTTGTACGGCTTATTATATTACAGACGCTAATTATGTGTGTGTGTGTGTGTGTGTATGTGTGTGTGTGTGTGTGTGTGTGTGTGTGTGTATTACAACGCCCTTTACTATAGTAGTCGCTAGTTAATGATATGTATGAATATAAATATACTGATGTGAAGTAATGCGATTTATAGAATGTGCGTGGGCCAAAAGAGACCTATATAGTGAGAACAATGAGGTAATCAATAATATTATATATATATATATAAATATTTCCTTTTATTTATATTTGTATGACTTATATTTGTATCTAATGATTGAAAATTACAGAAACGACATGCTATTTTACATATTAACGAATATGTATATATAAATTAAATTTCTTTGACTCTCGAGATAATGAAATTTATAATAAATATTATATTAAACCCGATAAATTGACTTTTTGTCATTACAATGATTATTTGTCATGTATTATCTTCATCGACGGTTTTTTGAAATATTTTTTTTTACATCTTTTGGAAATAATTTGAAATATTTTTTATTTTTTTTAAAATATTTTTTTATTTTTTTGAAATATTTAACATTTTTTTTTGAAATATTTGAAACATTTTTATAACTATACATTGTATAGTATTATAGTATTCTATTGTTATTATATGAGTACATTTACTATAATACCTTACTATTATATATTTAAATATTATTTAATTACTTTTTAAATATTTTAATAATTATTGATGACACTATATTTTATAATTTCTATTTAATAATTAATAATAGCAGAATTCGTATATTTTAATATAATACAACATTTGATACACTTTACATTAAATGCAAACTAAATAAATATATTTATATATATATATAAATATAAGAAAACATGTTAATAATTAAATATAAAAAAAAATAAATTAATGAGACATTACACAATTACATAGTTATATGCTATGTTAAATCATTACAAAGTAACATATTAAATAAAGAGAATACGATTATTGCGTGTAATATCAGTACAAACTTTAATTATAACAGTTGATCGAGAAAATGTATAATATTTGAACTTTAAGAATTATGAATACACGAATTTATTGAGAGAGAGAGCTTGAATACTCTCTCGCACACACACACACTTGTGCGCACACTGATATGGTGGTGAAACACACCGGAAGTGTGCGGGGTGGTGGTGGCGGGAATGATTGATTACGTAATCATATAGTTACGCCATACACAGAAGTAAATACGCCGTAAAGTTATGTAATGAAGCGGATGTGGATGATAATGAGTTGGTCGTCGTGTTAATGTTAATGACAACTATTACGTAATAGCATATATATGACGTAACGACTGGCTTTTCTCGCCAGGGCGGCAATAGTGCTGCTGCTACTGCTCGTGTGAACGTCGTGATGGGTGGTCCTGGTCGTATTACAATCTGCCGTACGCTGTGTGTGTGAGAGTGTGTGTGACGTAATGTGTGACGTAATGTGGGCGTAATGTAGGCGTAACTCGCTTGGTAGTTACGTGGTTGATCACGTACGGCATAACTTATATTGTAATGTAATTATAATCATCATAATATATATATATATATATATATATATATATTTATATATATATATATATACATTAACATTGTATATATATTAATTATTTTAATTTGGTGAAATCTGTTCATCCCATCCTGGAACTTAGATGAAGTTTTCACTTATAACTATATATGGCTCTAATGTGCCTTCGAACCCACTCCCATTTTAAGACATCCATGATTTTAACGAGAGTCGATCATTTATTTATCCAAAATTATATAAGATCATTTCTAAATATTATTGTAATATCCATTTATTGATCTGGACACCTATTTAACCCACACATACGTCGTACGTTAAGGGTGGTCTATATCTTTAAATGCATATATATATATATATATATATATATACATATATATATATTAATATTATAATTATGAGTATACTATATACAGTATACTATACTTACCATATGTTAGATATATATCTACTTATGATAATTCCTTCCCAAACTTTACTCTAAACAACATGAATATTTCTCCTTGCCATTCCTCCAAAAACATAGGATTAGTATTTGATTACAAATTATCATTTAAGAATCACATATCAATGATATGATATCATCCATTACAAAATCCTCCAACTTTCATCTCTTCAGAATTAAAAAAATACGGACCTCACTTTCCAGAAACGTTACGAAAACTATAATACATGCTCTTATACATCCTGATAAAGCTACTATTCCGCTAAATCGGATTATCCGTTCCCCAATACGTACTACGTTCCTACTTACTGCATAACACGACTGAATCACTATACTAGGAATCACTATACCTACAACATATAAACAATCATCTCGTATGTAGCTACCCTTCTCCCTCAGATGTAAATTACGTGTGCTATCTACTTATAATCCATAAATCAATATATTATTTCTCACCTAGCCATATATCAGATCTAATTAAAAAACGTACAATATGACCTCCTCATCGTTACCAAAATGCTGCTCTACTTATCTAACGTAACTCTAATGAAATTTCCCTAAATTCTAGAGCTTTTAAACATTCCGGTCCCGCCCTATGGAATTCCCTCCCTCCCACCATTTGCTATATTAGATCACACAAAAGATTTATAAATCTACATACTTCTTCTTTTATCTCTGTATATAATCATTAAATCATCCAACTTATTACTTTTGTCTCGTGTTATATTCAATGTATATTATTATTAAATTGTTATCGTATTATTATTATCTTATTATTATTTTCTTCCTGCACGAGCGAAGGGGTCTACTATGAATGACCCTATTTTAATGCATAATAAACCGTATATTATCATATATATATATATATATATATATATATATATATATATATATATGTACAATGTGTAGGGCCGCAGGAAGGAATATTTCATAGGGGGGGGGGTCCAATAATTTATATTATTATTAAATATTTTTTTGTGTGCATAACTAATTATAATTTTTTAGATATTATATAAATAAATAAGTCTATAAATATACATATCATTTTATTAGGTACTTTTAATAGATGTTAGATTTAATAAAATGAGAACATATTCTCTCTCCATTCTGTTTTCTTAACAAATGATGACATCAATTCATCAATGTTTAATTTGTCTAGAGTTTCACTATGAATACTACATATCATTAAACTATTCAGTCTCTTTTGTTCCATAGAATTTCTTAGCCAATTCTTTACGATGCGCATGTTACTAAAACTTCTTTCACAGTCAACTGAACTTACAATGATTAATTTCATCAATATTTTTACATTGGAATATATTTTCTATATATTTTCCTACATGAATTATAATATAATATACCATGTTCTAAGCACCTGGCTCTTGACTCTCTTTTACATAGAGGTAATTCAGTTTGTAGTTCTTCTAAATTCAATTCTGGATATTTATTAATCTCATCTGAATCTATATAATTTTCTTTTGATAGTATATTCTTTAGATTGAAAAATTATTTTAATGATTCACTATCACAATTAAATTTGTCTTCGAGTCATCTTGTAGGAATATCATATGCATTCAAATAGTTCACTCTAAATAATATGTATTAAAATATAATTAAATTATATATGTATAAATTATATGTATGTATATTATAGGTATACCTATATATATATATATATATATATATATATATATATATATATATAGGATATGCAATTAGGATATATGACACATATAATTTACCTTAAATGATCTATTAAGTCTTCTCCACCATTGTTATCGATACCTTATATGGTACTACTATAGTTATATCTGTAAAATGTTGTGTTATTATTATATTTAAACTTGAGTATAAGTAAGCGATAATATAACTCATTTATAGATATTCATTAAATATATATATTATATATTTTATATATATTATATAATATATATATATATATATATATATATATATATATATATATATATAAAATAATAAACATATAATTAATTGTCATTTTTATTTATATATATTTTGAGATATATTTATTTTATAATACACAATTGTGTAATACTTATAATATATTACATAAAATACCTTGTAGTTGCTTTTCTTTTTCTTTTATTAGTTATATCTTCAATGAAAGCAACATTTTCAATTTCGCTAAGGGTTTCATGAAATAATGTTGAATATGAATTTCTTGCAATATTCAAGGATCTGGAACATAGTTGTACAGAATCATGATTCTGCATTGACACAATCTAATGTATTATTTGTTACCATCATTGGTTTTACTTATATATCTAAAGGCGCAAAAATACTTAATGCCACGTTCAGTCCTAGATAAATATTGCCGCTTACAAGTTATTTCATAATTGATCTGCATTCATCATATTGGTCAGAAGTAATATCATTTCTATGTATTATTTCATATAAAGATGCATACATTTCTTTATAATATTTGAGTGTATCTTGTATAGCGAGCTGTCTTATTGTCCAGCGGGTTGGACATAATGTTCATTTACAATATGTGAAAGATTTTCTAAATTTGATAGATTAGAGTACAATTGTCCTATTTCATTAACTATGGTTAATATAGATCTAATACATTCTGGTTCACTAACATAGTGAGCGACTAGGTTTACTCGACGAGCTGTGCAATGAGTGTGATATGCCATCGGTTGTTCCTGACATATTAACGACTGTACACCATTGTATCTGCCAGACATGTCACTTGCTCCATCATACGACTGACCATGTACATTCTCTATCGGCAAACACAATCTTATTAATACATCTGTTAGCATATTTGCTATAGTTTCTGCTTTTGTATTAGATATTTCGTATAGACCAATATATATTTCTCTAACTTCACGATTTACCTTGACATGACGAATGCATATCGATTCTTGTTCGTTTCCTGAAAAGTTTTATAATATAATTAATTATTTTAATTTATAATAATTATAATCGTTATATAAAATTTAAATACCTGAAATATCCTGGGTGCCATCACACATTATACTGTAGCAGCCATCTATTTGTTTAATAAGTTATCTTAAAACAGCATGTGAAAATATTTCAATAATCTCGTTTTGAATTTGCCATGATAATAGGTGTATCTTCTTAGTATTTTCAGTTAACATATGTAACCATGATTATAATTGAGGAATTTTATTTTTTCTTAATATTAATAGTTTGAGGAATTTACCCTCACAATTTTCCGTACCTCTAAAGGCTATGTTTTCTTGAGATAAGTATCTTATTGAAGTAAATATAGCTCTCAGAACAATTTTATTATTTCGTATATCATTTTTATTATATATGATCATTACATCTTTAATGCTATTATTATTCTCTCGCTTCCATTGCAATTCAATGCATATTTGATTTTCCATGACTTGTAAATCGTTCTAATGCTTTCTTCCAATTTGAATAACCATTTAGTCATTATAAATGCTGGGATGTTATCACGATTTGTTTTTTTAATAATTGTTAACACAATATAAGCAAAATACTGCTTCCTTGCCACTACACCAATGAATCCATTTATTGTACCAGTTTTTCTGGAATGATAACATTTGATCTTTGTTATTCCGACTATATACATATTTACTAATAATCACTATTTATTAACATACAATTTTCTCTAAATTATTAACAAATTATTAAAAAGTATTACATTATTTTTATAATTTGGTGCAAGAACAGGGGGTTTAAAGATATCCGGACCTCCCCTGATTATAACAGGGGGGTCCGGACACCCACGACCCCCCTGTTCCTGCGGCCCTAACAATGTGTATATTTACTATATAACATATACAAATAGTACATCAAATAATATTTTAATTATATCTATAGATTTAATTATAAATAACATATATGTATATATACTATAGTATATTCAGGACAAATGTTCATAATTCATACTTTCATTTTAAATTACTTTTTCACGATATATGAAAAGATTAATGTTAGATAATACTTTCCTTCTAAATATATTGTATATTATATCACCCTGTTTTATAAACACATCCTATATAACTATTGTATTATAGAACAATAATATTCTAGATCATTCATATATATATTTCCCATATATGGGTTTTAAACTATATAGTATGCATATGTACATGTACACCTTATATATATATATATATATATATATATATATATATATATATATATATATATATAAATAACCGAATCTGATTTCATGGGTGGATGAAAGGATTCTATCAAAATGCAATATCAAATAACAACAAATAATAAATATATATATATACTTAGGTAATATTTAATTAAATAAATATATTAAATAAATATATTATATATGTATATATATATAAATTAGTTAAATAAATAAATATTATACAATAGGAATTTAAGAAGAAATAGAAATAGAAATATTTACCGACTACAGAAGACTTACAATACAACTAGTATCAATGACTTACGTAACAAACTTAACTGGCTAAACACTGAAGACTATATCAGTTACAAAATACTTACAATACTAAAAAATACTATTACTTATAAGTTATAACTTACCTTATAATTTACATAACAAACACTAGACTTTTACGTAATACAAATTCCCTTAAACTACACCATTCAATTACCCATTGCATCAAATACGTAAGGAAACAATGCAGTGCATCATAATCAATTAAATGGAATAAACTACCCCCATTCACTTAGAAATATAGAAATATTGATATATATCATTAAAAAGATATTAAAAAAAATTCTTATTTCCCAATATCGATGTTCGTTTCGCATCGTGATATTATCGTGCGAATTATATAATATTATAATATTATAATATATATATATATATATATATATATATATATATATTATAAACTATATATTCGCTATTTGTATCTATCTGTGATATAATTATTATTATTAATGATAATAAAATGTCTAAATAAATACTTTTAACAACAACATAAATATATATTTTTCCTATTTGTTATTTTATTTTGGGGGATCCTTTCATCCTACCTGCAGGTATTATTATTTTTCTCTTGTGTTTATCAAGATATTATTAAATGATTAATCAAAAAGTGCACTTTTTGTATATACACGTATACAACTTTAAAAAAAACACACACATACACACAAACATATATATATTTATATATGCTTGGTCCTTTACTTTTTATTATTTATATTTTACCCATACAATCCATATTTCGTAAATATCCTTACATCCACTACCATCTCTTTGCAGATGATCTACAAATTTATACTTCTTTTCCCATTTCCTGTGACTCCAACTCAATTCAACTGTCTATTTTTAACTGCCTCACAGAACTTACTGACTGGTTCTCCCATAATTCCCTATCACTTAACATGACCACAACTGACACCATAATTATCTCCAGACCTACCTACCTCCTAATCATCACCCACCCCTTTCTACTAGCCCTCCCTACATCACAATCCATAACAACTCTTGGTTTCACCATCAACTCCCACCTAGATTACTCTGACCACATATCTATAATGATTCGCAATGCCAACTATTTTCTTTACAATATTAGAAAATCACGTAATAAATTGACTTTTTCAATGACTAAAAGTCTAATACACTCGCTAGTCTTCAGTAGACTCATATACTGCTGCTCTCTTCTATGCAATCTACCCCTAAAGCTTATGCTTAAACTTGAGAAGATACAACGACGTGCTATACGCACCCTATATAAACTGAAGTTCTCTTCAATAGTATCAATATCGACTCTAATGCGATCACTCGGCTGGCTTAAGTTTAGATATCTCTGCAGGTACAGACTACTATGCATCACCCATAAGGTGATACATTTTAGATCTCCCGAGTACCTAGCTGACTTGATCAGTATGCATACCCTTAGTCGAGCTAGCAGGAAATGTCACACGATGAAAATTGTGCAACGCTCGACTATCTCTGCTCACTCTGAATCTGCTTTCTCTGTGGTAGCTCCAAAATACTGGAATTCTCTACCATATGACATTAGGTGTTTGAAATCCTTGTCACTATTTAAATGTAAACTCTCCACGCACCTATTAACATTGTAACCTACCCTCCCTTTTCCTTTATTTGTATTGTACTTTATTTATTTTATTTTTGTTTCCTTCTCATAACGCCCATAACCACCACGTGATTTTGTAGTCAATAAAATATTTTAAAATAAAAATAAAAATATATATATATATATATATATATATATATATGTATATATGTATATATTTAATTTATGAAATAATAAATTAGAATATCGTAATTGTTTACGATAATTTAATTTATTTTATTAATACAAACAAAATTCACATATATAATAAATATATATTCTTAACTATATATAGTAGATGGATAGTACATGAATGTACTATACATATGTACATGGATATGAATATCAATCAGAATAAAACCCAATCATCATTGTAGAATTACGTAATAATGCGTTGACATCTCTATCGTTTAGTAGACATAGATTACAATGTAGACGTTGTATGACGCTATACCACAAATAGTGCATTACTTATGCAATATCACATTATATATATATATATATATATAAGTGTATACTCGATGTTCGTAATACGATACGATGCCGCTAGGGAGAATTATAAATAGTATATGTGTACTGGCACTGAATAATACACTCTGTATAATATGACGTAATGCGTTACGCAATACTACTTACTGTTACGTAATACGCCATTATTACTTTCGTAATTGCAGTTAATTCCCGGTAGTACGTAGTCAGTAAGTGTAGTAGTCAATAGCAAAGGGAATATGAGACATTATGAATCATTGTGTTCGGCTTAGCAACTACCGAGAATCGTGTATATTATATTATCTACATTTGGTTTAAATATATACATATATAAGTGTGTATATGTGTGTGTGTATTTATATATATATATATATATATATATATATATATATGTGTGTGTGTATGTCTGTGTATATGTGTACATTTGAATATGTGAATATTTTAATATGTGAATATGTGTATATGCATATATGCACATATATGCACATATATGCACACATGTGTGTGAATACATACCCCTAGGAACGCAGAAACACCTTTCAGCTCCTAACATACAATATCCTCCTACGATATTCCTGCAGGCCATTCCTGTATATTGATCGTGTAATATGTTAAATACACACAACCACATGTACTACATAAATTTGTACTTACTTAATTAGTTAATTACTTAATTAAATACATCATGTATATGTTATATATTGATAATATAAATATAATACCTATACCTACATAATATATTTATATTTGAAAATAACCAAAGAAATAAACGAAAAAAAATAACAAAAAGTTAGTTATAATTATAAATAAAAAATATATTACTATTGAAATATATTTCATTTCATTGCAATATTTTACGATTATATTGTAAATTATAACTTTATTAATTACTATTTGTAATTCATTATTGAGTTTAATAAAGATTATTTATTTATTACATCGATAGTAAATTTAATTAAACAATATTTAAACAATATAAAAATCCAATACAAATTATGATTTATAAGTATTGAAACTGAATTTAACAATACATATTAAAATCAATAAGTAAATCACACATACACATATATATATATATATATTGTTGGTATTGTTATTTTTTTTGTTATTTTTATTTGGTGGAGTCCTTTCATCCCATACAGGAACTTAGATGAAGTTTTCACTTATAACCATATATGGATCTAATGCCCCTTCGAAGCCGCTCTCATATTAGGGGAAAGTCTTCGATTACCGACCCCCTCTCATATCTCAGTAACTATAAGAGATATCAAAACATTATATATATATATGAACTGTTAGTAATTTAATGAAAAATATGAATACGTATATTGTTTTAAATAATAGTTAATCCTACAATTGTTATTTGATAAAATGTAATATTCTGTTTTTACTTTTTCAATATTTGAATAATAACTTTTTTTAAATCATTATAAATCTTTATTAATTTAAAGACAATTTTATTTTGTGCATAATATTGTAGATAAATAAAATGTTTATAAATATTATAAAAATAATTTAATTTGAATAACTATTAACCAATATATCTTAATTATAGTAACCCATATGATTTTCCTATTACCGACCCCCTAAATTACCCTAATACCGACCCCATGTGATTTATAATATCCAATCAAAATAGATCCGTATTTTACTTTAAAATATATCGTAAGTTGTTTGTGTATCATTGATATAGATTTGGGATTCATGATTCCAGTTGATTGTACACATACTGATTAATAAATAAATATTAAATAATAATATACACTATTTTAATATAATTACTATAAAGTGTAAATTTAAATTTAATATTACTATTAAAACATAAATTCAATAACACATAAATTGCGTGCATGTTATAATTAATTATATTTATGTATATCTACTATTTGTATTGTATATTATAATAATACAATTATTTAAACCACGATTAGTATAGGGGGTCGGTAATAGGAGAAGGGGTCGGTATTATACACATGTATCCGATTACTGACCCCCCTGCTTATTCTTGTAAATATAATCATATCAACAATTTAAAATAGCCACATTATTCATTGCCATAATATTACCCTAATTACAATATTTCTAATAAATATATTAAATATTGAATACGTTATTACAAATAATCATTTAGGGGTCGGTAATCGGAGACTTTCCCCTAAGGCATCCATGGTTTTAACGAGAGCCGATAATTTATTTATACACAATTATATAAGATCACTTCTAAATAATATTTTAAGACCCATTTTATCAAATTAATTAATGGTCCGGACAAGGCTCGAACCCGTGTCCTACTGCTTGTGTGTCTGACGTCTCAGCCATTGAACCACACAGGCAGTTATATATATATATATATATATATATATATATATATATATATGTGTGTGTATGTGTGTGTATGATATACAATGTATACACATATATGTGTGTATTATTATATAACCTTTGCAACAGCTATCAACGTATGGATCACAGCTTGTTAGCTGCCTTAAACACTAAATATGTTATACATTTATTAATATTTAAAAATTATACATTATAACATTATTATTATTTATTATTCTTATCTATAATGAAACTTATCATGTTAATAAAGGGGTAATTGTCTCGATAAGCAACACCGCTTCTATAATTACCCTGGCATTGCCTAAATCTGATAATAATAATAATAATAATAATTGTATATAGATTATATATATATATATATATATTCTAAAATTTAGATATTAAATTACTTATGGAATCTTAGTGTATAAAATATATATAAATCATATATACATATAAACTAACAAACAACAATATTATATAATATTGAATAGTTTAGTGAAGTAGAGAGAATTAAGAATTATATTTGTATTCAGTAATATAGAATATATATATATATATATATATATATATTATATATATATAACTATAGTTAACAGTTTATATGCAGTAACAGACTGCATATAAACTGTTAATAACAGTGCATGCATAGAATAGATAGTTATAAGAAGCCGGAAAGCATAATAGTATAAGCAGCATACATTGTACAGTGAGATGAGCCGCTTATCTTATAATAGTATGTATTTCACAGAAGATAAATTACATATAATTTTAAATGTAGTGTACTTTGTGTTGTTGATTCGATTATATTTTGGAAATTTAAATTTGAAAAAAATGACCAACAAAAAATGCTACTATTTTGTATATAAATCTCACGTTAGATTTCACTAATTTTTATAATTTATTTATGTCTATAATTTTTTAATATATGCAAGATAATTATTATTTAATGACAATTATCAATAATAAAAATCAATTTCATGTTATAAATATACAATATTTGTTTGAAAATAAATGTATCTGTAATATTTTTATTTTGAAAATTAGACATTTTTGTTGCTTATAGAATAATGATTTTTTTAAATTGTGAAAAAAAAATTATCGGAAAAAATGTGCATTCATATATTAATTTATATATGAAAATGTGTTCATAATAATAACAATACAATCTGATTTTTAATTATTTCATTCGATAATTAAAAAATAATATATATATATATATATATATATATATATATATATATATATACTTATATATAATATAATCAATTTTAAATAGAAGTTTGAAAATGTTGTAATTTTGAAAACAAATTCTAAAAATAGATAATATTATCAGGAATTCTAGGAAAAATTAAATTTTTTTTATAATAGATACATGTATTATAAATAAAATGTTAACAATATTGTATAATAAAATAAACATAAATTCTATTAATATGGATTTATATAATTCTATTAAGAGTCCATGTTAAATCAGTATCTATGCAATGTTAAATATTAATCTTCCTGAGAAGGAACTAAATATAAATATAAAAAAATTCATTTTATTTTGTATATAGGTAGACATGTTTTGTATAGCTTTCTATTGATACAAACACAAAATAACGGCTCATCTTACCGTACAGTATACGTCTTAGTAGAAGGACATGTACTTTGTAGTATATATAGATAGCAATACGCATGAATTAACAAGAACGAGGTTAGTGTGTGAGTGAAAAGCACGTGACACTTGTAACAACAGTGATCACGTGGTAATGTCACATGGGTACCAGCATCACGTGTGATACCTTACTGGCGGATAGTTCGTTCGCTTGATTCCAAGATCTACCAACCGCTAACATGTGTCCTACAGGGTGGAGGGGGTAGGAATAATAGTGGACGTGTTCGCTACGGGGTGTGTATGTAAATGGGGGTGAAAACAATATACGTTATTAAGTTATTACATGTATTATATATATATATATATATTTATAATTAGTTATTATAGAAGTTACTGAGATAATATATATATATAACATTCAATATAAATAGTTAAAATAAATATTTTGAAAAGCTACCTAGTTTGGGAAAAACATAAGTTACGACATATTAAACGTTATTATACTGTGTAATATATTGTTATAATCATATTAGTAATATCATATATTAATATTATATTATAATATTGTTTCATTATATATATAAATAAATATGATTATTTTATATGAGCATATGAACCGTGGTTTTTAGCAGATGAGGCATGGCGTCTGATCGCTAAACTCGCTCCAATCAACAATACTATTACGATGAACTTCATGTTTCAGCTTCATTTTCAATATGAAATTATTAATTATAAAATTATTATTTATAATCTAATGATACACACACACACATATATATATACAGAGCTGGGCACGGTACTTGAAAAATGTATAATAGATACAATTAAAATTACACACTTTTTTTCTTATAATAGATACTACTACAATTACTTAAAAAAAATCATAGTAGATACAATTACACATACATAATTTTCTTAGTAGATACATCTTAGTAGATACAAATACATTATAATGATATACAATGTATATAGTATATAAATATACATTATATTTATATATATATATATATATATATATATATATATATATATTCATCGATGTTGATTTGAAAGTACTTATCAAGGAACATTAAGGGGGTATCCCACTACAAGTATTTTAACTTTTAAACTATTTTCTATAAAGTTAACTGTAACTTTACTGGGAAACCCCCTTACTTTCCGGCAACTTGCCTGAAATATAATAACTTTATAGGGTATCCCATTACAACTTGATAAAAAATGGTTTTAAAGTTACAATATTTCCGGTAAGTTGCCGGAAAATATTGTAGTGGGGTACCCCCTTTATACGGAAATAATGTCTGTAAATGTTTTATAGAAAGTGATTTTCTAGAAATTTGTATTGGTATACCACCTTTAAAGTGACTATTTTTCCGGAAAGTTGCCGGAAAGTAAGAGGGTAACTCAATAAAATTGTAGTTAACTTGCTAGAAAATAACTTCCTAAAAATATGTCAGGACATTATTTCTGGAAATACTACTATAGCTACTATAGTTGGATACCTCCTTTAAAATGACATATTAAATATTTACACCTTATAAAGTATTCTTCAATAGATGATATAGAATACATTTGTTGATATTTATTGACATTTAATGATGCCCACCATGAATATGTTAGTGTACTAACGTTTATTTCATCTGAAATTATACTATGAGCCATTACAGACTATAGAGAAATATACATTATTACAATATACTATTTTTCAACTAAAAATAATCAGCGAACTTTACTTTCGAATGTTAAACATGAATATAGTAAATTATCAAATATATAACAAATAAATTATTAATATATTATTAATTATTATTATTTAGATTTATCATATTTATTAAAATGATTTTATCTTTCTATATAATATATAATTTTGAATTATAAATAAATTATTATATAAAATATATTATCAAAATAATGTCTTTGTTATCAATAAATGTATATAATGGTTTTTGAGAATAAATCAATATAATTGATATATCATAATTTTTAACAATGAATTAATTTAAATATTTACAAAAGATATTTAATTAAAAACTATATATATAATGTATATATATATTAAAATTAATTTATAAAATGATATTATAAAATATTGATATAAAATAAATATAATGACCAAATGATATATTATTTAATAAAATGTATCTGTTTAAATAATTGTCTTAGTAGATACATATCGTAGATACTATTTATGACTAATAGATACGATTACAAATACTTTTGTAATTTTTATAATAGATACAAATACAAATACAAATATATCTTCGATACTGATTTTTTGCCTTTAATAGATACTGTATCGGCGATACTGTATATATATATATATAATATAATTAAGCAAGTAGAATGGACACAAGCATATTTATTTAGTTCAGAAAAATGTTATATTATTAATGAAGTAAAAGAAAGTATACGCCGAAAGCATCACATATAAGCAGGTATTAGCTATAGCTGACCTTACTAGCTATTGTAATCTACGACCACATTATTTGAGGAAGCATGAACATGTATTATATGAATATTATGCTGCTAAGATGCAAATTATACGGACAAGAAATAGAGTACACGACGTATCAGAAAAGTCAGACAATCTCAAAAAGTTGAAGCACATGATATTAGAAGATACCATTACTACATGTATATACTGCAGCATACTTCAATACATTCGTTATTATTAATTTATTCAGTAGATTGTATACTTCCTATGGGATTCTAATATTTATTTACTCGTTAATCATACATCATTTAGAGAATATGTTGAAAGTATGTATTCCAAATTTATAATAGTAATGTATGTATACATTTATTATTTATATTGACTCTTAATGGTACTATGCACTAGTGATGTAAATGATGCCGAGCTTTTGATGCCGAGCCGAGACTCTAGCCAAACGAGCCTGAACCGAGCCGATACTCTAACCAAACGAGCCCTAGACGAGACGAGACTCTAGTTAAATGAGCCCGAGCTGAGATAAGACTCTTACAAAACATAATCGAGCCGAAATGATTTTTTTTAAGTTACATTTTAAACATATTTTTATTAATTATATCCATATTTTTATTAATGTTTCCATATTATGTGACATATTATTAATTATTTGTATCGATAGGTGGCTATTTAACGATGCTTTTGACATTGATACTGCATCGATGCTTTAGGTATTGAGACTGAGACTGCATCGATACTTTGGGTAACCGAAACTGAGACTGCATCAATGATTTGGATAACTGAGACTGAGACTATATCGATGCTTTAGGTAAACGAGATTGAGACTGTATCGATCCTTTAGGTAACCGATACTGAGGGTGTGTTTACACGGTAAAAAGTGTGCCCAAAAAAACGGCACACTTTTGGGCATACTTTAATTGGACACACTTTTGTGTTTACACTGCTTATCAAAATGGCATACTTTAATTGGATACTTTATCTACCCATATGTTTAGTATTACAATAAAAATGAGGATAATTTAACATAAATACATTCAAACAAATTTAAAATTTAATATCAAATACAATTTATATTTATAAATATGGATCGAGATAAGACTGTATCGATGCTTTAGATTTGAACATCATTTACATCAGTACTATGCACCAATTCAATAATTATTTACAATAATATATATATAATGATTATATTAATAAATATAATATATAAGTCATACTCATTAATAACCTATTGGTACTATAGTGCAAATTAGGCTGTCATACTATTTCTAAATACTATCATGTACTCATTAATTACTACCTAATATTATTAATTAATATAATAATATTATATAATATGTATTATATTACTACTTTATTATCTAATCTATATAATGGAAATTATTAATAAATAAATATATATATATATATATATATATATATATATATATATTTATTAACATAAAATATAAATTATAATTTATAATAATATATTTAAACATAATACCATATATATATATATATATATATATATTTATATATATATATATAATATTCAGAGTTGGCTTAAAATCCTATAGGATTCATTTATAGATGAATGAAAAAGCAAAAGCTTGTCAGGTCATTCACCTATTTAGAGATTACGAGAAATAGATTAATTAACGTTAATATATAAATTGAATATTGAAGAGAGTATACAGAAACTAAACAAACTTATTATTGATACAGCAGATGAAGTTCTAGGAAAGTACAGAGAGAAAAAGAAAAGTTGGATAACAAATGAATTGCTAGACATGTGTGATCTGAGAAGACAATTAAAAAAGACGAAACATGAACCAGGAAGTAAATACAAGACTATCAATACTCAAATAAAAAGAGACATGAAAAAGGCAAAAGAAAACTGGATAAAACAAAAATGCGCAGACTTAGGAAACTGTCTAAACAGGAACAATTCAAAGAAAGCATACCAAATCGTTAAAGACCTAACAAAAAGGAAGAATAAAATCGCTGTAAACATACAAGACAAAGACGGAAAATGTATCACTGATAAGGAAGATGTTTTGAAAAGATGGACAGAGTATTGTTCAGAATTATATAAACATCAAGCCAATGGAGACAAGTCACTACTTAATGTAAAAGAGCCAACAAATCAAGAAAACTTTTCAATTCTGGAATCTGAAGTTGAAGCGGCTATACAATCCTTAAAAATTGGAAAATCACCGGGTGTTGATAACATCCCAGCTGAACTATTGAAAGCTGGAGGACATATACTAACAAAAATATTTACAAATATATGTAATTACATATGGGAAACAGGAATATGGCCTTCTTGCTGGACAAAATCTTTGATAATAAGTCTGCATAAGAAAGGAAGTTTCCAGAAATGCAAAACTATAGAACAATTAGTCTTATTTCACACTCAAGTAAAATTATGTTGAAAATAATCCTACGCAGACTACAGCACTTCACAGAAGAATTTTTATCAGAAGAGCAGGCTGGTTTTCGCAAAGGAAGAAGCACAAGTGAACAGATTTTTAATCTCAGAGTAATTTCAGAGAAGTACTCGCAACATAATAAGCCACTATACCACGTTTTTATCGACTTTAAAAAAGCTTTCGATCGTGTTTGGCATAGTGCATTATGGTCTACAATGAAAAGATTCAATATCAACTTAAAATTAATTGAAACTATAGAAAACCTATATAGTAAGGCAGAAAGTGCTGTATATATTGATGGAAAAGTTGGAGAATGGTTCCGGACAACAACAGGAGTGAGACAAGGATGTTTACTTTCGCCGACGCTATTCAATATAATGCTTGAACAAATTATGAATGACGCTCTAGATAAACATGATGGAACAGTAAATATTGGTGGAAAGATTATAACTAACCTAAGATTCGCGGATGATATTGATGCCTTAGCCGGATCGGAAAAAGAATTACATAATTTGATAACATTAATCGATAATACTTCACGTTCTTATGGTATGGAAATAAATGGTACAAAAACGCAATTAATGACGAATTCTGAAGGTAGATTTACATCTAATATTAGTATAAATAACACACCATTAAAAGTAGTTGATTCATTTAAATATCTAGGAGCGATTATTGATGACAAAGGTTCTAAAGCTGAAATTCTATCTAGAATTGGTCAAACAATCGCAGCCTTATCAAATTTAAATGTAATATGGTATGACACTTCGCTACATCTTAAAGCCAAAATTCAATTAATGCAATCTCTTGTGAATTCAATATTCTTATATGCATGCGAAACTTGGACACTAAGTAAAGATCTGCAAAAACGAATACGTGCTCTAGAGATGAGATGCCTTCGGAGATTACTAAATATTAACTATAAAGATAGAGTCACGAACGTGGAAGTTAGAAGACGGGTAACATGTCAAATCGGCCCACACTCAGAACTATTAGCAAAGGTTATTGAAAAGAAACTCAAATGGTTCGGTCACGTTATTAGGTCTGACACAATATCAAAAACAATTCTGCAAGGAACTGTTGACGGTATAAGAAGAAGAGGACGACCGAAGTTACAATGGCAAGACAATGTTGTCGAGTGGACTGGCATGGATATTGTAAAAGCAATGAGAGCGACGATGAGCAGAGAAGGATGGAGAAAAGTTATATGGAATTCAACGGCGCCCCTACGGCATCCAAATGCTATGGGATAGGTTAAAGGTTAAAAAAATATAAATAATATATATATATATATATATATATAACAAAATAATATATATATATATATATATATATATATAAATATATAGGTTATATAAAAATATATATATAAAAATATAATATTGTCTTAAAATCGTAATATAATATACAATATTACAGACAATCAATCTATAATAATACTAAATTAAATATAAATGAAATAAACATAAACATTTAAAAAAAAAATACAAATTTAAAAAAATTATAAAGAATACTAATATATAGGTTGATAAGTACAACACATGATACTACCATTATCACCCAGTATATCCAGGATGCGTAGAACATCAACTTTCAGGTAAGGGTGTTCTAAATCCTATATCATTTGGAATTACACAATTGACAGAGGTGTAAACGCTGATATCCTTATCCCCCCTGCATACTATACATCCCTAATATACCCAATGACTCAAGCATATCCAATCCTGTACCCAAAAATACTCATATATACTAAAATGTGATGAAACTAAAAAAATGAAAATATACATTGTAATGTTAAATATAAAAATTATATAAACTAAATTATATATATATATATATATAATTGATCAACTAAAATCCTAGCTGTATAATAGGTATATCTATTGGTATAATAAGTAGGCCTGTATATAACTACAATTCTAGTTGTAGTTATAGGCGTGATGTTTTAATATTTCAATAGGAAAGCATTGTAGCACCATGTATGGGAGGATTAATATTCTGAACCCTAATAGTAATTGATACATATGGGGTAATTGTCTCGATAAGCAACACTGCTTCTATAATTACCCTGGCATTGCTTACATCTGATAATAATAATAATATGATAAATACTCACGAGTTGTTTGTATAATTATATGACTCATCTGGGTCGATGTATACATAGTAATAAATACTATAGAAATTCTATTTAAAACAATAATGTTTCTATACAATTGCATCAATATGCGTGCAAGATATGAGGTAAACTCTATTTTAAAAGTGTATGAAAACATTGACTAAATAATGTTTTCTATATATATATATATATATATATATATAATATCACACACACACACACACATATATATATATATATATATATATATATATATATATATATATATATATATATATATATATATATATATATATATATATATATATATATACAGCTTATGTATATGTTTTGAATAAATTATAATTTATATATTTATAAACTTAAAAATATAAAAATATTTTATTATTCAATACTAATCTCTAATATGAATATACTATTATTATGAAGTAATAACCGCAACACCTTACCTATAGTTACATGTATGTAGGGCCCTATATTGTAGGGGAAAGTAACCTATTACGAACACTTTAATAATAAATGGTCTTAACATTTTATTACTCAATATTTGTATTCAAAAATTACAATATATTTATATTATATGATTATATATATTATTGTGACTTAACATTTTATTTTATTTTGTTATTCAATATATAACGGGGGTGTCCATATTCGGTACCCATGGGACCCATGCCATGGGTACCGAATACGGACACCCTGTGTTATAATACGAAAACCCTATATACCACTATGCTATACTATATATTATAATATTATCGATTAACCAACCAGATAAATTTAAATTACATTATTTATAATTAATTTTATGAATGATTTAATATAATTTAATTAGTAATTAAGTTATTAATTTTTATTATTTTATTAATTCATAATTACAAGTGAAATATATAAATAATAAGCATATCCCGTATTAATAAATTGATGGTATAAATATAAAACGCACGTTATTTTTTCTTAAAATTATAATAGTCCACAAGCTACCCTCTGATTGGTTAAAGGATGTCCATATTAATACACTTAGAGTGTCCGTATTAGGGAGTTATATTACATCAAGGTATATGATTATTACCTAATTAATTTGTAATAATAAATATAGAAATTAAGTATATAATGTTTAGAATGCTTTAGTTATTAATAATATATAGTTATATTTTATATCGATACGTTTGTATATTGTTGAGAAGGTTTTATGTTGACATTTTTTTTCATAAATTTAAAAACGTAATAAAAAAACAGTTTATTGGATATATAGTTATATATAGGATATATCAGTTATATTATAAATAATTAAAAAATAAAAAATACTTATTTAGACTATTTATATAATTATGAATATTTTATAAACATTTTTTTTGTAGGATTTATAGTTTCTGAGATACCGAGAGTGTCCGTAATCTGATAATTTCCCATATGTGTTAGCGCAGTTAGGTATTCGCGTAAATAAATATTATAAATTATATAAATTATATAAATATTCTTATAAATAAAAAAATCGCGAGTCAAATAATGATCTTATCAGATCCTTTCATCGATCCCGATCCTCCAATAGATACCCGACTATTTGCCGACATAGATCCACTGTATATTATCCGATCCCGATCCCGATCCGGATCGCCGATTAATGATCGCGATCACCATCACAATGTATACATTATACACCTATAGGTTCGCAATATAAGTTTGATTTCGTATCTAAGCCCAATGCAATATCAAAATGTTAATATATCAGAACCCCGATATATCAGATACATTTCTTTTGTCCTTTTTATTCTGAGATAACGAGCTATGGCGGTATATATACACAAAATAAGGAATTCAAATATAAATATTGGATATATCTGTATATATATATATAGTTATATAACTGTAAAGATTAATACATTTAAAATAATTAATATATATAGATTCATTTATATATATATATATATATATATATATATACAGTAAAACCTCTCTATAAGAAACTATTTTTTTTCAGTAATTTTTTTCTTATAGAGAGGTTTTCTTATAAAGAGGTTTTTACTTTTCCATTGATTTTAATAATTAATTTATAATTGAAAATGCTTTATATAACCTATAGGTTGTATATATATATAGTATATTTATTTATTTAAAAGTATTAATCAAAAGAATAGTTTAGAAATATGATTTATTTAAAAATAACATTTATTAATTAATTTTAATAAATATTAATACATTTATGGATATTCAATAACAATTATTAATTAATTTTTAATTCATTTAGAGCTATTTAATATGTAAAGCTATATTTATATGTAATATAAAATATTTGTAAGAGAAAACAATATCTTATATAATAATTAATTTCTATAATTTTTATCAATATACAATACTTCTATTTATATATAATTATTTTTTATATTTTTTATACAATAAGTTTCTTATAAAGAGGTTTTTCTTATAGTTTTCTTATAAGAATTTCTTATAAAGAGGTTTTTTAATGTGGAAAAGGTTGAATTCCAACCAAATGTGTAAACAATTTTCTTATAAAGAGGTTTTTCTTATAAAGAGGTTTCTTATAGAGAGGTTTTACTGTATATATATATTTAGATAATATATTATAGAATTAAGATTATATATTAGTATGTATATATACTTGTATATGTGTATAATTATATATATATATAATATATTATATATATATATATATGTAAATATATTTTCAAAATATATGATTATATACAATATTAATTATAACATTATTTCATAGGTTTAAAAATATATTGTTAATTTAAAAAATATTCTGAATATAATGTATTTATTTATCTTTAGATAATTAAAGAAAATCCTTAATTATCTGTCAAATATAAAACGATAATATAAAGTTAATTTATAATAATTAATTTATATATATATATATATATTAGGAACCTGGTAGGATGACGTACACGAATATGAGATCTGAGTGTTGAACACAAATGATGTATTATGTAATCTGATGAACGAGTGCGATGTAATGACAGCCCTATGATGAGAGAGGCGTAACCTTGTAGAGGTGACCGATCTTGCATTACGTAATTACATTACATCGATGCGGTAATTTATTTCTATAATTAGATTGTTAGAAGTGTATATTAAGAATATGAATATTATTCAATTGATCTATTTATAACCCACATTTATAATTATTACTACACAATATAACTTATTATATATATATATATATATATATATATATATATAATGTTTATGTATAATATATTATTATTAATAATTATATATATATATATATATATATATAATGTTTATGTATAATATATTATTATTAATAATTATATATATATATATATATATAATTATTAATAATAATATATTATACATAAACATTATATATATATATATATATATATATATAATAAGTTATACTGTGTAGTAATAATTATAAATATATATATATATATATAGTGGTATGTGTTAATGAGTGTATTTCTATATTCATATATATATATATATATATATATATATATATATATATATATATATATATATATTTATAGTAGAATAAGGATATATAAATTACTGATATAAATTAATTATTAGCATGCACGAGTGCACCCATGAATTAACAAATATTGAATAGTGTCTGACCATATATTCCTATAATATTATTGATTAAAATACACAATAAATGTGTATATATATAATATCCTTACTTAATTAATGTTCACAATTTAAGTTATGTACAAAGAATGTAAAACATAAAAATAAATAATTAAAAAAATATCTTCCCAGAATTAAATATATACATTAATTGTTATTGCCAATAACTTATTGGTATACTCATTATGTTGTTAAATAAACGTAGTAGCATAATCAATACAATTTATTTTATATATATGAGAGGGAAGGGGGTAGTAGCCGAGGACGTAGTAGTGGCCATTTTAATTAATGCTTAAATGGTGCTTGATAGGATAAAAAGTTCTATATACAATATTTAGATAATTAAAATATCTATAATATATAGTACACATTTTTTTAAAATAATTAATTAATTTCTCTAATTTATTATATAATATTTTTTTGTCAAATTTTGACAAAAAACATGATTATATATATTTATGATTATTTATGTGTAAGAGTATGTGTATATATAATTAAATTATTGAATCAAATAAGGTGCGTATGCATCATAAATATAATTATTTAATATTACATAATTAACAAAATATAAATCGAATACATTACGATACACCTATCGCATTTTCTGGTACTAGCGGCCACTACTACGGCCTTGCCTCATTTGAGTGCTTTTTATAATGCATAATCAAATGTTTATATTAGGTTAAACACTTTATATATAAAAGTGAAATCACAGTATTCTAGAACTATATGATTTCTAGTTAATTCAAAAAAAATAAAAGCATAAAATTCAGTATTTATCGATATATTATAAATCTTCTGAGGCATATTAATTATCGGCCACTACTCCCTTCCTTTCCCTATATTCTTATTATGATATAAAAAAATACTTAAAATATATGTAATAATGAATGAATTAATGAATTAGTTTATTTAAAAAAACACAGAATTTAGCGGGAGCCCTTTACTGGTCTATAAAGTAACGAACACACAAACAAAAATACAAAAAAACGAATTGATTCCAAATAATTACAGATAAGACAAGCATATAAAAAGGTATTATACAGAGTTAAGGTTGTTTGATTCAAAAACAATACGATAATTGGATCTTGCCTAAATCATATGGTTATAAATTCCATGTACGAGGAACAACGGAGAATAAGGCACGAAAACGGAGTACACTTCTAGTAGTACATTAATCTAATACAGGATTTCTTAACCTATGGGTCATGACTAGGGATGTAAATGATACCGAGCTTTTGATGCCGAGCCGATACTATTGGTTTTTGATGCCGAGCCGAGACTTTCATTTTCGGAAAAAAAAGAGGTCAAGCCGAACAGAGACTCTAGCCAAACGAGCCCGAGCCGAGTTGAGACTTTTACAAAACATTACCGAGTCGAAATGATGATTTTTTGAAATTACATTTTAATACTAATTTTTATATATTTCACATTTACATCAATTTAAAAAAAATAATCTTCTCCAACTTCACGATTCAGTGAATAATAATGTAAATTGTATCTAGTGGTGTAAATAATACCGAGATTTTTGATGCCGAGCCGAGAATTTGGTTATTGATGCCGAGCCGAGACTTTCATTTTCGGGGAAAAACGAGCCCGACCGAGCCGAGACTCTAGCCAAGCGAACCCGAGCCGAGCTGAGACTCTAACAAAACGAGCCCGAGCCGAGTTGAAACTTTAGATAACTCAGACTGAGACTGCATCATGCTTTAGACTTGAGCATCATTTACATCACTAGTCATGGGGGTTTTTCAAAGGAGTCATGGGTTTTTTTATTAATAATATTATATTAAAAAAAAGAAGATTTCTCCGAAAATTCCGTGTAATAGTAAATCTCAATGGTTATTATTATTGGTGAAAAATTACATTCTCAGTATTTAAAAATATATTTATAGGAACAAGTCAGCTATTCGATGAGTTAAATTGTCCTGTGAACCAAAACAAGTAGTAATTATAAATGTCTCTTTCAATTCAGTGATTTCCTCTACACCCCTAAATTAGCTTTAATATATATATATACCTACATATATATAATATATATATATATATATATATATATATATATATATATATATATATAGTTAGTTAACTATGAGGGGTAATGAGGGGTAATGTTATGCAATAGTATTATTTATATATTACCATATATATATGTATATGTCTTTTTGATGTAATGAAAAGAAATTTATAACAGATAAAGTCAATGGAAAAATGTTTACTATGTTATTACATAAAATCAATTAAAATAAGATAAGTAATAAATAGCTCGATTTTAAATATATATAGTATACAGATGTAATTTATAACATTATTTTTTTATTTTTTTTCAGTCTAGTATTGAAAATTAAACTTGTGGTTAACATATAAAATATAACTTAATTTAAACTAAATTCAAAAAAAATAAAAATTATATTAATAAAATATTTGTAATTATAATAATTTAAAATTATAATTGAATTATCTTGTTTATTATTTAATTTATACAGTATAATTATAATATAATTATAATAATTTACTAAAAATATATTATTTAATACTTAGATATCAAAAAGATCTTACCATAAACGTTTTATGAAGTTTGGGTTCACATCGATTGTAAATAATGGTACTACTGTTTTACCACAATGTGTTATTTGCAAGAAAACATTAGCAAATGAGGCATGAAACACGGCAAATTAAAACTATATTTTACGAAATTACATCCCGTGATTATTAATAAAAATGTAGTGTTTTTCAAGTTTAAACAAAATCAACTTAAACGATCACGTTTGGACAATGATTCAAGTGTAATGTTTCAATCAAGTAACGTTACAAGAGCATCCTATGAAATAGCACTTCTTATTTCCAAGCAAAAAAAGCATACACAATAGGAGGAATATTAGTGAAACCCTGTATAATTAAAGCTGCCACATTGCTCTTGGAACATAAATCAGTAGATAACTTGAGTCAGATTAGTGTATCCAATATTTGATACCATATGGTAAAATTAAAAATATAATTGATGAAATGTTAGAAGACATTAAATTACAAGTAATACAAAACATCAGTCAACATAAACTATCTTGGTCAACATTAACTGGTGTATGCACAGATGGAGCTCCAGAAATGCTAGGATCAAAATCATGATTTGCTACTTTAGTAAAAAAAGAAGAATCCAAATATCACAACTATACATTACATGATTCAGCGAGAAGCTTTAGCGTCGAACTTTTCCTATTAATTTGATATCGGTTTTACAAACAATTATCAAAATGTTTAAGTTTATTTTAAAAAGTGTATTTAATACATGTTTTTTTCGGCTTTTATGTCAAGAGTTGAATTATACTATTAAGGACTTTCTTTATTATACCGCTGTCAGGTGGTTGTCGAAAGGTAATGTTATAGCACCTGTATTTAAGCTCATGGATGAATTGAAAATATATTGTAATTCTCAAGGTAAACATTCAGAACATATATTAAATTAGATTACCGATAATTTTAAAGAAAACGTATATTACCTTACATATATATTCGAAGAATTTAATCTTCTTAATCTTCAACTTCAAGGTCCAGATACAACCATAATAATACATAGAGATTGCATAAAAACGTTAAAGGATAATCTAAAACTATGGATCAGGAAAATAGAAAATAGAAACATATCATGTTTCCCAAGATTATAACACATTATTTATGATAGTAATATATCAGAGAATCTCAATAATGAAATGTTAGCTCATCTCAAATATTTATACAGCAAATTTTAAAATTATTTCCCTGAAATAAATACAGAAAGCATACAAATAAGACTAGCAATAAAATCCGCTTATTATAATTGTGGATGCATCATGATATCATGATATTCCTGAGGAAATGGAAATAAATGTCTTAGTTTAGTAAATAATATATCCATGAAAGATGTATTCAAATAAGAAGAAAACATATCAGATTTCTGGGCAGCGATATCAACACAATATCCAAAAATAGGTATATTTGCATTGCGGGTACTTTTGCCATTTTCATCAACGTATTTATGTGAAAAAGGATTTTTTTACATTATTGAATATAAAATCAAAAGCTATAAATAAACTTGAAGCACAAAGAGATATGAGATGCGTTTAAGCAAGAATATTTCAGATTTCGTATGTAAGAAATAAATTCACAAATCCAATTAATAAATATTTTAAACAAATCTGTTTTTTTTATTTTAAAAATAATTGTGGGTAAAAGTAAAATTTTATTTCATGAAATGGGTCATGAAAAAACAGTTTAAAAACCCCTGATCTAATAGAACAGTATCCGATGTTCTAACTTGGCTATATATTGTTCGATGTTTCAAAAGATTGTTAATATATTCAGGCTTACCTATTAAAAATATTTTTTTTGTGCTAAGAATATTAAACGGTGATTGCATCGCTTTCTAAATGGAAATCACTTAAGATTATGTTGGTACATATCTGTAAGCGTATGGTCGTGGTGATTAACATTATAAATAAGTGGTATAGAAGCGTGAATAATGTGTTCCTCTTTTTTATATCAGTGCTATTAATGTCACTAAAAAGTGATCCACAGTAATCTATTCTAGATGATACAAGAGCATTAATTAGTTTTCTTATAATACGAATATATGATATATGTATTAGAAAATATTTCTCTATAGATAGAGTCATATTTTCTAATATGGGCAATTATAGGTAAATGGTAATTTGCAGACTTAGATATAGCATTCATGTAATGATCAACATATAAAGTACTATCCTTAATGACGCCGAGGTTACGGATTGAATCAGAATGTAGTATCTAATTACCATCAATAATCACAGAGGGGTACATTTTCGGTATTCTAGATATATTCAGTAGTTAAGTTGTAGATTTATTCACTAGATAGTTTCTAAGCAGCCAATTAATAATATCTGAAGTACACTCTAGGAGTTTCAAATTAGAGGTATACCGCCTATAGGCGAATTAATGGGAAATTTAATGATAAGCTGAATATCATCAGCATACATATTGTTATTGTTATTGTTATTTTTATTTGGTGGAGTTATTTCATCCCATCCAGGAACTTAGATGAATGTTTCACTTATAACCATATATAGCTCTAATGTCCCTTCGAAGCCGATCTCATGTTAAGGAATCCATGGTTTTAACGAGAGCCGATCATTTATTTTAACACAATTATATAAGATCACTTCTAAATAATATTTTAAGATCCATTTTATAAAATTAATTAATGGTTCGGACGAGGCTCGAACCCGTGTCCTACTGATTGTGTGTCTGACGCCTTAGTAACTGAGCCACACAGACAGTATCTATATATGGTAACTATTGTTAGATATCTTGTTGTCTTGGAAATCATTCTATAAGTCCCTAATACGGAAACTCTAGATGTCTTAATATGGACACCTTATAACCAATTAGCGCGCAGAGTATGAACTATTCTTATTTTCATAAACATCACTTAAATTATAATATTAATACAACCAATAAAGCTAAATCTTTTGTATTATTTAGATACATACATTAATTATTAATTAATGTTAATTAGGTATTATTAATTAAAAAAGTAATACAAATAAATATATTATTAACTAATTAAATTAGAATAAATTATTTATACAATTAAATATAAATAATGTAATTGTAATTTGTCTGATTGATTCATCAATAATATAGAGATTATCTAGTGGTGTACAGGGTGTCCGTATTATAACACAGAGTATCCGTATTCGGACATAGGTACCGAATACAGACACTCCCGTTATCTATGGAATAAAAAGATTAAATAACATTTTAAAATCACAATAATATCTATAATCATATAATATTAATATATTGTAATTTTTGAATACAAATATGGAGTCATACAATTTTAAGACCATTTATTGTTAAAGTGTCTGTATTAGGTTACTTTCCACTATATATATTATAATAAACTTATGGAGCTTCGTTATATGTATATATCAAGGAAAATAATTAAAATATAAAAATCTTAATACGAAAATTAAAATAAGTGTTGTGCGAATCACCTTATTTTTAAAATGCTGTACTGAAAAATATCCAGTCATGGCTTGAATGTCCAGAATTTGTTCATACGATAAGTAAAACCAAAAAAATACTTTAATATAAAGTAACGCCATCTAGTGGATTATAAATGGCCACATTACCCGCAAAAGGTGGAAACCTTACCCTCCATGGATGGTAATGTCGTCACCTTAATAATTTCACATAGGGGAGGGAAGGGGGTAGTGGCCGAGGAGGGAGTAGTGGCTGTTTTAATTAACGCTTAAATGGTGCTTGATAGGATAAAAAGTTCTATATACAATATTTAGATAATCCAAATATCTATAATATATAGTAATTTTTTTTTTAATAATTAATTAATTACTCTAATTTATTATATAATCATTTATTATCAAATTTTGACAAAAAAAATGATTATATATATATATATGCTTATTTATATGTAAGAGTATGTGTATATATAATTAAATCATTGAATCAAATAAGGTGCGTATGCATCATAAATATAATTATTTAATATTACATAATTAAAAAAATATAAATCGAATACATTACGAGACACCTATCGCATTTTCTGGCACTAGCGGCCACTACTAGAGCCTTGCCTTATTTTAGTGCTTTTTTAATGCCTAATCAAACGTTTATATTATTAGGATAAACACTTTATATATAAAAGTGAAATAATAGTATTCTAGAACTATATGATTTCTAGTTAATTCATAAAATAAGAGCCTAAAATTCAGTATTTATCGATATATTAGAAATCTTCTGAGGTATATTAATTATCGGCCACCACACCCTTCCCTCCCCTAATAGTAACACTAAAATGAAAAAATAATTCGGAAGTCCTCTTGTATATAATAATATATATGTATCTATATTGAAAACATTATTGAATTTGAACTAATATTTATAAAGTTATCAACTTTATCTAAAAGTGTTCACATTACCCATATTTCCCAATAGCTCTATTTTATAATATAACAATTCTAGTAATATTTGATTAAATATATATCCCCATATAGTAATACAATAGCTATAACTTATAAGATTAGGTAGTATAAATGCATTATATAATAATTTAAATGATTTTATAGTTAATGAAAATTTGAGTTTATGTAATATGTATATGTAAGCTATGAATTTAAATATTATTTTGCAAAATTATTCAATGTTAGATTTTTAGTTAAGTTTATAATAAATATACATTATTAACATGTATAACATTCTAATCTATTAAATATTTTTTTTTATCAATATTATTAAATAATATTATCAAAATAATATATAGTTGTATTATCTATTATTATATTAATTGTGAATTTATTCATAATAAGACAATTTTTAATTTTGTAAGTTAATAAGTAACTATTGAATTAAGATTATTAATATATTTATTTAAAAAAATAATATTATTATCACCAGTGAATAAAATAATTGAAAATATTAGAAATTAAATGCAAGTCATTCATAAATATATAGTATAGATCCTAGGAATGAACCACGAGGACTCCATAATTAGTATTTGTTTATATCTGACTCGCTATTGACATATACATTTTTTGTTTCCTTTTTTTAAGGCTTAGCGAAACATATGCATTTTTACATGATGAACATAGATGATGTATTATTTACTAAATGCAACATATATTTATAAATACATAAAATACTAACCTAATTTTGTTATGTTGTATATTATATTTAGAACTATATATATATATATATATATATATATATATACATAATAACATTTAAAATTGTATGATAAGATCTCTAACTATAAAATCAAGAGAATATGATTAATACATTATGATGATAATTAATATTTAAAAAAATAAAAATCTAGAAAAATCTATAAATGTTAAATTTATTATATGGAGTTGTGAAATTTATTTTAGTATTATGAGTCATATCTGAAAAGTATCATATTATATATAAACTCTGAAAATGTCATGCTATTTTATCTAGTATTTCAAAAGTTATGGAGCTTCAAATATATAAAATTAGTTTTAAAAATATAACAGATATATTTGTGTTTTAAAATAAATATTTTTTTTAATTTAAATATTATTTTATTTTAAATTTTTATTGAATATATATAACACCATAACTTTAGAAATACATAAAAGAATAACTAAATTTGTTCAGTATCTTATACTATATATTTAGAATTATATATATATTCTAAATTTAAAATGTTTTGATAAGTATAAGACTAAGAAAATGGGACCTACACTATTAGTAAATAAATTAGGGGAAAGTCTCAGATTACCGACCCCCTCCTAATACCGACCCTCTCGTATCTCAGTAACTATAAGAAATATCAAAAAATTATATATACATGAGCTCTTAGTAATTTAAAGATAAATAAGAATAAATATTTTGTTATAAAAAATATCCAATCCTACAATTGTTATTTGATAAAATGTAATATTCTGTTTTTACCTTTTCAATATTTGAATAATAACTTTTTTTAAATCATTTTAAATTCTTTATTTATTAAAAGAAAACTTAATACTAGGCATAATTTTATAGATCAATAAAATGTTTATAAAAATTATTAATATATTATAATTTGAATAAGTATTAACCAATATATCTTAATTATGGCAAACGATATTATTTTCCTATTACCGACCCCATGTGATTTATAATATCCGATCAAAATAGATAATTTAGTTTACTTTGAAATTATTATAATTTCTGTTTGTATCATTTTGACCTGTCAATAGTATATTTTAATAGCGTAAATAATACTATACAATGATTATTTAATATATGTAGTTATATTCATATTCAGTTAATTTAAAGTTTAAAATATAAATATTAAGTTCAATTCTAAATTTATTATGAATATTAAAACTTAAATTCAATGATATTTGCCTGTGTGGCTCAGTGGCTAAGGCGTCAGACACACAAGCAGTAGGACACGGGTTCGACCCTCGTCCGGACCATTAATTAATTTTATAAAATGGGTCTTAAAATATTATTTAGAAGTGATCTTATATAATTGTGTATACATAAATGATCGGCTCTCGTTAAAACCACGGATGCCTTAACACGAGAGCGGCTTCGAAGGGACATTAGAGCCATATATGGTTATAAGTGAAAACTTCATCTAAGTTCCTGGATGGGATGAAAGGACTCCACCAAATAAAAATAACAATAACAATAACAATAACAATATATAAATTACGTGCATTTTTTAATTCATTATATCTATTTATGTCTGCTATTTTGATTGGATATTATAATAATTAAATTATTTCTACCATGAGTATTTAGGGGATCGGTAATAGGAGACGGGGGTCGGTATTAGGAACATGTACCCAATTACCGACCCCCGGTTTATTTTTGTCAATATAATTATATTAAATATTGAAAATAGCAAAATTATAATTTTGCTATTATATTAATAAATATATTTATTATCATAATATTATCCTACAAATTTTCAAATAAATATTATGAATATTTAATAAGTTATTACAGAAGTCAAATGATATTTAACGATAATTATGGGTCGGTAATCGGATACTTCCCCTAATATAAATTTTGTATAATTATTTGTAATCGCTTATCGTTTACTAATGCATATTTTAAGCATTTATATTTACTTAGGTGTATTATATAATTTTAAAGGGAATTAATCAACATTTCTTATTTTAAAATATTAATTTTGTTTAAATAATATATATTTTTTCAAAAATAATTTAGGTCAAAAATCATTTACCTATATATAGGTAACCTTTTTTTACCTATAGGTATACCGCCGGCTCTTAAATAACTACTAAAATCTAATTGATACCCCTAAAACCATAATTTGATCATTTATTTAATAAAATTTCATGATTATTTGTATACAAAGATTTCTTGAGGTATGTAGAAACAATTGAAGAAATAAAAGTATTCTCAAGTTTCCAATGAAGTCATTCATTAAAATATGTATTGAAACGGATGTATCTACATTTTATTTGTAAACCAAATTGTGATTTATATATTAAATCATATTTGTCAATAAAATATATCATTCTAATTTTTATAATCTTTTTAAATATATTTGAAAATTGAGATATCAATAACATTGGTTTATATAGACCATATACACATACAAATTATATAATTTGTAATATTAGTTTTATCTCCATTTTTAAATAATGGAATGACTTTAGAAATCAAGAGTATAAAGGGGCCTTCACACCAAAAAAATAGTCGGATTATCTGGCAGATATTTCTCGAGAATTATTATAGCCGGATTTTATTTATTTAGAACAGTTGATGGATATTTTCGATGATTACCATTGATTACCATTGTATGATTCATAGCTACATATAAAAAGGTAAACTTGTTAACTATATTAGTGCATGTATTTTGTTATATTATATTTATGTATGTAGTTATGTACTACATAATATATATATATATATATATATATATATATATTTTTATATATATATATATATACACATATAACTATAGTTTGTATATGTAGGTAGTTAGGTATACACCTATAGGTATACCTAACTACCTATGTATAACACACACATATAACATACATATATACAAACACAAACACATATATGTATGCACTAAGGTAGTTAATAAATGCACATGTTTGTTCTAAATTAAAATGGCGCGCGACGAGCTCCAACAACCGCCTCACTAATGCAAGTTGAAAGTTCACGGATATCCGTCAAACTGCCGGATATTTTTAGAACGAGTTCCAATTAAATCCGGCAGATAATCCAGCGGATAATCTGGCGGATATTTTCGTCTTCACACCAAAAATCAATAAAATCCGGCTATAATCATTCTCGCGGATATCCGTGATGAAATATCCGCCGGATAATCCGGCTACTTTTTTGGTGTGAAGGTACCTTTAGTAGTTTGCTTATATTCAATTGGCGAATTAGTATATATATATATATATATAGATACGCCTCAACCACGTTTATTTTTATGAATAGTATTCACTGATGTATACTCTTTTATATTATAATTACCAATATGATATTATTTTAACCACGTAATAATAATAATAATAGAAAATATATGTAATAATATATTTAAATAATGTTCTATATTATCATATTTTGTTAATATAATATGTCTACCCTGTTAGAAATAAATAGTATAATATCGATTAAAAAATGGTATAACCCCGTGGCGCCCTGGTATACCATTTACGGTATAACTAATTAAAAAAGTTATACCATATTTTATAAAACGTTATACCATATTTGATATAAAGTTATACCATGATTTATTAAAATGTATACCATATATTATATAAAGTTATACCATATTTTATAAAAAGTTATACCATATTTGATATAAAGTTATACCATAATTTATTAAAATTTATACCATATTTTATAAAAAGTTATACCATATTTGATATAAAATTATACCATAATTTATTAAAATGTATACCATATATTATATAAAGTTATACCATAATTTATTAAAAGTTATACTATATTTTATCAAAAGTTATACCATAATTTATTAAAATGTATACCATATATTATATAAAGTTATACCATAATTTATTAAAAGTTATACTATATGTATTTAAATTTTGTACAAGTGTTTATAATAACTTACTATTCTATATTATTAATTTATATATGGAATCGACATTTATAATAATAATTTATTTTCTAAAAACCACATATTTTGGTGTAACAATATTGTTAATTAACAGATACATTTTTAAATAAATAACGTGATACAAAATTACATAAAAATTAATGTTTGTAGGACATGTTATGTGAAACAAATAAAATGTACAATACCACATAATAAAATACGAAATAAATTATTTTGAACGAAAATCAAACAATTATCGACACACATAATAAGCATCCTTTTTTCTGATATATGGAGTCATTAGTTCCTGCAATTAAATATTTATATATGTTTATTTATATGTATTATTAATTAATATTTATATAAATAAAGTACTATTATATATATATATATATATATATATATATATTTATATATAGTATACTAGAGTATATAATAATATTGTATATTATATAATAGTATATATATATATATATACTTATAAAGATATATCTTATAAAGTATACTTTATACAGTTAATATAGTATACTATATATAAAGTATACTTTAGAATTGTAATTAGAAAAATTCAATATATTATATTAATTACTGCAGTTATATATATATATATATATATATAGGATATACTATACTTTTGAATTAGTATACGAAAAATCAAATATTTAAAATAACTATAATATTAAATCTATAATATTAAGTAACCTTATCTTTATTTTCATTGATACTAGTATAAATTCATTTTTCAATAATTCGCAAACTCCCATCATAAAATATAAGATTCCCGCATCTATTTTAGGAAATATTATATTATATATTTAATTATACACTTTATAATCTATATTTGATTAAGGATAGAATGATATTGATAATATGTGTACAATAGTTAACATTATTTATATATATACCTATTAGTAATATTATTTAAATTTAATTACATTGTGAGTAAAAATTTAATAAATAATTGACCATATATGGATATAGTAATAGGTTTAACTAATGTTATTAATTAGATAACTAAATTACCTGTTTGATCAGTTTGCGTAGTAGCGCTACCTAGTACATCAATATATTCGTCTATATATTTGTATATACGTTATATGCTTTATCATCCCCATCAATTCACTATTCCTCTCCGTTTTTCTAATATTTTAAGTGAAATTTGAAATTCTGCAAATTATTCTTCAATTTCCTGCATATTAATATATAGCATATAGTTATCATAATTTTATAATATATATATATATATATATATATATATATATATATGTGTGTGTGTGTAATAAAGTGAATGTTATAATACAGTTTATTAATCAAAGCAAAGAACTGTTGAACATAATAATAATAAGAATAATAATAATAATAATAATAATAATAATAATAATAATAATAATAATAATAATAATAATAATAATAATAATAATAATAATAATAGTACCTACCTGGTGAGATGCATAACGAAGAATGAGGCAATCTCACCGAGTGGAATTTATTCTATAGAAAAATAACGAAATATACTTTACAGACGATCAAAATATAAAATACCATAAAACCAAACATTTACATGGCTATGGCCATAGAGAACGAAGTGAAGTCACTTCGTTCTCTATGGCTATGGCTATGCAATTAACACAGAGCGAGACACCGAAATCTAGATTAAAGTTGTTATTTAGATATATCGATTTCTGTTACGTAATGATAAATGCATTTAAATGTATATTACATTAATCGATATATCTACAACGTTGACTTTATAACATATATATATATATATATATATATATATATATATATATATATATATATATATAATTATATAATTATATTCTAACAATTTAATTATATATTATAAATTATATATAAATATATTATAAAATTATAAAATTATATATTATATAAACTTTTATATTATTATATATAATATGATATAATTTGTATATATATAATATAAGTATAAAAACCTTATGTATATTGTAATGTGTTGAAAAATAGATGCTTCTCATGTTGAATGTAGAGTGGAAATAGTATATGTTAATAAATAAAATGGAATTATGGAATTATGGGTTGATTATGAGTTAATTCTGGGAATTATATATAATATATAAATAATGCCTATTAGCTTGTATTGTAAATAAATTTATAACAATATTTTTTTTATAGTTCTATTAAAAATATCACCGGGAAGGTCTTCCCGATATCACCTAGTTTTTTTATATGAGGGTAATTAATACTTAATTAAATCAATATGTTATTATTAATACGTATAGTATATATGTATACACACACATATACACATACACACACATATATATATATATATATATATATATATATATATATATATATATACGTACAATGTACGTCTTACATGCATACATGCAATCTCTAAATCCGCTAATTTCTATTTGAGAACAATTCGTCACATTAGAAACTATTGTTCGCCCAACATCACTAAGCGCCTTCTCAATGCCCTAGTATTATCTCGAATAGACTATTGCTGTTCTCTATTCTACGGAATTAAGAACTCTGAAGTTATTAAAATTGACCGAATTATTCGCTCATCCGTAAGATTAGTTCATAGGCTTAAGCGACGGGATCATGCTTTAACTGACACCCACCAATGCAATATGAAATGGCTATCGTTTAGAAAACGGTGCCAATTTAGGCTTCTCTGCTTAACACATAAAACACTATTCCTAGGCAGACCTGCATACTTACGTGCATTGCTCACTCGTCGCAACATCCTCCCACATCTGCGCTCGTCTGATGCCACACTACTTGACTTACCTGTTACTCGTAACGTGATGCGTTCTCGCTCCTTTACAAGCATGGCTCCTACTACATGGAATCTGTTGCCTTACCGCCTAAGAAGATTGAAGTCGCCTCACGTATTTGCTAATAGTCTCAAAGACTATTTAAATTTAAAATTAAAGTAACCCTCTCCTTGATGTTGATCTGGTTCCATCTCTATTTTTATATATTATATTGCTACCTTATTTAATGTTATTGTTTCGTTTTGTTTGTTCGTTCACAACACCAGTGAGGGTAATCTTTCTTTACCATATTTGGTGTATAAATAAACCATCCTATCCTACATACTTACATCCATACATACATACATTCATACATATATATGTATATATATATATATATATATATATATATATACTCGAATAATTATAAGTATTTGTAAATAAAATATATGAAATATGTAAATGTATACATATTTCCCTATGGGGAATCTATATAGTTTCTGAAAGCCAGTTTAATTGTAATTAGAAGCAATAAATGCTATGTCTATAATAATATAACACAACAATAAGTAAACTGTTATATAAAGGATATATCCTATAGTATACTATGATTAATAGTCTATGAAGGATACTATTATAATTTATATTTCTTATACATTTTATTTCCAATCAAATATAAACTTAATTTTATAATGTTATGGTATAACTGGTATTTCCATATTGTATACCATATAGGAATATACCTAATTCATAAAGTTATACCATTATATTTATTAGCTAATGGTATAACTAAAAATTACGAATGTTATACCATATAATTTGTAATCTTATACCATTTAAATTAAGCTATATGGTATAACTAAAAAAAACAAATGTTATACTATATAATTTGTGATCTTATACCATTTCAATTAAGCTATATGGTATAACTAAAAAAATCAAATGTTATACCATATAATATGTGATATTATACCATTTAACGTAATTGTATGGTATATCTCGTATTTCCATAATGTTATACCCTTATTTTTAACAGTGTATAGTCTATAGCCGTATACGAGAATTTATATGTATTATTGAAATACATTAATATATACTGTAAACTCCCAATAATTCAGACACGCAATGGACCAGGAAAAGTGTCCGACTTAGCGAGATTTCCGACTTATCCGAGATTCAGAATAACATGCAAATATGACATGAGATGCGTAGCGTGAGTTAAAGGGTTGCTGAAATGTGGAATTATGCAACAATCAATAACATAACATGTTGTATTCAATAATATTACTTACTATAATTATAATATACATTATTTAAAGTAAATATTTCTGACAATTTATAAAAAGTCCGACTTATCCAATATAAAAATCATAAAAATGACAATAATATGTGTCCGACTTATATAAAAGTCTGACTTATCCAATCCAACTTATCCGACTTATCCGATTAATTTAACATTGAACTAGATACACATCCAACCAAACCAACTAAATGTGTCCGACTTATCGAGAAATCCAACGTATACGTAGTCCGACTTACCGATAGTTGACTGTATATATATATTGATTTTATTTAGAGCATAATTAAATTCTTGTTCGGTATAATTATTGAAATTAAACTATAAATCTGATATATAATCAAAATAATAATTTTTTTTTAATTATGATTAATTTAATTTAAAATGAATAAATTAATTATTTAAGTTATATAATGTTGATTAAAATGTAATACCTATATAAACACGGAATTAAAATTAAATCTGTAAAACTATATAAATTTATAAAATCCTATATAAAAATCAATACATTTTAAATGTTAATTAATTTTAACAACATATAAATATATATTATTCAAAGAAATAATATTAAATTATATATCTATTTGTAATTGAAATATAAATATAACAAAATAAAAAAACTATAAATTATAATAAAAAGTTATATTATAAATTCTAATTGAATAATGTTAATAACATTGTATACTGATTTAAACCTGGAATTAAAAATGATACTGTAAAACTATAAATTTATAAAATTATATATAAAAATCAATACATTTTAAATGTCAATTACTTTAAAAAAAATATAAATATATATTATTCAAATAAATAATATTAAATTATATATCTATTTGTAATTCAAATCTAAATAAACACAACAAAAAATTATAAACTATAGTTAAACTATAAACTATATTGAAAATATAGGTTAACAATTATATTATAAATGCTAATTGATTACTTTTAATAATCTTAATAATCTTATTAAATATATATATATATATACATAGTTATTCAATTAAATAGTATATACTTTAATTTGATTAAAGTTTAGATGTTATACTATATATTATGATCCAAGTATTACTAATTTAAGGAAATATACGGGGTCAAAAATATTATGTAAAAATATAACACCTAAATTAAGAATATATATTATAATATCCAATTACTTGCAATATTATATAAAGATATAATTATAAATATAATAATATATTACATATATAATATAACTGTATACGTGTGTACATACGTATATTTATGTAATATATTGTATACACCTATATAGTATGTATTACCTATTTATTATATACCTATTAGTCCTTAAATGTATTAAAAAAAAAGTATAATAAAATATTTTGTTAATTTTATACTATTGAATTTAAATTTATACTATATATTATTTATTTATTCAATAACACTTATTTATTTTATTAATAATATATATTATTAAAACATATCATAGAGTTATTTATTGACTAATTAGGTTATCAATTTATTTTTGTAGAGTTGAAAAATAGTTGGAATTCATTCAAGATATCAATATAATAATATAATATAAAAAAATAATATAAATTTATGATCATAAAAAGCATACTATTATTGTTTATTTACACACATGTATTTAATTCTTATACTTGATTGACGTAACCTGGATAATAACTTCCGACCAATCAAATAACACGATATTACATTTCTAGAAATATACTTTTACAGTTATCTTAAATACATAGAAATGTTAACATATTCAATATTATTATACATATATTTGATAATTTACATTAATAAAGTACACTTAGAAGATATAACATGTGGATTACAATGTGAAAAAGTTATTAAACATACTCATATATATAATATGTAATATATAATATACATATAATACAGTATATTAAAGCATATAATATATGATATATCCTTATATATACAAATATTTAAAATAATTCTATATAATATAAATATGAAATGATATTATTTATAGCTATTCTAATAATACATATATTATCATTAGTAAACTTGTATATATTTATGTATAACATTTAGGCATATACCTATATATATTCATATAAATATGTATGTGTATGCATTAATATGTATATACTGTATATGTATTTGTTATTGTGAACATATGTTAGTTTATAAACTAAATATTAATATAAATATATATATATATATATATATATATATGTGATTGTGTATATATTTATATAAATAAATATAAATATATATATATATATATATATATATATATATAAATATATATTTATATATAATTATATATATATATATATATATATATATATATATATTAATTTACATAGATTCATATTTAATTTAATAAAGGAATCTATTAAAATTCCTATTAATTAAACATACTATTTAAAATAAGATCAACGTGAGTCGACATTTATTATATATATATATATATATATATATATATATATATATGAACAATGAATATTTATATTTAATTATCACAATGCTAAACAATTTATCACTATGCTGGTTGTATCAATTGTTAGTGATTTTATCTATATTTAACATCACATAGAATTACTTGCAGTGGAAGCAAACACTATACCAACGTATAACTAATGTATCATGTTACCAATTCAACATGTGCCATATATACCATTGTATGCTTATCATAGAAATATATCAACATAGGAATATCAATAGTAAACACACATATATATATATTAAAGTTGGCTAATTTACGATGTATAACATATGTATTATTATATATATAGTACTTTAGAAGTAGATGTATGTATACTTATAAGTATACTTATAGAACTCTATATATAAACTGTAGTTTCCAGTAAATTGTAATATTATATCATATATTCGTGGTCTGTAGTTTATATATGTTATCATTTTAATATATGTATTGTAATGTTATGCTAATTATTAAGTTATGATTAAATAATAATATTAAATCCGTTTATCTATAAAATATTATATATATATCTATAACATACGTATATACATAATAATGTATACATTATGTATACATATATATAACATAATACATATTTAAGAAATAATCCCATATATATGTATTATATAGATAAGAAAATATTTCATATTTGATTTAAAAAATAAGTAAATAGAATACATAAAGTAAATTATATACTTTAATACTTTTCTATTTTCAGTACTAAAATAGGTATATATGTATCCTACATTCTTATTATTTCATATATTGTAAACAATGTTTACCTAACATTACAATCGGAATATCTACATTAAAAATCAAGTTCAATTGTAAGGGGATATCCCACTACCAGTATTAACGGCAACTTGCCGACATATTTTAACTTTATAACGATTTTCTATCAAGTTTACTAAAATTTTCATAGGAAACCCCTTTGCTTTCCGGCAACTTACCTGAAATATGATAACTTTATAGGAGGTATCCCATTACAACTTGATAGAAAATAGTTTTAAATTTACAATATATCCGGCAAGTTGCCGGAAAATCTTGTAGTGGGATACCACCTTTAGTTTAATAGGTTTAAAATACACAATAGATTGTGTTTATAAAAATGGTTTGCATACAAATAATGTTGTTGTATTTACTTGTAATATAAAGATAAAAGTTTATTTTCATTGATTAATAAATTAAAACAGTAGTAATATATATATAAATATATAAACTTACACTATTCCATAATAATATTTACTATAGATAACGTATTATAATACGTGTTATAATATACGCATTCGTTACTATAGTATGTTTATATACACTAATTATATATAAATATAACGTGTATTATAATGTAGTAAAATAGTGTACTATTAATGTAAAATATTATACTATTTCGAATATTAGGAACAGTCGCGTGTATGAACTAATATCATATATCATTATATGAATTATTACCAACCTATTATTATATTTACGATGTGATATGCAAATCTATTAGTATTTTTAAACTATACATTTATACATAAATTATACATCTATAAATTATAATAATATATAATACCTGTGATTATTTAAGAGAATACATATATGAAGAAGTATAATAATATTTAGTTTATAAAACATCATATTTACAACTTATAATATGTGTATGCTGCAGTATACATGTTATACTATAAATCAAATATGTATATATTAAAACACACATACATACATACACACATATACACACACACATATATATATATATATATATATATGTGTGTTAGTGTGAGTTTTTTAAAACGTACCACGGTACCACAGTACCAAGTTAGAAAGCATGTTTCGTAACGTACAACATTACCACAGTCCCATATATATGCTTATATATGTAAATTCATATGGTACTATAGTACTATAGTACCATATATGGTATTATGGTACGTTAGTATGTTTGTATGTTACAGAAACGTAAAATCCCAACGTACCAACGTCCCATCTGTATTTACATGTATAAGCATACAAATTGGATATTGGGACGTTGGTGCGTTTTTGTATATAGATGGATGGTATGATGGTACTATGGTACTGACAGTACCGCACTGTACTACTGTGGTACTATGGTATGTTGGAATTGTGGTACTGTGGTACTGTGGTCGGGGACGTCGACAAGTTAGTACCAACCTACCATCTTAGTTTACATGTATAAGCATACAGATGGTAATATTGTGGTACGTTACAAACAACGCACCCTTACTATATACATCTTTGAGGTTTATAGTATAACATTTATTTATTTTTATACACATACATGTATATGTATGTGTATGTATATGTATGTATTTGTGTGTGAATGTATGTAGCTGTATATTAGTAATTTATATATTTATATAAACACACACACACACATATATATATATTATTTAAAAATAAGTATACATATTTTTATATATATTTTGTATTACATATTTTTTTTATATATATACAGTAGCTTATATATATATACTATGTTAAAGATATTATTATAATAATTCACAAACATATTATTTCTTGGAAGATTATTTCAGTGATATCAAATAACGACATCTGTACTTAATAATGAGCATCAATACATAATATTATGATATATCCCTATATATATATAGTTAATATATAGTTAATATATCTACCCTATAGGGTAGATATATTACCTATATATTAACTATATATATATAGGGATATATTATATATATATCCCTATATATGTGTGTGTATAATGATATTTGTTTATTATATATATATAGATTATATTATAATATGCTTACTTGTAGGATAAATAAGCAACCTTGTACCTAAATTAGCATACATACATATATTTTCATAGTTTAAATATTATATAAAATAAGATATATGTAGTATTGGAAGGCAGGAAGATGATTTACTGTTAACACCATACGTGTATGTAGTTATTCGAGGTGGTATGTCTATGTGATAATGCATTATCGATGCATAGTATTACGATTCTGCGATTCCATCTTCCCATCTAAACCACTAAGCTTATATATATATATATATATATATTAAAATCATATAGAAAAATAAATACAAGAGAATATAAATTATTTATATAATTACATAATATAAGTTAAAAAAAAGGTAAAATGTAATATACAAATGAAAAAGTATAAATATAAATACGATTAGTGATGATTATAAAGCAAAGATAAATTAAATACATAAAATAAAATTAAGTTTATTAAATTTTTAGAAAATCGACTTTGAAAATAATATTTATTATATAATTTATTAAAAGGAAATAAGTTTAATCTTTTTTAAATTAAATTTAATATATTTCATAATACATACAAAGATTTTCCAAAGAAAAGATATTGCACTTGTGTATATTTGTGTAACCTAATAATTCTATATGGTCATCTAGCGGTATTAGTCAGATAATAAGAATTTTCTATATGTATAGTAATTTCTTAATTTCTTAATTAAAATATCACATGTTATAATATTTAATATACTATTTCGCCATCTAGTGTTAATGGTCAGATTCATTTTAAATTTACATTTTCAAGGTACTAGAGATTGATAGGGAGTGAAATATCTTTGCTTCATATAATCTTTGATACATATATTAGTATTTATAGTATATATTGTATATTACATATACAAATAAACATACAACTTTATATATATATATACATGAGTTTATACATATATGCAGTGCATATTATACACTACAACATATATGTTCAAATACAAATTGTATTACCCATTTATTACCCATTTATTTATATATATATATGTTCAAATACAAATTGTATTACCCATTTATTACCCATTTATTTATATATATATATATATATATATATATTGTTATTATTATTTTTATTTGGTGGAGTCTCTTTATCCCATTAAGGAACTTAGATGAAGTTTTCACTTATAACCATATATGGTTCTAATGTCCATTCGAAGACGCTCTCATGTTAAGGCATCCATGGTTTTAACGAGATACGATGGCGTATTGAGATGTTACCATCTTCAGATTTGTTACCAAATGAATTTTTACCTATCTATTATCGCTCATATATTTTTATATTCACATTTAATTGTTATAATAGCATATTATAATATTGTATATTAATTAGCATTGTATATACATTTTTTGTATTTGTGTTATTGTTTATGTATTTGTATTTGTATTTTAATCTGTGTATATATTTAATACGTAAGTGTTAGTTTTAAATGTAATATAGTAATAATACATATTCATATTTTAATTATTTCGGTTATTTTTTAGAAAATTGAATTTTTTGATTACAAATAAGTGATATTATAATTAAATTATATATATATATATATATATATATATATACTATTATAAAATACATAGATTTGTCTATACTATATAATTATATATATATATATATATATATATATATATAATATATAATATATATAGAGGGAAATAGGGAATTATATATAATGTTGTTTATATGGTTTGTAAACGGGTGCAACATGTGCACCTTACTCATATGTTAGCTATGAAATGCGACGATGTGCGAAGAAAATGCCCCTCAACACGTGGTCGGCCTTTTATTAATGTGTTATTTTTATTAATTCATGTACATATGTTAGTTTGCGTATATATAAATATGTGTGGGGTACTCATGTATATGTATGTGTTTCCTGTTGCTTTTACGTCTGCATATACGTGGCTATGATTATAATCATTATTCATTCACACATATATATATATATATATATATATATATATATATATATATATATATATGTGTGTGTGTATATATGTATGTATGTATGTAAATAATTAAAAATTAATAAATTAATTCAATCTAACAATATATATATCACATATAGATAAAAATAGCGAATGTATAAATTATATATATATATAATATTATATATATATATATATATAATTCGCACGATAATATTACGAATAAACGAACATCAATGTTTGGCGATAGGACATTTTTTTAATTTATTTTTAAAGATATTGATTGATAAATTGTTATTTCTAAGTTGCGGGGGTAGTTTATTCCATCTAATTGTTGATGAAGAGCTGAATTTTTTCCTTTCGTATTTGATGCAATGGGTAATAGGTTGGTGTAGTATAGTGGAATTGTTATTACGTAAAAGTCTAGTGTTTGGTTTATGTTTTATTTTGTTTCGTAAATTATAGGGTAAGTTATATGTATGTATGTATGTATGTATGTATGTATGTATGTATGTTTATGTATGTATGTATGTATGTATGTATGTATGTATGTATGTATGTATGTATGTATGTATGTATGTATGTATGTATGTATGTATGTATGTATGCATGCATGTATGTATGTATGTATGTATGTATGTATGTATGTATGTATGTATGTATGTATGTATGTATGTATGTATGTATGTATGTATGTATGTATGTATGTATGTATGTATGTATGTATGTATGTATGTATGTATGTATGTATGTATGTATGTATGTATGTATGTATGTATGTATGTATGTATGTATGTATGTATGTATGTATGTATGTATGTATGTATGTATGTATGTATGTATGTATGTATGTTGTTGTTGTTGTTGTTGTTGTTTAAGTATTTATTTTAATCACATCATTAATAATTATAATTCTATAATGTGTATCTAACAATATATATCACATATAGATAAAAATAGCGAATGTATACATTATATATATATAATATTATATATATATATATAATTCGCACGATAATATTATGACTAAACGAATATCAATGTTTGTCGATAAGAAATTTTTTTAATTTCTTTTTAAAGATATTAATTGATATATTTTGATTTCTAAGTTGCGGGGGTAGTTTATTCTATCTAATTGTTGATGAAGAGCTGAATTTTCTTCTTTCGTATTTGATGCAATGGGTAATAGGTTGGTGTAGTATAGTGGAATTGTTATTACGTAAAAGTCTAGTGTTTGGTTTATGTTTTATTTTGTTTCGTAAATTATAGGGTAAGTTATAAGTAATAGTCTTTTTAAGTATTGTAAGTATTTTGTAGTTGATAGAGTCTTCAGTGTTTAGCCAGTTAAGTTTTTTACGTAAGTCAGTAATGCTAGTTGTATAGTCAGTCTTCTGTAGTCGGTATATATTTCTAATTGAGCGGTTAATTATTTTGTCTAGTTTGTCTATTTTCAGTTTTTCAGTTCCTGTGAATAGTGAGTTGCAGTATTGTAGTCTTGAAAGTATGAGAGTCTGAGTCAGTAGTTTTGTAGTATTTCTATTTAAGTATGGTCGTATTTTTTTAATATTGAATAGCTGTGCAGTCGTAGATTGAGTAAGTAAGCTGTAATGTTTATCTAGATTAAGTTTATTATTGAAGTTGACGCCTAAGTATTTAACAGAATTGGTGGGAATGATTTTGTGTTGATTAATAATAATGTCAGGGAAGTAAGTATTTGGGTCATTAGTTATATTTAATAGTTCAGTTTTATTGTGGTTTAGTAGTAGGTTATTATTTGTTAGCCAGTTTTGTAGTTCATTTAAACAGTCTTGTAGTTGGGTAGAGTTTGTTATCGTTGCGTGTAGTTCTATGTCGTCTGCGTATAAGTTGTAAGTAATAGATGGATAACGTTTCATAATTGTTTGTAATGGAATAAGATATATAGAGAAGAGAATTGGGGAAAGTATTGAACCTTGAGGAACACCGTGATCGATGGTATATGATTTAGAGTAATTATTTCTTATTTTAATGGAATAATTTCTATCTTTAATAAAATTAGAAAACCATTCCATAGTTACATCTTGAATTCCTATGTTTCTAAGTCTTTCTAGCAGTATGTCATGTCTAAGGGTGTCGAATGCAGAGGATAAGTCAAGTAGTATTAGCTGTATTGGTTAACCAGTGTCTAGTGAGTTATATAAGTCGTCAAAAAGAGAGAGTACAGTAGTTTCAGTACTATGTAGTTTACGGAATGTATGTATGTATGTATGTATGTATGTATGTATGTATGTATGTATGTATGTATGTATGTATGTATGTATGTATGTATGTATGTATGTATGTATGTATGTATGCATGTATGTATGTATGTATGTATGTATGTATGTATGTATGTATGTATGTATGTATGTATGTATGTATGTATGTATGTATGTATGTATGTATGTATGTATGTATGTATGTATGTATTTATATGTGTCTATGTGTATATGTATATATGTATGTACAAACTGCTTGTGTGGCTCAGTGGCTAAGGCGTCAGACACACACGCAGTAGGAAACGGGTTCAAGCCTCGTCCGGACCATTAATTAAATTTATTAAATTAGTCTTAAAATATTATTTAGAAGTGAGCTTATATAATTGTGTATAAATAAATGATCGGCTCTCGTTAAAACTATGGATGCCTTGACATGAGAGCGGCTTCGAAGTGACATTAGAGCCATATATGGTTATAAGTGAAAACTTCATCTAAGTTCCTAGATGGGATGAAAGGACTCCACAAAATAAAAATAACAATGTATGTATGTATATATGTATGTATGTATGTATATATGTATGTATGCATGCATGTATGTGTGTGTTGTTATTGATTGTGTGTATATGTTTGTGTGCTTGTGTTATAATGAAAATGTGTAAAATAATACATTAATACATTATGTATTTTAATCTATATAGATTCATATGATACATAATTTATTTGGATTTATTTGGATTTATTTGCTTGTGTTATAATGAAAATGTGTAAAATAATATATTAATACATTATGTATTTTAATCTATATAGATTCATATGATACATAATTTATTTGGAATATCAATATTATAATGACCGACAGAAATGCTAAGAATGCATTTGCTATCACAGTGTAATTAATATAGTGTATAATGTATACTGTATATATATATATATATATATATATATATATATATACACTTTACATATAGTGTATACACTATATACCAACCCATGAACATATTTCATTATCTAATAGCGATATTTTATTGTTTATGCCCATATAATATAGGTCCTACCGTGTTTGCACCAGGAAACTAAGGGTGCGTTTTTTGTAACGTACCACAGTATCACAGTATCACAGTACCATCTGTATGCTTATACATGTAAATGCAGATGGTACTATGGTACGGTGGTATGTTACAAAAGCGCAACGTACCAACGTACCAAAGTCCCATCGTACCATAGTACCATAGTGCCAACTATAGACTATAGTGACTATAGACTATAGTATAGTCTATAGACTATATATAGTAATGTAATTACATAATTTATATGTTAGATGCAGTCTCATTCTTAGTTAAAGTCTCAACTCGGCACAGGCTCATTTTGTTAGAGTCTAGGCTCGGCTTGGGCTCATTTGGCTTGAGTCTCAGATCGACTCGGGTTCGTTTTTTTTTTCGAAAATTTAAGTCTCGTCTCGGCATCAAAAATCTCGGTATTATTTACATCACTAGATGAAATTTACATTATTATTCACTGAATCGCGAGGTAGGCGCAGATTATTATTTTTTAAATTGATGTAAATGTGAAATATATAAAAAGTAGTATTAAAATATAATTTCACAAAAACATTATTTTGGTTCGGTAATGTTTTGTAAAAGTCTCAAAGGCTCGGGCTTGTTTTGCTAGAGTCTGGGCTCGGCATCAAAAACAAAAATTCTCGGCTCGGCATTATTTACATCACTAATACCAACGTCCCATCTCCATCTACATGTATAAACATACATATGTGCATTGTGACGTAGGTGCGTTTTTTATAACATACCAACGTACCATAGTACCAACTGCATTTATATATAAGCATATCTGTATACAGATGGGACTGTGGTAGTGTGGCACGTTACAAAAAATTCACCCTTACTCGTATATATATTATCATGTTTATACACTATTCTATATAAAATATATTTTATAATAAATATATATGTTTATAATAGAATGTATGTATTTAACATTAAAAAGAAAGATATATTTGATAAACTTTATGGATATATTTATATATATATATTATAATTGTTATTTTTATTTAGTGGAATCCTTTCATCCCATCCAGGAACTTAGATGAAGTTGTCACTTATAACCATATATGGTTTTAATGTCCCACCGAAGCCGCTCTCATGTTAAGGCATCCATGATTTTAACGAGAGACGATACTTTATGTATACACAATTATACAAGATCACTTATAAGTATATAAATATATAGTATTATTTTAAGAACTATTTTAATGGTAAGACGGTGCTTGTACTCGCGTCCTACACTGTTAAAAAATAACGTACAAAATGATATCAAATAACGTACAAAGCTTGTCCCCCTCAGTGTACCTTATAACGTACAAATGACTTTTTTTTTATTTCAAATGAATTTTGTACGTTATTACAATATGCTGGCTTTGTACGTTATTATAAAACCGCTTTGTACGTTATTTAAAAAATATTTTGAACCTTATTGCAATACCGATTTATACGTTATTTATAGATAGTTTTGGACGTTATTATAATACCACATTGTACGTTATTTAAAGACTGTTTTGAACGTTATAACGTGTATATATACAACTATAGTTTATTTATACTATTTACTATTTATAAATATGCCTCCGACTGGATTCGAACCTATCTAATCTATCGATATATATATATATATATAGTAAACGCGCATCTATTGTATCGAGTTTACGTATAATTTCAAAATAAGTATACTATACTATATAGATAATTGGGTTATCGCGTAATACGCGTAATATGGATGTATTACGTTATACGTGTCACCAGTAGCCAGTATAAGCTGCAGCTTATCCATGGATATATTACACGTTTAACATGACGTTACCATTTAAATCTCAACATATAAACATATCAGTTGTAATTTTATTAATAATAACTTATTATATATATAATTATTATTATTATTATATACCTATATATATATATTATTAAATATATTATATGAATTTATATACCATGGTATATATTATATAACATGGCATATATTGCAATATATGTGGTATAATTATATATATACCTATAAATATATATTATTAAATATATTATATGAATTTATATACCAATATATGTGGTATATACCTGTAATGTTATTTGTATGTATAATAACTATGTATATTTATAAAATAACACCATATGATATGTTAATATTGAGATTAAGACTGTTAACATGTTAATATATATAGGCCTACGTATACGTTTTTGTGTATATGAGTGGGCTTATGATGTATACTTTACTATATATATATATATATATATATATATATATACATATGAGTATATATTTATTACCCCTTAATATGAATGTATATAATTCATTTATATTGAATAATAAAATATATATGTATATACATATAAATAGTATACAATGATAAGGTACAAGATATAAATAAGTATGTTTATTGACTTTGTACGTTATTATTATAATAATAACGTACAAAGTTAGATAATACGTATTTAAACGTGTTTTGTACGTTATTTTTGAGTTTGTACGTTATTTAAAGATGGTTTTGTACGTTAATTTTTAACACACAAGCAGTATACTGCTTGTGTGTTTGACGCCTAGTCCAACTGAGCCACAATGGTAGTTATATATATATTTTTTTGATAAATTAGAATAAATATTAAAAGATAAAAATAAATTGCATTTATTTATAAAGTAAGTTTGTTAATATTTTACAAAAATTCATATTTTGTATTATGCACAAATTAATTTTGTTTTTAAATACTCGTAATTATTTGAAATTAGTTAATTTGTTTATAATATTTAACACTGAGTTGACTATATATATTATTAACAAATTTCAATAATTGCTTTTGAGATATTTGGCCCTTTTCTAATACCAAAGGGATTTGCTAATACCATGAATTTTGCGAAGCATCCTTAGAAAGATATTTGCTAAATTAAATAAAAATGTAAACATTTATATTGTAAACAAATATATTTGTAGAAAATATATGTTATATTACTGTAACATATATTTTCTAAATTTATATATATCAATAGTAATTTGATGTAACATAATATGATTACTACTATAATATAGCATTAATATAGTACCATAATCATAATTCTAGTAGAATCATGAATTATTATTCATAATGCAATATTTGCATGAGTTATCTATTGTTGTCATTTATATTATTTAAAAAAAAAATATTAATTTCACTTTTTGTAGGAAAACTATCTTAAATTACATATAATTAATATACTTTCTATAGTTGTTCTTAATAATATAATATAGTTTATTATATATTATATTATAAACTATAGTTATTTGTTATATATTATTCTTTAATTATTTTTATTTTATTAATTTTTATTAGATTTTTATTAGATGTTTTATTAGATATTATTAGGATTATTATGATATTTCGTATTGTTTCATTTAGGCATATTTTAATAATGAATATTATATGAGGATACATATATATATATATATATATATATAAATACAATTATAACGCAACCTTCATGTGGGTTATAATTGGTGATATTTTGTTTGCTCATATTATCATTGGTTGTATTGATACATGATATATAATATTTACATTTCTAAGTGAAATTATGGTAAAAATAAATTAATTTATTATACATTATAATCTAAATATGTAATATATTCAATCTTAAATATCATGTTTTAGTTTATTTGTATAATTTAATAGAAATTATAAAATTATGAAATAATTTGTTATTGAGTGGTTAGTTATTAAATTAAGTAAAACATAACTTGTATAGCAAGATTTTTCTATATTCTATATCTCCCTAACGGGGTTTTCATATAATAAAAATGTACAATTCTAACCAATTATCTAATTTGTTATCTCATAGAGATGTTTTACTTATAACTAGATGCCTTATATATAAACTCTCCTTTGAGAAATTATACTATTTATCTATATTGTATTATATTTTAATATCATTATTAATTAAATAAAGTGAGTAATTATAATACATATATACAGTGTACACATGAATGTGAATCTGCACACAATACAACGACATGTTTAACGGAATGTGTTAGTATATTATACACAATATATTTCAGCCTTGGGTTAAATCTGGGTTAAGGTTTTAATTCTTAGAAAAAGGACAATAAATGTACTACAATATGTGCATTATATCTATATTATTAATAGAATATATTAATCGAATATATGTTTATAAATATGTATATTTATTATAATATTAACATTATATATAATAGAAAAACAACTAGAAATTGTCTAATTATATTATAATATTGAGTTTAATTTTAATATTTAATACTCTATTCTTGTCATTGGTGAAATTAAAACTTAATATATTTATATTTTAATTTTAATAGTTTCAATAATTCAATACCTATATATTTAAATTATTTGTTTATAAATATAATATATAACATAACATTATATAATTATCCTGTATTTATTAAATTTATATTATGTATTAAATTATTATTATTAGAAAGGTATACCTTAGTAATATATATTAGTAGAAACATATTATAATATTATTTATAAATTGTCTTCATATATATATATATATATATATATATGATCAACAGTTTATTCAAAAGATAATAAATATTAATTAAAATTATTACTAAGAATATTAATATTAATAATTTATATATATTTTATTTATTAATATTTTAGAGTGAAATATGTTCTCTAGATTGCGATGAAAGTAAGAATATGACACACCACTTAGGTTACCCATATCTCATATAATACCTATTTTACACACATACATATACACTTATTATATGCGATAAATATATATATATATATATATATATATATATATATATATACATATATAGTCATAATCTATCGTACATAAATTATACATTTACAGATAAAAAGAATATTTTTATCGAACCAAAGATTTTAAATACTATTAAAACGGCTACGTCAATACTTATAATTTGGCAACTACCATCTGACATTGATTTATTCTCATTTATTGTAAGTATTGCCAAGTATGTACTAAGAGTATTATGTATCTAATATTATTATAAAATTATATATATATATATTCATTAGTTTATAATTATTTATTATGATACCATTTAACATATTTTAAATTTATATATATACAAATTCAGATAAATTAGAGTTTCACAGTACTGGGTGGGCATACTACAAGGTAGAAATACTACTGGGTAGGCACAATACACTGTAACAAGTAAATGGTTTTCTGCAGTATAATAAATGGTATGTGCTTATAATAGAACCCTTTTGATGGTTTTCTGCAGTGACATTTTTAGAATACCATATTAAGGGTTTTCTATTATCGGATTTAAGAATACCATTTAGATGGTTTTCCACAGTAGAAATTAAGAATACCATTTAGATGGTTTTCCACAATAGAAATTAAGAATACCATTTAGAGGGTTTTCCACAGTAGAAATTAAGAATACCATTTATATGGTTTTCCGCAATAGAAATTAAGAATACCATTTATATGGTTTTCCACAGTAGAAATTAAGAATACCATCTAGCGGATTTTACACAGTAAAAATTAAGAATATCACAATATTCAACTTACATCAATAACTTAAGTTGTTGATATAGGTTGAATATAATTGTATATGTAAAATAAATATTAGTATAGTTACGTAGTATAGTAGAACAATATTTACATATATATATTATATAATTTCATTTAAGTTAGATTTAAAACTTAAATTCAATAATAAAATCATTTTAATATTGAATAAAATATGTAATCAATATGCAATTGCGATATATTCAATATTGGGCAATTAGTTCAACATGATTTCCATTTATATTATCAATATAAGCATGATTACAATGTTAGTTCACGAGTCACCTGAATTATATTATGATAATGTACAAAATACATAGGATTACATACATAATTTTAGTTTTAAAAATAATATTTTATTTATAAAAAACAGTATATTTACTTAAATATTAATTTAAAATAATAATTATTAATTGATTTGCATATATAAAAATTAAATCAATATTTCAAAATAATTAAAAGGTATAATATTTTATTTTTTCTATAATAAAACAATTATATAAACTTAATAATAATACTTAAGTCGTGTAAAATGCCATATGTTTTGAAGAGGGTTTTCCACAGTAGAAATAAGAATACCTTTTAGAGGGTTTTCCACAGTAGATATGAAGAATACCATATGGTTTTAAGAGGTTTTTCCACAATAGAAATTAAGAATACCATTTAGAGGGTTTTCCACAGTAGAAATTAAAAATACTATTTAGAGGGTTTTCCACAGTAGATATGTAGAATACCATTTAGATGGTTTTCCACAGTAGAAATTAAGAATACCATTTATATGGTTTTCCACCGTAGACATTTAGAATACCATTTAGAGGGTTTTATACAGTCGGTTTCACAGAATACCATTTAGAGGGTTTTAAATAAATATTTTTTTAAAATACCCTTTTAATGGTTTTCTGCAGTAAATATCAGTCTAGAAAACCATAATTTTTAACAGTATACTGGGTAGGCATATTAACTGGTTAGGCACACTACTGGGTAGACATACTACTGGGTAGACATACTACTGGGTAGGCACACTACTGGGTAGACATACTACTGGGTAGGCACACAACTGGGTAGGCATACTACTGGGTAGGTACACTACTGGGTAGGCATACTACTGGGTAGACAAACTACTGGGTAGACATACTACTGGGTAGGTACACTACTGGGTAGACATAATACTGGTTAGACATACTACTGGGTAGACATACTACTGGGTAGACATACTACTGGGTAGGTACACTACTGGGTAGACATACTACTGGGTAGACATACTACTGAGTAGACATACTACTGGGTAGACATAATACTGGGTAAGTACATTACTGGGTAGACATACTACTGGATAGACATACTACTGGGTAGACATACTACTGGGTAGGCATACTACTGGGTAGGCATACTACTGGGTAGAAATACTACTGGGTAGACATAATACTGGGTAGGTACACTACTGGGTAGACATACTACTGGGTAGGTACACTACTGGGTAGACATACTACTCGGTAGGCATACTACTGGGTATACATACTACTGGGTAGACATATTACTGGGTAGACATACTACTGGGTAGACATACTACTGGGTAGACATACTACTGGGTAGACATAATACTGGGTAGGTACACTACTGGGTAGACATACTACTGGGTAGACATACTACTGGGTAGGCATACTACTGGGTAGATACACTACAGGGTAGACATAATACTGGGTAGACATACTACTGGGTAGACATACTACTGGGTAGACATACTACTGGGTAGACATACTACTGGGTAGGTACACTACTGGGTAGACATACTACTGAGTAGACATACTACTGGATAGACATAATACTGGGTAGGTACACTACTGGGTAGACATACTACTGGGTAGGTACACTACTGGGTAGACATACTACTGGGTAGGTACACTACTGGGAGGCACACTACTGGGTAGACACACTACTGGGTAGGTACACTACTGGGTAGACATACTACTGGGTAGACATACTACTGGGTAGATACACTACTGGGTAGACATACTACTGGGTAGACATACTACTGGGTAGACATACTACTGGGTAGGTACACTACTGGGTAGACATACTACTGGGTAGACATACTACTGAGTAGACATACTACTGGATAGACATAATACTGGGTAGGTACACTACTGGGTAGACATACTACTGGGTAGGTACACTACTGGGTAGACATACTACTGGGTAGACATACTACTGGGTAGACATACTACTGGGTAGACATACTACTGGGTAGATACACTACTGGGTAGACATACTACTGGGTAGACATACTACTGGGTAGACATACTACTGGGTAGGTACACTACTGGGTAGACATACTACTGGGTAGACATACTACTGGGTAGGTACACTACAGGGTAGACATACTACTGGGTAGACATACTACTGGGTAGACATACTACTGGGTAGATACACTACTGGGTAGACATACTACTGGGTAGACATAATACTGGGTAGGTACACTACTGGGAGGCACACTACTGGGTAGACATATTACTGGGTAGACATACTACTGGGTAGACATACTACTGGGTAGACATACTACTGGGTAGGTACACTACAGGGTAGACATACTACTGGGTAGGTACACTACTGGGTAGACATACTACTGGGTAGACATACTACTGGGTAGACATAATACTGGGTAGGTACACTACTGGGAGGCACACTACTGGGTAGACATATTACTGGGTAGACATACTACTGGGTAGACATACTACTGGGTAGACATACTACTGGGTAGGTACACTACAGGGTAGACATACTACTGGGTAGGTACACTACTGGGTAGATACACTACAGGGTAGACATAATACTGGGTAGACATACTACTGGGTAGACATACTACTGGGTAGACATACTACTGGGTAGACATACTACTGGGTAGACATACTACTGGGTAGGTACACTACTGGGTAGACATACTACTGAGTAGACATACTACTGGATAGACATACTACTGGGTAGACATACTACTGGGTAGACATACTACTGGGTAGACATACTACTGGGTAGGTACACTACTGGGTAGACATACTACTGGGTAGACATACTACTGGGTAGGTACACTACTGGGTAGACATACTACTGAGTAGACATACTACTGGATAGACATAATACTGGGTAGGTACACTACTGGGTAGACATACTACTGGGTAGGTACACTACTGGGTAGACATACTACTGGGTAGACATACTACTGGGTAAACATACTACTGGGTAGGTACACTACTGGGTAGACATACTACTGAGTAGACATACTACTGGATAGACATAATACTGGGTAGGTACACTACTGGGTAGACATACTACTGGGTAGGTACACTACTGGGTAGACATACTACTGGGTATACATACTACTGGGTAGGTACACTACTGGGTAGACATACTACTGGGTAGATACACTACTGGGTAGACATACTACTGGGTAGACATACTACTGGGTAGGTACACTACTGGGTAGACATACTACTGGGTAGACATACTACTGGGTAGACATAATACTGGGTAGGTACACTACTGGGTAGACATACTACTGGGTAGGTACACTACTGGGTAGACATACTACTGGGTAGGTACACTACTGGGAGGCATACTACTGGGTAGACACACTACTGGGTAGGTACACTACTGGGTAGACATACTACTGGATAGACATACTACTGGGTAGACATACTACTGGGTAGACATACTACTGGGTAGATACACTACTGGGTAGACATACTACTGGGTAGACATACTACTGGGTAGACATACTACTGGGTAGATACACTACAGGGTAGACATACTACTGAGTAGACATACTACTGGATAGACATAATACTGGGTAGGTACACTACTGGGTAGACATACTACTGGGTAGGTACACTACTGGGTAGACATACTACTGGGTAGGTACACTACTGGGTAGACATACTACTGGGTAGGTACACTACTGGGTAGACATACTACTGGGTAGGTACACTACTGGGAGGCACACTACTGGGTAGACACACTACTGGGTAGGTACACTACTGGGTAGACATACTACTGGGTAGACATACTACTGGGTAGGTACACTACTGGGTAGGTACACTACTGGGTAGACATACTACTGGGTAGACATACTACTGGGTAGACATACTACTGGGTAGGTACACTACTGGGTAGGTACACTACTGGGTAGACATACTACTGGGTAGACATACTACTGGGTAGACATACTACTGGGTAGGTACACTACTGGGTAGACATACTACTGGGTAGGTACACTACTGGGAGGCACACTACTGGGTAGACACACTACTGGGTAGGTACACTACTGGGTAGACATACTACTGGGTAGGTACACTACTGGGTAGACATACTACTGGGTAGGTACACTACTGGGAGGCACACTACTGGGTAGACACACTACTGGGTAGGTACACTACTGGGTAGACATACTACTGGGTAGACATACTACTGGGTAGGTACACTACTGGGTAGGTACACTACTGGGTAGACATACTACTGGGTAGACATACTACTGGGTAGATACACTACTGGGTAGACATACTACTGGGTAGACATACTACTGGGTAGACATACTACTGGGTAGGTACACTACAGGGTAGACATACTACTGGGTAGGTACACTACTGGGAGGCACACTACTGGGTAGACACACTACTGGGTAGGTACACTACTGGGTAGACATACTACTGGGTAGACATACTACTGGGTAGACATAATACTGGGTAGGTACACTACTGGGAGGCACACTACTGGGTAGACATATTACTGGGTAGACATACTACTGGGTAGACATACTACTGGGTAGACATACTACTGGGTAGACATACTACTGGGTAGACATACTACTGGGTAGGTACACTACTGGGTAGGTACACTACTGGGTAGACATACTACTGGGTAGGTACACTATTGGGTAGGTACATTACTGGGTAGACATACTACTGGGTAGGTACACTACAGGGTAGACATACTACTGGGTAGGTACACTACTGGGTAGATACACTACAGGGTAGACATAATACTGGGTAGACATACTACTGGGTAGACATACTACTGGGTAGACATACTACTGGGTAGACATACTACTGGGTAGACATAATACTGGGTAGGTACACTACTGGGTAGACATACTACTGGGTAGACACACTACTGGGTATACATACTACTGGGTAGGTACACTACTGGGTAGACATACTACTGGGTAGATACACTACTGGGTAGACATACTACTGGGTAGACATACTACTGGGTAGGTACACTACTGGGTAGACATACTACTGGGTAGACATACTACTGGGTAGACATAATACTGGGTAGGTACACTACTGGGTAGACATAATACTGGGTAGGTACACTACTGGGTAGACATACTACTGGGTAGACACACTACTGGGTATACATACTACTGGGTAGGTACACTACTGGGTAGGTACACTACTGGGTAGACATACTACTGGGTAGACATACTACTGGGTAGGTACACTACTGGGTAGACATACTACTGGGTAGGTACACTACTGGGTAGACATACTACTGGGTAGGTACACTACTGGGTAGGTACACTACTGGGTAGACATACTACTGGGTAGGTACACTACTGGGTAGACATACTACTGGGTAGACATACTACTGGGTAGACATACTACTGGGTAGGTACACTACTGGGTAGGTACACTACTGGGTAGACATACTACTGGGTAGGTACACTACTGGGTAGGTACACTACAGGGTAGACATACTACTGGGTAGACATACTACTGGGTAGACATACTACTGGGTAGGTACACTACTGGGTAGGTACACTACTGGGTAGGTACACTACTGGGTAGACATACTACTGGGTAGACATACTACTGGGTAGACATACTACTGGGTAGACACACTACTGGGTAGACATACTACTGGGTAGACATACTACTGGGTAGGTACACTACTGGGTAGACATACTACTGGGTAGGTACACTACTGGGTAGACATACTACTGGGTAGACATACTACTGGGTAGACATAATACTGGGTAGGTACACTACAGGGTAGATATACTACTGGGTAGGTACACTACTGGGTAGACATACTACTGGGTAGACATAATACTGGGTAGGTACACTACTGGGTAGACATACTACTGGGTAGGTACACTACTGGGTAGACATACTACTGGGTAGACATACTACTGGGTAGACATAATACTGGGTAGGTACACTACAGGGTAGATATACTACTGGGTAGGTACACTACTGGGTAGACATACTACTGGGTAGACATAATACTGGGTAGGTACACTACTGGGTAGACATACTACTGGGTAGACATACTACTGGGTAGGTACACTACTGGGTAGACATACTACTGGGTAGGTACACTACAGGGTAGACATACTACAGGGTAGGTACACTACTGGGTAGACATACTACTGGGTAGACACACTACTGGGTAGACATACTACTGGGTATACATACTACTGGGTAGACATACTACTGGGTAGGTACACTACAGGGTAGACATACTACTGGGTAGACACACTACTGGGTAGACACACTACTGGGTAGACATACTACTGGGTAGACATACTACTGGGTAGACATACTACTGGGTAGACATACTACTGGGTAGGTACACTACTGGGTAGACATACTACTGGGTAGACATACTACTGGGTAGACATAATACTGGGTAGGTACACTACAGGGTAGATATACTACTGGGTAGGTACACTACTGGGTAGACATACTACTGGGTAGACATAATACTGGGTAGGTACACTACTGGGTAGACATACTACTGGGTAGACATACTACTGGGTAGGTACACTACTGGGTAGGTACACTACTGGGTAGATACACTACTGGGTAGATACACTACAGGGTAGACATACTACTGGGTAGGTACACTACTGGGTAGACATACTACTGGGTAGACATACTACTGGGTAGGTACACTATTGGGTAGGTACACTACTGGGTAGACATACTACTGGGTAGGTACACTACAGGGTAGACATACTACAGGGTAGGTACACTACTGGGTAGACATACTACTGGGTAGACATACTACTGGGTAGGTACACTACTGGGTAGGTACACTACTGGGTAGATACACTACTGGGTAGATACACTACAGGGTAGACATACTACTGGGTAGGTACACTACTGGGTAGACATACTACTGGGTAGACATACTACTGGGTAGGTACACTATTGGGTAGGTACACTACTGGGTAGACATACTACTGGGTAGGTACACTACAGGGTAGACATACTACAGGGTAGGTACACTACTGGGTAGACATACTACTGGGTAGACACACTACTGGGTAGACATACTACTGGGTATACATACTACTGGGTAGGTACACTACTGGGTAGATACACTACTGGGTAGACATACTACTGGGTAGACATACTACTGGGTAGGTACACTACTGGGTAGGTACACTACTGGGTAGGTACACTACTGGGTAGACATACTACTGGGTAGGTACACTACAGGGTAGACATACTACAGGGTAGGTACACTACAGGGTAGACATACTACTGGGTAGGTACACTACAGGGTAGACATACTACAGGGTAGGTACACTACTGGGTAGACATACTACTGGGTAGACATACTACTGGGTAGGTACACTATTGGGTAGGTACACTACTGGGTAGACATACTACTGGGTAGGTACACTACTGGGTAGACATACTACTGGGTAGACATACTACAGTGTAGGTACACTACTGGGTAGACATAATACTGGGTAGACATACTACTGGGTAGGTACACTACTGGGTAGACATACTACTGGGTAGACATACTACTGGGTAGACATAATACTGGGTAGGTACACTACAGGGTAGATATACTACTGGGTAGGTACACTACTGGGTAGACATACTACTGGGTAGACATAATACTGGGTAGGTACACTACTGGGTAGACATACTACTGGGTAGACATACTACTGGGTAGGTACACTACTGGGTAGGTACACTACTGGGTAGGTACACTACTGGGTAGACATACTACTGGGTAGATACACTACTGGGTAGACACACTACTGGGTAGGTACACTACTGGGTAGACATACTACTGGGTAGGTACACTACTGGGTAGACATACTACTGGGTAGGTACACTACTGGGTAGGTACACTACTGGGTAGACATACTACTGGGTAGGTACACTACAGGGTAGACATACTACTGGGTAGACATACTACTGGGTAGGTACACTACTGGGTAGGTACACTACTGGGTAGACATACTACTGGGTAGGTACACTACTGGGTAGACATACTACTGGGTAGACACACTACTGGGTAGACATACTACTGAGTAGGTACACTACTGGGTAGACATACTACTGGGTAGACACACTACTGGGTAGGTACATTACTGGGTAGACATACTACTGGGTAGACATACTACTGGGCAAGACATACTACTGGGTAGGTACACTACTGGGTAGATACACTACTGGGTAGGTACACTACTGGGTAGGTACACTACAGGGCAGACATACTACTGGGTAGGTACACTACTGGGTAGACATACTACTGGGTAGACATAATACTGGGTAGGTACACTACTGGGTAGACATACTACTGGGTAGACACACTACTGGGTAGGTACATTACTGGGTAGACATACTACTGGGTAGACATACTACTGGGCAAGACATACTACTGGGTAGGTACACTACTGGGTAGATACACTACTGGGTAGGTACACTACTGGGTAGGTACACTACAGGGCAGACATACTACTGGGTAGGTACACTACTGGGTAGACATACTACTGGGTAGACATAATACTGGGTAGGTACACTACTGGGTAGACATACTACTGGGTAGGTACACTACTGGGTAGGTACACTACTGGGAAGACATACTACTGGGTAGACATAATACTGGGTAGGTACACTACTGGGTAGACATACTACTAGGTAGACATACTACTGGGTAGACATACTACTGGGTAGACATACTACTGGGTAGGTACACTACTGGGTAGGTACACTACTGGGTAGACATACTGGGTAGGTACACTACTGGGTAGACATACTACTAGGTAGACATACTACTGGGTAGACATACTACTGGGTAGACATACTACTGGGTAGGTACACTACTGGGTAGGTACACTACTGGGTAGACATACTGGGTAGATACACTACTGGGAGACATACTACTGGGTAGACATACTACTGGGTAGACATACTACTGAGTAGGTACACTACTGGGTAGACATACTACTGGGTAGACACACTACTGGGTAGACATACTACTGGGTAGGTATACTACTGGGTAGGTACACTACTGGGTAGACATACTACTGGGTAGACACACTACTGGGTAGGTACACTACTGGGTAGACATACTACTGGGTAGGTACATTACTGGGTAGACATACTACTGGGTAGACATACTACTGGGTAGGTACACTACTGGGTAGGTACACTACTGGGTAGACATACTACTGGGTAGGTACACTACAGGGTAGATACACTACTGGGTAGACATACTACTGGGTAGGTACACTACAGGGTAGACATACTACTGGGTAGGTACACTACTGGGTAGACATACTACTGGGTAGACATACTACTGGGTAGGTACACTACTGGGTAGACATACTACTGGGTAGATACACTACTGGGTAGGTACACTACTGGGTAGGTACACTACAGGGCAGACATACTACTGGGTAGGTACACTACTGGGTAGACATACTACTGGGTAGACATAATACTGGGTAGGTACACTACTGGGTAGACATACTACTGGGTAGGTACACTACTGGGTAGGTACACTACTGGGAAGACATACTACTGGGTAGACATAATACTGGGTAGGTACACTACTGGGTAGACATACTACTAGGTAGACATACTACTGGGTAGACATACTACTGGGAGACATACTACTGGGTAGACATACTACTTGGTAGACATACTACTGAGTAGGTACACTACTGGGTAGACATACTACTGGGTAGACACACTACTGGGTAGGTACATTACTGGGTAGACATACTACTGGGTAGACATACTACTGGGTAGGTACACTACTGGGTAGGTACACTACTGGGTAGACATACTACTGGGTAGGTACACTACAGGGTAGACATACTACTGGGTAGGTACACTACTGGGTAGACATACTACTGGGTAGACATACTACTGGGTAGGTACACTACTGGGTAGACATACTACTGGGTAGGTACACTACTGGGTAGGTACACTACTGGGTAGACATACTACTGGGTAGGTACACTACTGGGTAGATACACTACTGGGTAGATACACTACAGGGTAGACATACTACTGGGTAGGTACACTACAGGGTAGACATACTACTGGGTAGACATACTACTGGGTAGACATACTACTGGGTAGGTACACTATTGGGTAGGTACACTACTGGGTAGACATACTACTGGGTAGGTACACTACAGGGTAGACATACTACTGGGTAGACATACTACAGGGTAGGTACACTACTGGGTAGACATACTACTGGGTAGGTACACTACTGGGTAGATACACTACAGGGTAGACATACTACTGGGTAGGTACACTACAGGGTAGACATACTACTGGGTAGACATACTACTGGGTAGACATACTACTGGGTAGGTACACTATTGGGTAGGTACACTACTGGGTAGACATACTACTGGGTAGGTACACTACAGGGTAGACATACTACTGGGTAGACATACTACTGGGTAGATACACTACTGGGTAGACATACTACTGGGTAGACATACTACTGGGTAGATACACTACTGGGTAGACATACTACTGGGTAGACATACTACTGGGTAGGTACACTACTGGATAGACATACTACTGGGTAGGTACACTACTGGGTAGGTACACTACTGGGTAGACATACTACTGGGTAGGTACACTACTGGGTAGACATACTACAGGGTAGGTACACTACTGGGTAGACATACTACTGGGTAGACATACTACTGGGTAGGTACACTACTGGGTAGACATACTACTGGGTAGACATACTACTGGGTAGGTACACTACTGGGTAGACATACTACTGGGTAGGTACACTACTGGGTAGGTACACTACTGGGTAGACATACTACTGGGTAGACATACTACTGGGTAGGTACACTACTGGGTAGACATACTACTGGGTAGGTACACTACTGGGTAGGTACACTACTGGGTAGACATACTACTGGGTAGGTACACTACTGGGTAGGTACACTACTGGGTAGACATACTACTGGGTAGACATACTACTGGGTAGACATACTACTGGGTAGGTACACTACTGGGTAGGTACACTACTGGGTAGACATACTACTGGGTAGGTACACTACTGGGTAGGTACACTACTGGGTAGACATACTACTGGGTAGGTACACTACAGGGTAGACATACTACTGGGTAGACATACTACTGGGTAGACATACTACTGGGTAGGTACACTACTGGGTAGACATACTACTGGGTAGGTACACTACTGGGTAGGTACACTACTGGGTAGACATACTACTGGGTAGGTACACTACAGGGTAGACATACTACTGGGTAGACATACTACTGGGTAGACATACTACTGGGTAGACATACTACTGGATAGGTACACTACTGGGTAGGTACACTACTGGGTAGACATACTACTGGGTAGGTACACTACTGGGTAGGTACACTACAGGGTAGACATACTACTGGGTAGACATACTACTGGGTAGACATACTACTGGGTAGGTACACTACTGGGTAGACATACTACTGGGTAGACATACTACTGGGTAGACATACTACTGGGTAGACATACTACTGGGTAGACATACTACTGGGTAGGTACACTACTGGGTAGGTACACTACTGGGTAGACATACTACTGGGTAGGTACACTACTGGGTAGACATACTACTGGGTAGACATAATACTGGGTAGGTACACTACTGGGTAGACATACTACTGGGTAGACATACTACTGGGTAGGTACACTACTGGGTAGACATACTACTGGGTAGACATACTACTGGGTAGGTATACTACTGGGTAGGTACACTACTGGGTATACATAATACTGTGTAGGTACACTACTGGGTAGACATACTACTGGGTAGGTACACTACTGGGTAGACATACTATTGGGTAGACATACTACTGGGTAGACATACTACTGGGTAGACATACTACTGGGTAGACATACTACTGGGTAGACATAATACTGGGTAGGTACACTATTGGGTAGACATACTACTGGGTAGACATACTACTGGGTAGACATACTACTGGGTAGACATACTACTGGGTAGACATACTACTGGGTAGGTACACTACTGGGTAGACATACTACTGGGTAGACATACTACTGGGTAGACATACTACTGGGTAGACATACTACTGGGTAGGTACACTACTGGGTAGACATACTACTGGGTAGACATACTACTGGGTAGGTACACTACTGGGTAGACATACTACTGGGTAGACATACTACTGGGTAGGTACACTACTGGGTAGACATACTACTGGGTAGGTACACTACTGGGTAGACATACTACTGGGTAGACATACTACTGGGTAGACATACTACTGGGTAGACATACTACTGGGTAGGTACACTACTGGGTAGACATAATACTGGGTAGACATACTACTGGGTAGACATACTACTGGGTAGACATACTACTGGGTAGACATACTACTGGGTAGGCATACTACTGGGTAGACACACTACTGGGTAGACATACTACTGGGTAGACATACTACTGGGTAGACATACTACTGGGTAGACATACTACTGGGTAGGCATACTACTGGGTAGACACACTACTGGGTAGACATACTACTGGGTAGACATACTACTGGGTAGACATACTACTGGGTAGACATACTACTGGGTAGGTACACTACTGGGTAGACATACTACTGGGTAGGTACACTACTGGGTAGACATACTACTGGGTAGACATACTACTGGGTAGACATACTACTGGGTAGACATACTACTGGGTAGGTACACTACTGGGTAGACATAATACTGGGTAGACATACTACTGGGTAGACATAATACTGGGTAGACATACTACTGGGTAGACATACTACTGGGTAGGCATACTACTGGGTAGACACACTACTGGGTAGACATACTACTGGGTAGACATACTACTGGGTAGACATACTACTGGGTAGACATACTACTGGGTAGGTACACTACTGGGTAGACATAATACTGGGTAGACATACTACTGGGTAGACATACTACTGGGTAGGCATACTACTGGGTAGACATACTACTGGGTAGATATACTACTGGGTAGACATACTACTGTGTAGACATACTACTGGGTAGACATACTACTGGGTAGACATAATACTGGGTAGGTACACTACTGGGTAGACATACTACTGGGTAGACATACTACTGGGTAGGCATACTACTGGGTAGACATACTACTGGGTAGACACACTACTGGGTAGACATACTACTGGGTAGACATACTACTGGGTAGACATAATACTGGGTAGGTACACTACTGGGTAGACATACTACTGGGTAGACATACTACTGGGTAGACATACTACTGGGTAGACATACTACTGGGTAGGTACACTACTGGGTAGACATACTACTGGGTAGACATACTACTGGGTAGGTACACTACTGGGTAGACATACTACTGGGTAGACATACTACTGGGTAGGTACACTACTGGGTAGACATACTACTGGGTAGGTACACTACTGGGTAGACATACTACTGGGTAGACATACTACTGGGTAGACATACTACTGGGTAGACATACTACTGGGTAGGTACACTACTGGGTAGACATAATACTGGGTAGACATACTACTGGGTAGACATACTACTGGGTAGGCATACTACTGGGTAGACATACTACTGGGTAGACATACTACTGGGTAGACATACTACTGGGTAGACATACTACTGGGTAGACATACTACTGGGTAGACATAATACTGGGTAGGTACACTACTGGGTAGACATACTACTGGGTAGACATACTACTGGGTAGACATACTACTGGGTAGACATACTACTGGGTAGACATACTACTGGGTAGACATACTACTGGGTAGACATACTACTGGGTAGACATACTACTGGGTAGACATACTACTGGGTAGACATACTACTGGGTAGGTACACTACTGGGTAGGTACACTACTGGGTAGACATACTACTGGGTAGGTACACTACTGGGTAGGTACACTACTGGGTAGACATACTACTGGGTAGGTACACTACTGGGTAGGTACACTACTGGGTAGACATACTACTGGGTAGACATACTACTGGGTAGACATACTACTGGGTAGACATACTACTGGGTAGACATACTACTGGGTAGACATACTACTGGGTAGACATACTACTGGGTAGACATACTACTGGGTAGACATACTACTGGGTAGACATACTACTGGGTAGACATACTACTGGGTAGGTACACTACTGGGTAGGTACACTACTGGGTAGACATACTACTGGGTAGGTACACTACTGGGTAGGTACACTACTGGGTAGACATACTACTGGGTAGGTACACTACTGGGTAGGTACACTACTGGGTAGACATACTACTGGGTAGACATACTACTGGGTAGGTACACTACTGGGTAGACATACTACTGGGTAGACATAATACTGGGTAGGTACACTACTGGGTAGACATACTACTGGGTAGACATACTACTGGGTAGACATACTACTGGGTAGGTACACTACTGGGTAGACATACTACTGGGTAGGTACACTACTGGGTAGACATACTACTGGGTAGGTACACTACTGGGTAGGTACACTACTGGGTAGACATACTACTGGATAGGTACACTACAGGGTAGACATACTACTGGGTAGACATAATACTGGGTAGGTACACTACTGGGTAGACATACTACTGGGTAGACATACTACTGGGTAGGTACACTACTGGGTAGGTACACTACTGGGTAGACATACTACTGGGTAGGTACACTACTGGGTAGGTACACTACTGGGTAGACATACTACTGGGTAGGTACACTACAGGGTAGACATACTACAGGGTAGACATACTACTGGGTAGACATACTACTGGGTAGACATACTACTGGGTAGGTACACTACTGGGTAGATACACTACAGGGTAGACATACTACTGGGTAGGTATACTACTGGGTAGACATAATACTGGGTAGGTACACTACTGGGTAGACATACTACTGGGTAGGTACACTACTGGGTAGACATACTACTGGGTAGACATACTACTGGGTAGACATACTACTGGGTAGGTACACTACTGGGTAGACATACTACTGGGTAGACATACTACTGGGTAGACATACTACTGGGTAGGTACACTACTGGGTAGACATACTACTGGGTAGACATACTACTGGGTAGACATAATACTGGGTAGACATACTACTGGGTAGGTACACTACTGGGTAGACATACTACTGGGTAGACATACTACTGGGTAGACATAATACTGGGTAGGTACACTACTGGGTAGACATACTACTGGGTAGACATACTACTGGGTAGACATAATACTGGGTAGGTACACTACTGGGTAGACATACTACTGGGTAGACATACTACTGGGTAGGTACACTACTGGGTAGACATACTACTGGGTAGACATACTACTGGGTAGACATAATACTGGGTAGGTACACTACTGGGTAGACATACTACTGGGTAGACATACTACTGGGTAGGTACACTACTGGGTAGACATACTACTGGGTAGACATACTACTGGGTAGATACACTACTGGGTAGACATACTACTGGGTAGACATACTACTGGGTAGATACACTACTGGGTAGACATACTACTGGGTAGACATACTACTGGGTAGACATAATACTGGGTAGACATACTACTGGGTAGATACACTACTGGGTAGACATACTACTGGGTAGACATACTACTGGGTAGATACACTACTGGGTAGACATACTACTGGGTAGGTACACTACTGGGTAGGTACACTACTGGGTAGACATACTACTGGGTAGGTACACTACTGGGTAGACATACTACTGGGTAGGTACACTACTGGGTAGACATACTACTGGGTAGACATACTACTGGGTATGTACACTACTGGGTAGACATACTACTGGGTAGACATAATACTGGGTAGACATACTACTGGGTAGGTACACTACTGGGTAGACATACTACTGGGTAGACATACTACTGGGTAGACATACTACTGGGTAGACATACTACTGGGTAGACATACTACTGGGTAGACATACTACTGGGTAGACATACTACTGGGTAGACATACTACTGGGTAGACATACTACTGGGTAGACATACTACTGGGTAGGTACACTACTGGGTAGGTACACTACTGGGTAGACATACTACTGGGTAGGTACACTACTGGGTAGGTACACTACTGGGTAGACATACTACTGGGTAGGTACACTACTGGGTAGGTACACTACTGGGTAGACATACTACTGGGTAGACATACTACTGGGTAGGTACACTACTGGGTAGACATACTACTGGGTAGACATAATACTGGGTAGGTACACTACTGGGTAGACATACTACTGGGTAGACATACTACTGGGTAGACATACTACTGGGTAGGTACACTACTGGGTAGACATACTACTGGGTAGGTACACTACTGGGTAGACATACTACTGGGTAGGTACACTACTGGGTAGGTACACTACTGGGTAGACATACTACTGGATAGGTACACTACAGGGTAGACATACTACTGGGTAGACATAATACTGGGTAGGTACACTACTGGGTAGACATACTACTGGGTAGACATACTACTGGGTAGGTACACTACTGGGTAGGTACACTACTGGGTAGACATACTACTGGGTAGGTACACTACTGGGTAGGTACACTACTGGGTAGACATACTACTGGGTAGGTACACTACAGGGTAGACATACTACAGGGTAGACATACTACTGGGTAGACATACTACTGGGTAGACATACTACTGGGTAGGTACACTACTGGGTAGATACACTACAGGGTAGACATACTACTGGGTAGGTATACTACTGGGTAGACATAATACTGGGTAGGTACACTACTGGGTAGACATACTACTGGGTAGGTACACTACTGGGTAGACATACTACTGGGTAGACATACTACTGGGTAGACATACTACTGGGTAGGTACACTACTGGGTAGACATACTACTGGGTAGACATACTACTGGGTAGACATACTACTGGGTAGGTACACTACTGGGTAGACATACTACTGGGTAGACATACTACTGGGTAGACATAATACTGGGTAGACATACTACTGGGTAGGTACACTACTGGGTAGACATACTACTGGGTAGACATACTACTGGGTAGACATAATACTGGGTAGGTACACTACTGGGTAGACATACTACTGGGTAGACATACTACTGGGTAGACATAATACTGGGTAGGTACACTACTGGGTAGACATACTACTGGGTAGACATACTACTGGGTAGGTACACTACTGGGTAGACATACTACTGGGTAGACATACTACTGGGTAGACATAATACTGGGTAGGTACACTACTGGGTAGACATACTACTGGGTAGACATACTACTGGGTAGGTACACTACTGGGTAGACATACTACTGGGTAGACATACTACTGGGTAGATACACTACTGGGTAGACATACTACTGGGTAGACATACTACTGGGTAGATACACTACTGGGTAGACATACTACTGGGTAGACATACTACTGGGTAGACATAATACTGGGTAGACATACTACTGGGTAGATACACTACTGGGTAGACATACTACTGGGTAGACATACTACTGGGTAGATACACTACTGGGTAGACATACTACTGGGTAGGTACACTACTGGGTAGGTACACTACTGGGTAGACATACTACTGGGTAGGTACACTACTGGGTAGACATACTACTGGGTAGGTACACTACTGGGTAGACATACTACTGGGTAGACATACTACTGGGTATGTACACTACTGGGTAGACATACTACTGGGTAGGTACACTACTGGGTAGACATACTACTGGGTAGGTACACTACTGGGTAGACATACTACTGGGTAGACATACTACTGGGTAGACATACTACTGGGTAGGTACACTACTGGGTAGACATACTACTGGGTAGATACACTACTGGGTAGACATACTACTGGGTAGACATACTACTGGGTAGGTACACTACTGGGTAGACATACTACTGGGTAGACATACTACTGGGTAGGTACACTACTGGGTAGACATACTACAGGGTAGGTACACTACTGGGTAGACATACTACTGGGTAGACATAATACTGGGTAGGTACACTACTGGGTAGACATACTACTGGGTAGACATACTACTGGATAGGTACACTACTGGGTAGACATACTACTGGGTAGGTACACTACTGGGTAGACATACTACTGGGTAGACATACTACTGGGTAGACATACTACTGGGTAGGTACACTACTGGGTAGGTACACTACAGGGTAGACATACTACTGGGTAGACATAATACTGGGTAGGTACACTACTGGGTAGACATACTACTGGGTAGACATACTACTGGGTAGGTACACTACTGGGTAGACATACTACTGGGTAGGTACACTACTGGGTAGACATAATACTGGGTAGGTACACTACAGGGTAGACATACTACTGGGTAGACATACTACTGGGTAGACATACTACTGGGTAGACATACTACTGGGTAGGTACACTACTGGGTAGACATACTACTGGGTAGGTACACTACAGGGTAGACATACTACTGGGTAGACATACTACTGGGTAGACATACTACTGGGTAGGTACACTACTGGGTAGGTACACTACTGGGTAGACATACTACTGGGTAGACATACTACTGGGTAGACATACTACTGGGTAGGTACACTACTGGGTAGACATACTACTGGGTAGACATACTACTGGGTAGGTACACTACTGGGTAGACATACTACTGGGTAGACATACTACTGGGTAGGTACACTACTGGGTAGACATACTACTGGGTAGGTACACTACTGGGTAGGTACACTACTGGGTAGACATACTACTGGGTAGGTACACTACTGGGTAGGTACACTACTGGGTAGACATACTACTGGGTAGGTACACTACAGGGTAGACATACTACTGGGTAGACATACTACTGGGTAGACATACTACTGGGTAGACATACTACTGGGTAGACATACTACTGGGTAGACATACTACTGGGTAGACATACTACTGGGTAGACACACTACTGGGTAGGTACACTACTGGGTAGACATACTACTGGGTAGACATACTACTGGGTAGGTACACTACTGGGTAGACATACTACTGGGTAGACATACTACTGGGTAGACATACTACTGGGTAGGTACACTACAGGGTAGACATACTACTGGGTAGGTACACTACTGGGTAGACATACTACTGGGTAGACATACTACTGGGTAGACATACTACTGGGTAGACATACTACTGGGTAGACATACTACTGGGTAGGTACACTACAGGGTAGACATACTACTGGGTAGACATACTACTGGGTAGACATACTACTGGGTAGACATACTACTGGGTAGACATACTACTGGGTAGACATACTACTGGGTAGACATACTACTGGGTAGGTACACTACAGGGTAGACATACTACTGGGTAGGCATACTACTGGGTAGACATACTACTGGGTAGACATATTACTGGGTAGACATACTACTGGGTAGACATACTACTGGGTAGACATACTACTGGGTAGGTACACTACTGGGTAGGTACACTACTGGGTAGACATACTACTGGGTAGACATACTACTGGGTAGGTACACTACTGGGTAGGTACACTACTGGGTAGACATACTACTGGGTAGACATACTACTGGGTAGACATACTACTGGGTAGACATAATACTGGGTAGGTACACTACTGGGTAGACATACTACTGGGTAGACATACTACTGGGTAGACATACTACTGGGTAGACATACTACTGGGTAGACATACTACTGGGTAGGTACACTACAGGGTAGGTACACTACTGGGTAGACATACTACTGGGTAGGTACACTACAGGGTAGACATACTACTGGGTAGACATACTACTGGGTAGACATACTACTGGGTAGACATAATACTGGGTAGGTACACTACTGGGTAGACATACTACTGGGTAGAAATACTACTGGGTAGACATACTACTGGGTAGACATACTACTGGGTAGACATACTACTGGGTAGACATACTACTGGGTAGGTACACTACTGGGTAGACATACTACTGGGTAGACATACTACTGGGTAGACATACTACTGGGTAGACATACTACTGGGTAGACATACTACTGGGTAGGTACACTACTGGGTAGACATACTACTGGGTAGACATACTACTGGGTAGACATACTACTGGGTAGGTACACTACTGGGTAGACATACTACTGGGTAGACATACTACTGGGTAGACATACTACTGGGTAGACATACTACTGGGTAGACATACTACTGGGTAGACATACTACTGGGTAGACACACTACTGGGTAGACATACTACTGGGTAGACATACTACTGGGTAGACATACTACTGGGTAGGTACACTACTGGGTAGACATACTACTGGGTAGACATACTACTGGGTAGACATACTACTGGGTAGGTACACTACTGGGTAGACATACTACTGGGTAGACATACTACTGGGTAGACATACTACTGGGTAGACATACTACTGGGTAGACATACTACTGGGTAGACATACTACTGGGTAGACATACTACTGGGTAGACATACTACTGGGTAGACATACTACTGGGTAGGTACACTACAGGGTAGGTACACTACTGGGTAGACATACTACTGGGTAGGTACACTACAGGGTAGACATACTACTGGGTAGACATACTACTGGGTAGACATACTACTGGGTAGACATAATACTGGGTAGGTACACTACTGGGTAGACATACTACTGGGTAGAAATACTACTGGGTAGACATACTACTGGGTAGACATACTACTGGGTAGACATACTACTGGGTAGACATACTACTGGGTAGGTACACTACTGGGTAGACATAATACTGGGTAGACATACTACTAGGTAGACATACTACTGGGTAGACATACTACTGGGTAGACATACTACTGGGTAGACATACTACTGGGTAGGCATACTACTGGGTAGACACACTACTGGGTAGACATACTACTGGGTAGACATACTACTGGGTAGACATACTACTGGGTAGACATACTACTGGGTAGGTACACTACTGGGTAGACATAATACTGGGTAGACATACTACTGGGTAGACATACTACTGGGTAGGCATACTACTGGGTAGACATACTACTGGGTAGACATACTACTGGGTATACATACTACTGGGTAGACATACTACTGGGTAGACATACTACTGGGTAGACATAATACTGGGTAGGTACACTACTGGGTAGACATACTACTGGGTAGACATACTACTGGGTAGGCATACTACTGGGTAGACATACTACTGGGTAGACACACTACTGGGTAGACATACTACTGGGTAGACATAATACTGGGTAGACATAATACTGGGTAGGTACACTACTGGGTAGACATAATACTGGGTAGGTACACTACTGGGTAGACATACTACTGGGTAGACATACTACTGGGTAGACATACTACTGGGTAGGTACACTACTGGGTAGACATACTACTGGGTAGACATACTACTGGATAGGCACACTACTGGGTAGACATACTACTGGGTAGACATACTACTGGGTAGGTATACTACTGGGTAGGTACATCACTAGGTATGCGTCCTACTTATATTTAAATAACAGATAACTATAATTTCAACATAATTGATATATATATATTAAACGCATTACACACAGTTTACAATAAGACCCACCAATCAAGTAATGGTATTAGATCACGTGGATCTGATTGCCTCGAATGTCATCGTCGATAACAAGTTGATATTCATATACATAATATGCGTCGCGTTTACATGCTAATAAGGGAAGGAAGGATAATTTGGCCGACTCTAATATCTCAAAAACTATAATGGTACAACAAAAATGATATATACATATTATATTATTTCATAATATCTTTAAGAAAAGTTAAAAATTATTGTAATAAATTATCAATAATTAATATATTAATTACTATTGTATTCAATGATTTGATAAAAATGCGGAATTTCTAGAAAATAGGTGTTTATTAATATTATTGTCATTTCATAAATTCATGTTGGATTGTGAAAATGTTTACACCAAAATAAAAAAAAATATGTTCTTAATTATATATGTTAATATCTAAATTATATATCAATATGATACAAAGATATTGCTGAAATAACAACGTACATCAAAATGGGTAATTTGACCAATGTAAGTCGGGTTATTGGCCGATAATTAAACAAAAAGATATTAGATAGTAAAATTATAGAATTGATATACACATTGTTTTTAACCATATCTATACTATTTCTCTTCTGGTATATCATATTCTTTGAGATATTTGATTTGATGGTATAGCATTATCAAAATATAATAAAGTGTGTAATACGAATTTCAATAAAGAATAATATAATTTTGCATTATTTTTGAAAATATAATCTAATGTGTCGATGGTATTAAGTTATCGCCTAATTATTCATAATTTTATTCAAGAAATTTAATTTATATGTTGAGAATATAGATTTTGTCTATTGATTAAAGATTTACTTTCGGCAAAATTACTCGACTTTGCTATTTTTTATGCATTTTATATAGGTTATTAATATCCATTTTATTCACAAAATATATAAAAATAAAATAATTAAAATATACATATCATAAATATTATTAGTTACATAGTATTTGATGGTTATTTTGAAATATGTATATTTTAATTTAGAGCAATTCTATAGAAGTGCACTAAGTACTATAGTAACATACATACAACATCGGCTAAATTATTCTTACTTCCCCTATACAATTTTATATATCGATTTATTGTAATCAATATGATTTTTTACTATAAATACGTTTATACATATATATATATATAGGCATTTACGTTTAATAAATATTAATATTTATTAAACGTAAATGATTATATATATATTTAAAATAATATCTCGATATGGAATCGTATTAAAGTGGGTTATAAGTATAGTAGTGAAGTTAGGGTATAGGTATATTGGTTTATAAATAAAGTAACTATAATATTATATTTATATTAAATTTATATTAAACATTAATATTTAATATTAAATAATCTATAAATTCTAATTATATTATTAAAGTCTAAGTATAATTTCATTATATATTTCGTAAAATACAATTAAGTATATGCCATAACACTATGATAAAGCAGAAACATTATTTTGTAGATAATCAATAACATTTTTCAATAACATTATAACATATTTATTGAAAATTTATTAAAATGTTAATTTTAAAATTAATACTATTCGTAGTTATAATATATTTTCATATATATTTCCTTTTTTATTATATTATAATATTATAGCTATAAGCATATATAAGGCTATTTCATAATATTATAGCTATATCATTACAAAAACGTATAGTATTGATAATCTACTAATTCTTACATATATGTATAAAATATAGTTTCTAAAGTTGTATACAACATTATAATGTTATTATAGAGTAATGCTGTTTTATTTTGAGTAAATAATATATTTATAATGTTGATCTCATCTCCAAATGCATATATTAATCATATGTATTATCATTAAATGATTATTAAAATATATATTTTTTGATTTTCTAAAGTAATTATATTTATTTAATTTTTAATATTAATTACTCATATATTATTTAATTCGATATTTTGTTTTCCACATACCTACAATAAAGTGATTTATGATATTTCATATTTAAAAAGAAATAAAATGACCACACTATTTTTACACTTAAATAATTATAAACACACACATACACACACATATATATATATAGAATCTAATACATATATAGAATCTAATACATATATGTATATATATATATATACTAAATATAACAATATATGTGTATTACATAACCAAGTTATTATTACAATGCTTATTTACAGAGATGGATTTAGTATCTATGAATACATGATTACGTCACTACAACCGCATACCCCTTACGTCATTCACTTGCATGCACAATATGAAACTGTGATAGCCGATCTGGGTTTGTAAACATTAATATCCTATAGGAATGTATATATATATATATATATATATATATATATATATACAGTCAACTCTCGGTAAGTCGGACTACGGATAAGTAGGACTTCACGATAAGTCGGACACATTTAGTTGGTTTGGTTAGATTTGTATCTAGTTCAATGTTAAATTAATCGGATAAGTCGGATAAGTTGGATTTGATAAGTCGGACTTTTATATAAGTCGGACACATATTATTGTCATTTTTATGATTTTTATATTGGATAAGTCGGACTTTTTATAAATTGTCAGAAATATTTACTTTAAATAATGTATATTATAATGTTAGTAAGTAATATTATTGAATACAACATTTTATGTTGTTGATTGGTGCATAATTCCACATTTCGGTAATCCTTTAACTCATTCTGCGCATATCATGTATTATTTGCATGATATTTTGAATCTCGGATAAGTCGGACATCTCGCTAAGTCGGACACTTTTTTCGGTCCCTTAAGAGTCCGACTTATCGGGAGTTGACTGTATATATATATATATATATATATATATATATATATATATATATATATATAGATCAAATATATATCTGGTAACTCAATACTTACGGGTAAGGGGGACCTTAATAATTATGAAAAAAATTGTCTTTCGAATTGTGTTTATATAATTTTATTAAAATATTAAATGTTAACATTTAACATTTAACAATTGTTAAAAATAATTATTTTTAAAATTATATATAAATCATGTTTTTACTTGTATAAATGTAATTATAAAATAAACACTTTTAAAAGTATATCTTTTAAATTATAATAATAATATAAGATCATTTTAGAATGTTATGACAATTTAAATATATTATGTCAATGTCATTAGTTATATGAACCATTTTATACAATTGTAACTTTTTATAATACGAAATTTATAATTTTCAGTGGTATATATTTATTTATATTTTAATAATTGTAAATACTAGGGTGAATCTACAGATTAGTATATTCAAACGTATATTACATCTAACTATGACCAACAACATTTATTTAAATAATATATACGAATTAAAATAAAACTATAGCAATTAGAAATTATGTATTTAATATAATTAACAATTTGTATATTTATAAAATTAAAAAAGGTATAATATTTTGGAATTTTCTATATTATTAAATATTTGATATACACATATTTAAATTTTATTTATTTGACTCGATAGGAATTGACCTATATGGATGTGTATACACGGATATTTTGTAAGTGTAATACACGGATATTTAGTCTGTATAAAACACGGATATTTAGACTGTGTAAAACACGGACATTTAGTCTGTAATTTACACGACCAATACACACATTTTTTTAAATATTTTTTTATTTTATTATATTTTATTTATTTAAATACTATAGTATTTATATAATAAAGAGTAGAATTTATACTATTCTACAACCTATGTTAAATTAAACTATATTATTTATTTATATATATATATATAGTTATGTATGTCGGTGTAATACATCAAAATGTGTCCATGTAAAACACACTTGTCCATGTAAAATACGGATATTTAGTTTGTGTAAAACACCTACATTAGTCACCTTACAAATTAAATAATATTTATATAAAACAGTTATTTTTTTTATAAAACATATATATATATATATATATATATGTATTCTATTATATATACTGATTATTAACAGGTAAAGGATTATCTAAAGGTACAAAAGATGGTCCTTATATCCAATTAGACATTACAACTAAAACACTACAAAATTGTTAGAATATTACCTATATATCACCTATATATTAATACAATTATCTATTTTAAAAACTATTTATATCATAATATTGTATTCTTGTTATATTAATATAACATATATTAACTAATTATTAAATATAAAAGGACAAATAATATGATATTTCATATTTGAAAATAAAAATATATACATATGTACTTTTGTATGAATATTATTATATTTGTATTATATTTATATATAATATTATGGGATACGTATATCACATGACATATAATATACTTATTAATTGGAATATATAAAATAATTATAATTATATTCTATGTAATTATAAATTATTGAAAATAATATAGATATTAGATTATAATCTAATATCTTTAATAATTTAATAATTATTAATTAATGATATTATAGTATAGTATTAATACTATATGATGAAGTATGATTTTATACTATATATATATATATATATATATAATCTTAATATATGTAATGTATTAATATATAAGTGGTAATTATATATAATTATATATATATCCTATTTTATGTAATTAATATATAGGTGTTGATAAAATATATTTACTTATGTAATAATATTTAATAATAATATACCTGTTATATTTATCATTGAATTATATTTGGATAAAATATGAAATATTCAAACAAATAAACAAGTCAATGGTACCTATAGATGCGCTGGAACGATTTTGTATGTAGGCCATACATTGTAGGGGGTCCAATACAAATAAATGTTGTTGTAAACGTGGGTGGGGGACCAATATATAGGAGATTCCTCTAGATTTTAAAGTGGGGTGATATATCCTCCCGCCCCAGATTTATGTTAGATATATAAATCCACTTTTTTTAAAGTTTAAAATATAATATATATTTAAATTATATTTAGTAATTCCTATACTAATTACTGTAGTAATACCTATAGGGTACGAACAATGATTTGATGTGCATTAATACAAGTCGGATATTTTAGTTTATGTATACGAGTTGAAGCTTTAAAAATGTGTTAATTTCGACCCATCGATTAGTAATCGCCTTTCCGTTGAAAATATCGAAATATTAACCTTATATGCATATAAATCAATTGAAATTATTATATATTTACCAGTGATTATTATTTTGTTCATATGTCTATGAAACTTTCTTTGTTGTTAGTCGGCTTCGAAGTATTTTATTTTTTGTGAGACGGCTTCGAAGCTTTATTTTTCGGACTGAGACAATGTGTTAATTTCGAACTCTAGTAATTACTATATATAGTAATACTATAGGACTACTTTATAATTAAATTATTGATTCTACTGATCCTATGAAATCAAATTACTCCCAATTGGATACCACATTTGAAATTTTTTTTATTTAATTTTTTACTATTTTTTAAAAAATCATATAATTAAACTTAAATATATATCATTAATGTTGTGTTGAAATTTCGAAAAGAAATATGCATTTAAAATTTAAAATATAACAAAATGCCTGTTTTCTGAAGGAAGTATAAATAATAAAATAATATTTCATATAAATTTATAACATAATCATAATTATCCTGGATAATTATATCATTTAAATTTAAATTTAAAATTATTTCATAAATATTTAATATAGTTTTATAAAATACATTTTATAGATTGGAGTGGAAAATTTCCAAATATCCACTACCATATTTTTGCTGATGATATCCAACTGTTTACCTTTTTCCCTATAAATTCTCATAATACCATTAACTCTGAATTAATCGAGTGTGCTAACTCCATAAGATTATGGCTCCTCTCCAATAAACTACTAATTAATTCCTCTAAGACTACTGTACTTAACATATCTACTTCTGAAACTTCCTTTCCAAACTTTACTCTAAATAACATGATTATTTCTCCTTCTCATTCCTCCAAAAACCTAGGATTAGTATTTGATGACAAATTATCATTTAAGAATCACATATCATCCATTACAAAATCATCCAACTTTCATCTCTTCAGAATTAAAAAAATACGGACATCACTTTCAAGAAACCTTACTAAAACTCTAATTAATGCTCTTGTACTTTCACGTATTGACTACTGTTCTTCCCTACTGAATTTACTTCCTGCTAAAGCTACTGCTCCACTTAATCGGATTATCCGTTCCTCAATACGTACTACTTACTGTTTAACTCGACTGGATCACTCTACTACAACATCTCATCAATCATCTCGTATGTGGCTACCCTTCTCCCTCAGGTGTACATTACGTATACTATCTATAATCCATAAATCAATATATTCTTTTACCCCTAGCTATATCTCTGATCTAATTAAAAAACGTACTATATTATCTTCTCTTCGTTACCAAAATGCTCCTCTACTTATCTCCCAGAACTCTAGTAAAACTTCCCTAAATTCTAGAGCTTTTAAAAATTCCGGTCCAACCCTATGGAATTCCCTCCCTCCTGCCATTCGTTCTATTAGATCCCACAAAAGATTTATAAATCTTACTTCTTCTTTTCTCTCTACCCATAATCATTAAATCATCCAACTTATTATTTGTATCCGTGTTATATTAAATTTATATCATTATTAAATCGTTATTGTATTATTATTATCTTATTATTATATAACACTATACTATATCAATGCAGTCTGTAGTATATACAACTACACCATATCAATGCAGACTGTAGTATATAATAGTCCTTTATATTGTTTATTATTGTTTTTCCGTTGTATATTGAATGTATATTATTATCAAATTATTATCGTATTACTATTATTTTATTATTATTTTCTTCCCGCACGAGCGAAGGGGTCTACATGACCCTATTTTAGTGCTAATAAACTCAATATCATCATCATCATCATCATATATAATTTGTATATATATATATATAATATATATATATATATATATATATATATATATATATATATATACAATATATAATGTAATATAAACTGTAAATATACCTACAATATAATTTTACTAAACAAAAACTTTAAATAGCAATTACTAAGAATAATTATTTTTAATACACAGGTCTCTTATAATTGAAGTAAAAACTTAATTTTTTAAGATAATTGCTTAATTTCTTTTGTTTTATCACTACTATGTATAGCTATAATCGCATTTTGAGATATTTGTAATTATCATTCTTTCCTAATAACTATCCTAATATATTCCTAATATATTCTTAATATGCATTAAATATAATTTTTAATATTGATCATATTCAGGTAAAATTTGTATAATGTTATAATGTACATATTGGAAATATTTCAACATACAGTTCTAGCTATGTACACTCTTAATATAGATACAAAAATGTGTATTATTCAAAAAATTCAGGCAGATACTTTTTTAATACATGCATTAGATCTGTATCTCCCTATGTTAAATTTGAGATATGTGGTATCCCCTTAAAACGTCGGTGTGCATATATAACTATAGGCGTTAGATATAGATGGGGAATTTTGTATCTACTCAATTATTTAAAAAATTATATTAATTTAAAATTAAATTAAAATAAATATAATTTTGTAATTATAATATCCATTATACATGATATACATAATATATATTATCATATTATTATAAAAATAGTTTAATATATATATATATATATATATATAGTATTATAAATCTATTGAATGTAATGTATATAGTAGGATTCCTATTATATTTAATATAATCAAATATGTATGTGTAATACATTTTTATCTAGGAATAAATTTTAATAATTAATTTGAACTCTAATATATATTATATTATTGAATACACAGTAACAAATATTACATCATATATGATAATAAGTTTGGATAATAAACTTTTGAAAATACGATTGGAAGATTTACTGGGTAGCAGACCCAGTGTGATATATGAAAACTCTATTGAAAATAAAATTCTAGGTAAAAATAATAATTTAATTATATAATTTACACTATGATTTTATAATTTAATCATCATTATATTAATATTATACTATATTTACATGACATTAACGATAACTTTATTTTATATTTATTTACATATAAACCTATATATATATATGATTATTCATATATTATTTTATATAGAGAACATACATCACACATTTTATCAACTATTTTTAAGAAATAATTTATTAATGATTAATGAATATTGTTGTACTTCTAATTAATATTATATATCCATTAATTAAATAGTTTTACTTAACTACAGGTAATATATTATCAAGGATTTGTGAATCAGTATATGTCAATCTAATTAATTTGTTAAATTAATGTATGCTCTACTTAATCTATACTGACAAATATTTATTTTTAATTATATTTTTAGTTTATGTTTATTCACATAATACATTTGAAAAATATATCACTATTATCACTATATATTGAAAATGAAAAGTTATGTACATTATTGAATACAATATAAATTTAATTTATATTGTTTGTTAGAATTAAATATTATTTTATAACAAGAACCATTTTACATAAAATATATCCATATTCCAGAAATATTATAGATAATATATACATGTCATATTATAATATTATTAAATATAACAACGTACATAGATATGGATTACCATAATGCTAAATCGATGGTATACTTTAGCTGTATGGATGGAAGTTTAAGATCTCTGGAATTAAAGAAAAACAATAAAGCAAACATTCTAAACCCCCCATCGAATACATATGTTAGTTACTGTTCATGTATTGAAACGTGAATATCTATATCTATAAATCTATACATTTTTAAGTTCAAATAGAAATACTATGGATTTTATCAATATCTGAAATTATTAATATTTAGTAAAACTTAGAATTTGTTGTTCTCCAATTTTAATAATTATATCAAAATTATACAAATACAATTATGATGTTAATATATTATATAAAATTAGTAAGCTACATTATATATGTTAATATAAATACTCATATATTTAATTATTATAAACTATAGTTTATAGTATTATAAACTATAGTTTAGAGTTTATAATCATATTTATGAATATATTTCCTGAATTAATTTAATATTATTTAAGATTCATTAATATTACCTAAGGGTACCCATAACACGGATTCAAATGCAAGACCTACGAGCGATAAGTTAAGCGATATCGCGTGGCGGGTAGTAACACAATTATTGAGCGATACACATGTGAAAACTATTTTTGTTAGGCCACACCATAGAGCTAGAGAGAAAAAACGTTCTCTCTAACTCCTTGGGCCACACATATCTTAACGATCGATAGATTTAGCGATATGTCGAGCGATACAAATAACAAACTTGTTTGTCTTTGAGCAGTAAGGCCACAACGCCCATTTTATCTATGCATGGTCAGAAAACTAGGTTAATTTTTCTTTTAATTTTAATGTAAATAATATATCTATGTGTATTTTTTCAAATTTCTTAAACTTTAATCTGGTTTGTTTATATTTTGAATATCTAGAATATCTTGAACCATTTAGTTGACAGTTTTAAATTGAAAGTTGTTTATATTATTACATATATTCTTCCTAAAACCGTTGATATATATATAGCATCAACTATTATTAAAATATAATTATTTAATATGTTCTTACATTTTATATATAATATACTATAGTATACTATATATAGTATATATATAATAAAGTGTTGATATTCCATTCTAAATTCTGATTCATTCTGTGGCTGTAAGTTTGTAATATTACACGTGTTATTAACTATATACTGAAACCTATATCATATTACAACTTGTGTTTCTTTTTCTGAAATAATATGTCTCAATTTAGTTACTTACTTCGATATAATTGTAATCAATTTATCCACAAATTTATTAAATACATCTATATCCATTATTAAGAAATTGATAAAATCTCAGTTATTTCTTGTTATTATTATAATAATTATATACTTCCATTATTAAGTCTACTTATATATATAATTCAACTACTATCTATCTCCCTGTCCTATTTAATTATAGCCTTAGATATTATTTTAAATCAATAGAATAACACCACTAGCAATACTTTAATTATTTATAAGGGATAGTAACATTATACGGACACTTTAACAACAAATGGTCTTGACATATTTTGATTCAATATTTGTATTCAAAAATGACAATATATTAATATTATATGATTATAGATTTTATTGTAATTTTATATTGTAATTTTAAAATTTTATTTAATATTTTATACAATATATAATGTGGGGCGTCCATATTCGGTAACTATGTCTGAATACGGACACACTGTGTTATAATACGGATACCCTATAGGGTATATATATACCACTAGATAAACTATATATTATTGATGAACCAATCAGATAAATTATAATTATATTATATATAATTAATTTTATGAATAATTTAATATAATTTAATTAGTAATTACTTTATTAATTTGTATTATTTTATTAATTAATAATACACATTAAGTATATAATTAATAATTTTTTTAGATTTAGCTTCATTGATGGTATTAATATTATAACACACGCAATTTGTATGAAAATCAGAATAGTTCATACGCTGCGCGCTGATTGATTATATGGTGTCCGTATTAAGACATCTAGAGTGTCCGTATTAGGGACTTATATGACCTCTAGATATATGCTTATAACTTAATGAATATTTGATTACAAATATAGAAATTATATATATATAATTTTTAGAATGCTTTATTTTGTAATAATATAGTGTACTATTTTATATCGATACATTTGTATATTCTTGATAATGTTTTGAGTTAACAATTTTTTTCATAAATTTAAAAACGTAATAAAAAATCAGTTTATTGGATATATCAGCAATATTTTGAATAATTAAAAAATAAAAAATACTTTTTTAGACTATTTATATAATTATGAATATTTTATTAATTAAACATTTTTTTCTATGATTTATGGTTTCTGAGATACCGAGAGTATTCGTATTCGGGATTGGTACGGTTACTTTCCCCTATAGGGAATATATAGGATATATATATATTAAATTAAAGTTAGAATTATCATTTGTTTATACCGGGTTTATACATTATTATTTAATAATAACAATATAAATAAACTCTCGCCATCTATCGTGGTAAAATAACAATTTCTTTTTAAAAATTCATTATAAATTCATTTATGTGAAACTCCTTTTAAAACTGTTTTTTTGAAAGCAACGAATACTATTGAGCGATACAAATTATGGCGCGAAACGCCCTTATCGCCAGCGATATCGCTTATAACTATTCTAGTGTGACACCCTAATTTAAGCGGGTATGTGATACAGATTCACTTTTTTATTTTATTATCAGATAATAAATTAATATATAAAATTATGTAATTATAATTAAATATATATATATATATATTTTGTTATTTTGTTATTTTATTTGGTGGAGTCCTTTCATCCCATCCAGGAACTTAGATGAAGTTTTCACTTATAACCATATATGGCTCTAATGTCCCTTCGAAGCCGCTCTCATGTTAAGGCATCAATGGTTTTAACGAGAGCCGATCATTTATTTATACACAATTATATAAGATCACTTCTAAATAATATTTTAAGACCCATTTTATAAAATTAATTAATGGTCTGGACGAAGGTCGAACCCGTGTCCTACTGCTTGTGTGTCTGACGCCTTAGCCACTGAGCCACACAGGCAGTTACTATAAATATATATATATATACATATATATAAGATAGTTATATTTTTTAATAGGCTATAGTTACATTTACCAGCAACAATTTCCAAATAATATTTTAAGTTATTTTATATCTCAAAAAATACATTATTCATATTATAATAAGTCAACAATAATATAGTGAGTATTCATTTATATAATACTTTTCTATAATTTAGAAAATTAAACTTAAAATTTATCCATATTTTTTATTATAAATATTCAATAAATTAACAATCTAATTATTAAAAAAAAATTTATTATAAATAATATTTATATTATCAGAAATATAAGTTTAAAATATATATAAATAATTATATTCATGATATATTGTATAGAATTATAGTATATAATTATAGTAATATTAAATAAATACATATTAAATTAATTTATATTATAATATTAATTTATATAATATATAAATTATAGGAGAAAAGAAAACTGATTGAACCTTCAGTATTATCAATCGATTGGCTTTATAATAATATTTATATATTAGATATTGATAGGGTTATTATTTATATAAATAATATTAATATATTTATATATATATATATATATATATATATATATTGTATCATATATACAACTTTTAATTTTTAACAACATAAATATAGATAGTGAAATGTGATTTAAACTTGAAATATTGTAAATCAATACTAAATTTTGTAAATCCATCTATTAATATTATTATTGCGGATCCTTTTAATGGGTTAGTATTATAATTAATTGTTAATTTTCAATGACTAAAACCTATAAATACATATATATTAAAATATTCTTATATAATTATTATTATATTATTATTAATATACTTTAAAAATATAATAATAATATAATTTATTATAGATTTCTATTTTATTCCGAAGATAAAATTGGTATTTTTCGCATGGATTTAGATGATGTATCGTCCAATCGTGACTTGATTATACCTAGTCAAGTTAATTTTTCATTCACCATAGATTACATCAACAATAGGATATTATTTTGTAATAGTACGGACTCTAACATGTTAGTTATTTTAATAAAGATTTCATTATACAAATATCAAATAATCAATTTGATTTTACCGTAAACATAATATATTAATACATAATGATACATTTATATATATATATATATATATATATATAGGTATACTATTTTACCTAATACTTCACATAGACAACAAAATAACAACATAATTTCATTTAATTTGAATGGTGATAATGGACAGATAATTCATACGTACGAAGCTAATTATAATATAAAACGGTTTTTATATTTTAAGGTTATTGTTTAAAAATGATTTCATCAAATTTATTAATTTTTTTAATAATATATATTATTATATAAATTATTTACTAGGGATTATACTTTCGGACAAATGGAAAGGATAATATTAAAGTTGATACAAAAGAAAAATATTTAAATAATATTATTATGACTAGGCATGTTAACGTAACAAGCATCAGAATTATGCATCCTGATTTACAACCGTTTCCAGGTGGGTAATATGATTATTATTATTAAAAATATATTCTCAAATAGGTATTATTTATAAAATACTTTACATTTAGTACCGAATGAATCTCCCGACAATTTTCAAGTTTTATTCAGTAATCAAGATGCCATATTATCATGGAATAAACCTAAAAGCCATAGAGGTTAGTTACATATCATTCCTAATGTTATTTTACGCATTATAATGATCATGACAGGAGAATTCTCGTGGCAAAAATGGAGATATGAGATAGAATACTCTAGAAACGATTCTATGGTGATATTGAACGAAACATCGCCTACTTTTGAGTCACATCTTATTTTTAATCACAAACTTAAACTACATGATATCACCCGTATAGTGAAATATCGAATAAGAGCTATTTCACCCGGTGGAAAAGGAATTTGGACAAACATATTCAAAGGACATTTATTGCCGTACACTTCATCATATAGAGGTATTGTTCAATAAATTAATTGTATGTAGTATAACGTAATCTATTTATACAGATTCGCCATACATAATAGCAGTAAATAGGTCAACTTATATAAAGTATAATCTAAACGGTACGCCACGATACCACTACGAGATAACAAATATCAGTAATACCTTGTCGACCAGTAAAATAAACGGTAATTTATTCGCTCTATTTCAAATTCAGGAACATTTGATTACGATCATTATTCAATATAGATATTATTTGGATGAGGGACAGTACGTTGATCTGGTGCCTATCTAATGGTTTGGTTTTCAAGACTAGCATAGATAGTAGCGATATTCAACCACTGGGTACTAACTTTAGACCAGTTACGATATCGCTTGATAGATTCACCAACACTTTCTATTGGACGAATTCATTGGATTTCAATGTTTATAATTATATATTTGTCTATGTTTACTATATTTTAGATTTTAATCTATACAAATAACTTATAATTAACAACATTACAACTATATATAGTTAATACATTTCATATACATTTTAAATGTTTTATATATAAATATATATATATATATTATATATATAATTATACATTTATTATAATGTTAATGTATACGTAGTACGTATTACGTACTAATACATATATATATATATATATATATATATATATATATATATATATATATATATATGTAAACAGTAATATATGTATTACATAGTTTATATATTATTTTATTTATATTTTAATATTGATACATTTTTATGATATTTAAAATAATATATATATATATATATATTATTAATAATATACATTTTACTAAATGTAATATATAGTTCACATTTTAGATAAAAAGGGCTTATAATATTTCTGATCCAGAAATCATACATTATGGGAAAAGTAAAGTTTTAGATTTGACAATAGATTCTACACGAGGTAACTTATATTAAACTCTTTACCGTAATAAAATATTAAATTAATATTGCACAACTCATGATGATGATGTAATATAGGTGATTTGTATTGGTATACTAGTCATTCAGTTGAAACGTCTAGACTCGATGGCACTTCGCATGAAATAATCATGCAAAATCAACCTCACACTAGCATATATAATGTCGGCATAAGTTTTGATCGTAAAGGTAATATAATTAGTCTTAGAGTAATTAGTACTAACAATTATTATGAAAATCAATATTATTCTATGATATAATTAATTCTTTTATAAAATCTATAAATTAAGTAAAACCTTATATCTCTGTTATTAAAATTATTCACCCTTATTTGCATAATTCATTAGGTGAATTTGTTTATATTTAAGTTTCAACATATAATGGATGTGCATTTATTATTATTTATGCATATATATATATATATATGGTTTAATTGATATGTGCATCAAATCGGTAAATCGATTTCACACGAAAAATATTAAAATATATTTCAAAAATGAATTTTTATAATAATTTTAAATAAAATAAACTTTAAAGTTGACCAAATAAGTTATATCAGCTATCGAAATATGTATCCGATATTCATTAAAATAACATATTTTAAAATTATAAAATCATTTATAATACATTTTAATATAATAATAATTTAAATAAATATTACAACTATTGTAAACAATACATTTGACAGAAAATATATTATATTGGCTACAGTCATCTGATGACATATTTATTTTCAAGCTTCATGTATTGAATAATAGTATGCATAACAGATATTCTAATATAGAAAATATTGCTAGTTTTCCTGAAAGTTCCATGATTGGGTTAGATATATTTATATAATTTTGAATGAAAATATAATTGTATAATAATGAAATTTAATATAATATATAATGTATGTTATTAATCATTAGATAATTAAGATATTTTATTTGTAATGATGGTGTATATTTATAGATTGTATATATATATATATATATATATATATATATAAATATATTAGAATTAGCAAGCAGTTAATATCAAGTTTATCAATATATTTATTTACATTTAATTCATATAGAATAATTAATATGTATTAAAGTATATTCAACACCGGCATCATATTATTAAATACACAGGAAGTCACTGAAAATGCAGTTCTATGGCGGATATCTTTACTGGATGGGAAGAAAAGGAAGCATAGTTGTGTTTGATGTGATTACTAAGTCACTAGCCACTTTCCCCGTGATTTATACGTCCATGGATACATTCACAATATATGATCCTCTAGATTATCATCGTTAGTTTTTTAAATACCTCTTTTTAGAATATAATATTTTATTATAAAGAGTTTTTAATTTAATTTCTAAATTAATTTTCTTTTAAATTAATATATTTATTTGTTATCAAAATAATACTGCATAGTATTTTTAAACATCTCATAATTATATGTAGATATATTAACTATAGGCCTGTAACTATTATAAATATAAGTATATATAACTATATACATATATATATATATATATATATAACTATATTTTATGTTTTATATTCAGATAACACTATATCAATGATTCCAAAAAGTATTCCTTCACAAAGTTGCAGAATCAGTAGCGGTTCTTGGGATAATATCAAAATTGACTGGAAAACAGTGAAATCTCCTTTTAAATTTGCTCCACTTTATTATAAAATTAATGTAGAATTCCCAGAAGACCACAGTGAAATAGTTAGCGATCCTTCATAATTCATTAAATTTATTAAAATATTAGTAGGTTAATATAGTTTTAATAGTTACTATTCTATTATGTCAATATTAACTTGAATTTATGAAGTATAAATCAAAAATAGTGATATTAAATTTTATAAATATACAATTAATATTATTTTTAAATTAAGTTTTCCATTAGGTCAACTATAATAAATAGCATGCGTTTTAATTAAAGCATAATTGTTAATAATATCTTGATATATCAAAATGTATGTCTTGATATTACACTAATTTAAAATTAAATTTAATATAACCTAATTTTATTTATATATGCAATCGTTATTATCCATATATAGGTAAGATATAACCTATATTTGTATTTTATTCATATATGGGAGTCTTCTTCGGTACCAATACTTTTTTTTTACATATTCTATATACAGTGAAACCTCCCTATAATAAACATATTTATAAGAAAAACCTTTTGTAAGAAATGTGTTCACACCTATTGTTATAATTCAACCTTTTCAACATTAAAAATCTCTTTATAATAAATAACATTTTATAAGAACATTATTTTTATGCTTTTTAGGAAATGTTACCCCTGTTATATCTAGATTAATATTGGAAATGTAATGTAGATTTCACAATAATTAATTGCAATTAGTGAATGTATTTTGTATTTAATACTACAGTGAGCTCATGAATAGGAACTGGCGAGCATGAATAACTAATTAATAAATGTAATAGTATTATTAATAATAACATCAATGTTATGTACTTCATGCTCCCTCCCTACAATATATATATTAATATAATATACTAATTGTAGTCAGTACAATAATTATACAAAATGATTAAAACTATTTTAAATAAACCATATTTCTAAAATATTCTTCTGATTACAAGTTTTAAATAAATAAATATACTATATATCATATATATATATATAACCTATCGGTTATATAATGTATTTTCAATATTAATTAATTCTTAAAATCATTGCAAAAGTAAAAACCTCTTTATAAAATGGTTGTCAAACTTTCTGAGAAATCATAAGAACAAAATTATTGAAAAAAAATGAGTTTCTTATATATAAAAATCTATAGAGAGGTTTCACTATATATATCTTATTAGATATATTGTAAATATTACATATTAACTTTATAATATTTATTATTTAGTGTAATAGATTTATCTCATTATACAAATTAATATTATTACAAATATTATTAATTGTTCTAATTATCATACTTTAATACTATTTGATTCACTTTAGAAAGAGATAAGAAGCAATATTTCAAGTATAAATATAAAACTTAATAATCGTCAGACTTCTTTAAAGTTATTAATCAGATCTTGTAACATCTGGGCTTGTAGTCTAATTACCGTGTGTAATCTAAAAACAACAATCGATGGCTAGTGAAATTTAAATTAAAATCATCTTTATAATTAACAAATATGCTCATGAAATAATATTTATAATAAATATTATCTATTTTTATAGTTTATATTTTAGGTATATGTTGTATATGCTAATAATATCTTTAATATATACATTTATTGTGTAACATAGAACTGTCGGTTCCTCGTAACTTAAAAGTGTTCATACATCATAACCGGCGTCTAAGGATCACGCAACCAGGTTTGATTCCCAGTATGATGTGCTACTAGTAACGTAACCAATATACTACATCTTCTACAGGATACACTTATAAAAGTGTAACCGAAATAGTGATACTATTGAGATGGCAGGAGCCTGCACATGTTAACGGAAACATCATTAACTATAATGTATTCATAGCATCAGGTTGCGTTGAATTCCCTTTTCATTTATTTTAAATTCTTTATGCCTTATTTTAATGTACTTTAATTTACTTTAAATGATATTTATATCAGTACAAATAATATTGATTATAAGCATATAATTAAATAAAAAAAGTTAATATATTTCGATGAAATTATCTGTGTATTAATTCAAAAACATTTTTAACACATATAATTACTGATACTAATGAAGATTATAATAATTACAGAAAGTTCTGCTCAATGGTTAATGTTCAATATAACTGACGGTAGGTTACGTTTTGTATACGAGCATCATAATCTAAGATCAGTACTAGAGTTCAAGGTACTATATATAATTACATACACCATACACCATACGTTTCAATACACAAACACACTAGGTAAGAGCGTGTACTCTGACTTCTTGCAGTAACTCTACTGACCTGATAAAGCATGCAGTATATAGTTAGTCTACAACTAGTAGTATGCTATATTTCTATCATTCTCTATACCCTCCTTCCAGAAGAGATACCTGAGCGAAAAATACTGTGGATTAATGATGGACTATTGACCTCTGTTGACCTCTATAATAATACACATATATTGATGTATCGCGAACAGGTTTGATTAGTAGTTATCTTATTCTTGAGATATGTTAAAATACTTTATCAACCCAAACAGTTAACATCTGTTAGTTTTATCACCCAAAAGGAATGTTTTGTTTACGCGTTGACGAAAGATAATAAATTGTTAAGAATAACTACAGCTCTAAGTGTATACAAGGTAATAGGTTGTTGATAGAATCTACTTATTATTTATGATACTTTAACTTTAGATTTTAGATTTATATAATAAATGTGAACATTTAATAAGTGATTGGATAAATCAAAGACTATATTGGATTCAAATTGATAAGGTTATTATTTTTTACTAATTAATATTGTTTAATTTTTATATAATATAGTTATATTAATATAATAATAATATATGTCATGTTATATCATATATAAGTGGTATTATAACTATTTATAAAGATTATTATCTAATATTGTTTATTTATTGGAAATTGTCTATTAATACTTCTATAATATTATATAAACTGTTATATATGTTCTTATATCTTCATTTTAACTCGCGAATTTGGCCCAAGTATGGCTATTGATTTCTTGAAATATATAGATTTTTTAGATATCGTCTTAATATAATTATAATTTTATTAGATACATTTAATATTATTAATACAACATATATAAATGTTGTATTTTAATTTTTAATTTTAACTAATATAAATATACTTATATTATGAATAGATCTAAGAAATCTAAATATGTCAAGAAATCAATATTATTAATAATTAATATTCTTGATATATCGTATATTGTATTAAAATTGCATATTATAATGATAATATTAAATACAAATTAATTCAATGAGTTAATAAGATTAATAAATTATTATGTAATATTTTAAATAGTAATTAGTATATAGTTCGAGATAGGAAATACATTTTAAATACAAATAGATATGACACAATTAGATTATAGTATTTTTATTTCTATTTACAATATTTCAGTTTAAAATAAATTAAATTATAAATATATTATAACATACACTTTGGATTATGTTATTAATATATAGTTATAATTATTAAACGACTTAAAATAACACACATATAACTAAATACACATGTGCATACTGCAGTACATAATTCAAAGTAATGTTGAATATGTATCATATCTATAGATATATATTAATATTAATTAAGAAATTTCTTAATTAAAATAATAATGATAAACTTAATTAGCATATAATATTAATTTTATCATATATATATAATGATATATGAAATAATCAAGAATAATTCTCTACAAATATATGTGATTTATATTAATTATAAATGTAATATAGGATAATATTAGAAGAATGTATGCATATGATTTATATGAGGATTCTGGAATACCGGTTTTACTTAAAGGTATTAATACTACTTTGAATATCGAACATCTGCATATTGATGCTTATGCCAGGTTACACTTGCCCGAGGCCCCTGATCATCAATCATCATTATAACCTTTAATATCCATATAGGAAGTTTTATTGGAGTGAAAAAGGTGAAGATGTGAAATTGATGAGTTATTCTTTTGAAAAATATAATTTATATAGTTATGAAGAAATTCAAATTATATCAGGTATGTTGTTAACATGTTTATATAAGTTAAATAATATAAATATATTTTTAATATTTATTTTAATAGTATTATTTAAGTAATTATTATTAAGTTAATAAGTGATCCATGTTATATGATTTTAAATATATCAATATTATACAACAATAATTTATATAAATTTATAAATATATAAATAAAATTATTCCAACAATATTAATTATTATTGGTTTTATTTAAAAATCTATAGTTTTATTTATTATCTACACTTCTATGTAAATGGAAAATCATGTATACATAGAATATATTCTCAATACATCTAAACTCTCATCTATTGCTATCATTATACCCTTCATATTTCTATATATCAAGATATTTCTCACAATTGTAGTGTCTAAAATCATTATGAAGAATGATATACTATATTATTTTACTATACATTTAGCTTTCATCTTATATTTAATTAAGTTCACTCGTATTTGTGAGTATTTCTTACCACGCTTTGTATAACTATTATATAACTATTATATAACTATAGTTATTTCTAATACTAATTGTATATATATACGCCTATAATAACTCTTTCATTCTATTCCTCATAAATTGTCTACATTCAACTGTATAATTTATAATAATATTTTTTCAGTATTAAAATATATAAACCAATAATTAAATTATTATACCCCGACTATATAGATAGATATTTTATTTTTTTTACAGTAAAAATAAAATAACTAAATATAATTATTTAAATCAATAAACATGTAATCAGAAAATGAGAACCTGCATATTTAATGTAAATAGTTATTTATGCATGTTATTATTTACATTAATACATTGATTTATTATTTAAATAATTATTTATATTTAAATCTATTATCTCGTAAGACAATTATTTAATAATAATATTACCTATATTGAACACACATCAGATGGCAGCAGATGTTGCAATAGTAGGATTAATGGAGTATTTACATTTGATTCCATATCAGAAACTTTATTTCTTTTAACTGAAGATAATAGTATTATTAGTGTGAACAAAAGCAGACATTGTAAATGTTTCATAAGTGGCATGGAAAATAGTTTGTTTATCGTAGTAAATAGTAAATAATAAATATATATATATATATATATATATATATATAATAATTATAATTTATAATTAGTATATAATATTATACATATTTGATCGATACAAATAACACTTTATTTATTTAATTAAATTTTTGATATTTTAATATAGTAAAATAAATTGATAAATTTGTATTAATGATTCCATTGTTTATTTATTTACAGAAATACAAAGTATCGATATAGATGCAACTAATATTTATATAACTAAGTTTGAAGATGAAAAATCCGTGATATTGAGCATAAATAAAGGTTATTTAAAGCAGTAAATGTATGTATTAATATCATTATTCTTGATAATTTATACTCTGATAATTTATTAAAATATAATTTATTTTATATGTAATTAATATATTTAATATTTTAATAGATACTATAGAAATAGCAAGGATTATTGAAGTTAAAGGAAATATTACATCACTTCTACTATTTAATTATATGGTTCAAAAACTTCATGGTAATAATTTTGTATATTATTTAGATTACAAAATAGTATTTCATATTTATATTATATATATATATATATTATACTATTAATATTAAGTATACTTATCTACAATATTCATTATTTTATAATAATAAATGATTATATTGTAATACATATATTATTAATATTAAGGGTATACGCTTGACCTGAGAATTGAATGTAAACATATAGGGTTTTTTTTATTTAAAAAAAAGTCTATTAGTCTAAAAATAATTAAGTTATTTTAATTCTGTAAATGGCATATTGTAGTGTGGAATGTTATTTACTAGAAAGTTTATGGTTCATAAGATATCATTATTTATATTCGGAAATACAAGACATTTAGTAATGGTAAACAAATTATTTTTATTTATTTTTATTTGAAACAATTTTTATATGATATAATGAAAATAATTGAAAATATAAGCCATACAATTTTATAATATAGGTAACTAAAGTGATATATACTGAAAATTATTATATATATATAATTATATAATTATAATTATAATTATATTAAAAATTAAAATTATTTAATCTTCTATCAATTACAATATGTCATTAACAAAAATGTACACATTTTCTATTATATTCATGACTAAAATTTTGTAATTGAAAATTAAATATTATTATATTAAGAATTTGGTTAACTTTGATAGATATTATTAAAGTTTTATATTCATAATTTATATTAAATATTAATATTAAAAAAAAGTATAATATAGTTAATCACATATACATATACGTATAAAAGTATACTATTTTTATGTAAATATATGTTAAAATATAACCTATATATGTTATATATAGGTATATTATATACTCTATATACTCTATATCGTATACAATTTATAATATAAATACCTAATAGATAAATGAATGTGATAATATAATATTAATTAGAACAATTCTAAAATAAGGTATACCTTATATATAAGTTATAATTAGTATGTTTAATATCAATGCCTAACATGCATGCATACATATTATTAATCGACTTAATTAATTATATGATACAAGATAGATGACAATGTAACGCCCATCCCAAGATCTATCATGTCTTCCGCTACCTGTACACTACAAGAGTATACCGGTACTAGTGGCTAAATATTCGGATAGTTTGCACCTGGCTCTTAACGCCGAGTCTGCTCGTCATACATGTAATGTTGACGTGTCCACACGGTATCGAGTGCACTATGGTCCTAGTCAGGTGACCGATGCTAGTTGTTCTCGTTGCAGTAGTGTGGTTATTACATACTATCAAATATCACTATAACGCGTTATTATACCATATTCCTGCTACGATCTACAATAATCTACTATTGTTATACCTTATTTCCTTTTACTTTAGTAATAACCTTCTTCGTGGCTTTTGTTCATCTATTCCTATATTCCATAGCAAGCATCACCCTCCCCATCCTCTTCTCTCCTATAGGGGTATATATATGTAAAATATTCTTACTCGCGTGACCTTATTACAGACTGTTTTCAATAGAAGCATAACATTGAAAAATCTACACGTTTACACAAACTATAAAATTATTGTAGAAACTACGAATTACTATGGTTAATAAAACAACAACATCACTGATAATAGAAATAATATACAATATAACTGATACTAGAAATAATGTACCTTCATTTTATAGAATACCTGATTGACAATTACACGCAAACTAGAAGTTTACCAATATTCATGTATACATCTATCGGATGTTAGTATCACACACATATGGGTTGTATACATGCTCGTTGTCTAATATACTTGTATATATTTACGAGTTGTATTCTTTTGATTGTTCTAACAAAAATATATGTTTAAATAACAGATTTATAAATATACCTATTATATAAATTAATTTGTTAATTCCAAAATTACTTTATTTTATTAATATGTTATACATACATTAGTTCAAACTTAATATACATATGTATTAATATAAATAGTCTATTTGTTAGTAACCGTTCTATTATTTGTTTTAATAAAAATTGTTAATAAATTAAAGAAAAATGATAAATATGTATATAATAATGATTATCACAGTGCCATCCCGACCTAGAAATGTAACGATTAAGGTTACTCTACCAACATCTGCAGTAGTACAATGGTTGCCACCTCTTTCATTGAATGGCCCTAACGTTACTTACATGGTTGCATGTACACCTATAGTTCAGGTTCTATTAGAGACATATCATAGAGCATTCATTTTATAAAATATATATTATTTGTATTCTAAAATTGATGTTATATATAAAAAACTATTTCTAATGAATATCGGTAATTAACGTTTGATATTATTTCATTTAAACTGACCCCAGGATAAAACTGATCGAGCAATATCATCGTGGAAAGTTAAAGTTAACGATAATTCCAAGGATAGAAGAGGAATGTACTATCAAATATTGAAACAACTTATAGCGAATACCACCTATTCCATAAGGGTTTAATCACACACAAACTACACTACCTATTTCACATATTTATGAGCTAATCATTAATCGTTGCATATCTTAGATATACGTCTATGATAGTTTACATGTGAACTATACGCTTTCCCTGCCGATAAAAATGCATACCTGGCAGCTTCCTAATAGAGTCACATTGATATCTCGCGGTTTGACAACTATTTCCGTGAAGTGGCTTTCTAATCAAGATGATAGCGTTAAGAAGCATTCTATTATCATTGGGGTTATGGTTAGATTTTCTCTTCTCGTATATTAATTATCACTAATATTTATTAAATATCTTAAATATAAAAGTAGATATATTTAATTATAAACCATTTGAATTTATATTTTTTTATATTTAATATTTTATTTTACTATTTTTTTTATTAATTTATGATGTAAATATATTAATTGTATTGTTTCCTTAATATATTATATGAACATATAATATTAAAGTTAATTTTATTAAATTAATAATTAGTTGTATTATTAGATCTATTTAAAAATACTAGTAGGTTCTGTAATATATCCTATAAATATCCTATACAATATAGCATATATTCTATAGAGTACGATATTTAAATATATATTTATTAAATATTTATTAAATATCTTACCAGCGTAAATATAATTTATAAAATGATTTAAATTGAATTGGTATTGGTAAGTATTTATTTAAAATTAGTAATATATATTTAAATAGTTAATTTCCCTTTATATATAGAATTAAATCTATATAGTTTTTACTAATCGGGTATACTACACAACATGTAAATTATTGAATACTTTTATGAATTTAATAATATGTATTAATAACTATAGTTGTATTATTAATTTAAGGTATTATTAAGTTAAGTTAAAATAATATATGTATATATATTTTATGAACATTTATCTTAACTATATTATTTAATTCTTTTGTTAATTTCATAAATATATAGATATATATTACATCAAATTTGATTTAATAAACTTTAGTTTTAATATTATAATTTATATATATAGAGTAATGTCATATTTAAATTATAATTAAGTAACTTACTTATTAATTAATTAATTAACTCATCGCAGTCCAATCGTAATGGAACAATAACGTGGATTCCATACAAGACAATGAGACATACTAACAATGCAACAACTTACATACAGTCTTTTAAACAATTATCACCTGATCAATCTTACGCATTCAAACTCAAGGTATCCGCAACACTAAATATTGAATATAACATGTACAATATAATTCATCAATTTAATATATATAATCAGTAATAGTTAACAATATTAAAGACAATATATTTATTTTATTATCCATACAATTGAAATTTTAATAAAATATCTTAATAATATAATTTCTTTTAATATTAATTTTTATTTAAATGATTATTATTATTTTAAATAATAGGTACTCTATGAAAATAAACAAGTTTTATACTGGCCAAATTATAATTTTCCTATATTCAGAACAAAGTGTAAGTTATTTTTATTATATTATTATTATTTAATAAAATATTTAAAGAAATTAAATATAAATTAATTAATTTATATTTAGATTCAACATTATAATTAAATGAATACTTATTTATATATATATATACTCTAAGTATATTAGAGAAATATTTTCAATATTGCTGTCATATGAAAAATATAATTAAGATTATTAAAATATTATTCAATTTAAAACATATGATAAAATATAGTTACACATTTATTATTATTATAATTGCACTTATATATATATTATATTATTTAATATGAATCAAACTATTATTTCCAGTGGATTTTCCGAAACAATTAGCCCCACCTAATGTTCATATATTTGATACAAATATTCAAATTTCATGGATTAATCTACCCGATGATAAAGTTATATTTTATAGATTAGAAGGAAGGTTATTCAATCCTTCAAGTTGTCTTTTATTAATATATATGTTTTATCATTTAGAATTGATGCATGGCACAATTGGACTTTGATGTATAATGGTTCATCTACTAAGTATGTAATTAGTAACACCTCTTATGAACATTATGTATATCGCGTGGCAGCCAAAAATATTAAAGGTTATTGTCTAGCGATTGATTTAGAAATACATGTTACATTAATCTTACTAATACGCACATAACTAATTATTAAACTACCTGTACACACTCTAGGATTCAGTACATTCAGCGATAATAGTTCTATTTCTTTCTACAACTCATCCCCGAGTCGTTAGTGTTATGATCACGTGCCCAGTAATACATTAACAAAGCGATTACATCCATTACAGTAGAGATGTCTAAACACAGTAGTTCCTGGTTTATGGTTATAGTTGCGATTATTTTACTGATCCTCTTAATTTTCATAATAATATCGTTCTTCATAATACGTTAGTGATTGCGTTCATTATTAACTCAAATAACTCGATTAACACATTAACGAATAGATAACAAGAAACAGAAAAAGCTTCCTTACTACACCCGCAAGAATAGATTAGGTGAAGATAGAGAATTAGCTATCCTCAGAGAACTTCCCAGAAACCAATGCACACATTCCAATACTCTGTATACTCATAAGTTAGTATATATTATATACTAATAATATCATATTTTACAATTGTTCAAAATGATAATTGAAATTAAAAGTTTAATTAAATTTAATATGAAAATCATTAAGTATATATTTTTATCAAATAAAATATTCTATACGACATATTTATTAAAATATATAACTTATTATATATCCTTAGTATTAAATTATAAATAATAATATATTATAATATTCATATAAATAGTATTAAAAATAAAATGATAACTATAGTTATAATTTTATATATAAATATATATTATAATAATGTATACAAAATAACTCATACGATTCCATTATATCAGTATTATTAAGTATAATGTAATTTATGTATTATAATTAATAATTTAATACTTTAGTATCAAATAATTATTTACATAATTATTACATAATAATAAATAAATATATTTTAATAAATATTTTGTAATATAAATCTTAAAAAGTAGAAGTTTTAATTACTTAATATTTAACGACATATATACTCTTAAGTTAGTCAATTAGATAACAGTAGTATACGTATAAGTAAACGTATATGCTTACACTAGTTTAATACACACGGATGAAGACGTGCGTGATCTGCCTCATTTCCCTCGCGATCAACTGCGGCTGACTCATTTCCTCGGAAGTGGAGCATTCGGAGAGGTATACGAAGGTATAGCGAATAACATCATGGGAGTTAACACCGGTCAAACCAAAGTAGCCGTCAAGGTCAGCTGGCAATGTCACCACCATCATAACATGTATAACACTAACCTTCCTTTAGACCCTTCGTAAAGGAGCCAATGAAAACGAGAAATTTGAATTCGTCAAAGAGGCGGTTTTAATGTCGAATTTCGTTGAGACGAATATCCTGCAGTTATTGGGAGTTTGTTTGGATAATGATCCTCACTTCATCATTCTAGAATTGATGAACAGCGGTGATCTTCTCAGCTATTTGAGATTATCTCGTCCTACTAACGTTTGTCAAGATACAACATATATAAATAGGAGAGTTAACTCTCCTACACTTGTATTAATACTTTAACATATACTATTGTAGAACAAAAGTGCTAAATTAACATTTTACGAAATGTTATGTATATGTACAGATATAGCTCAGGGCTGTAAATACTTGGAGGATATGCATTTTGTTCATAGGTTTGGTAACATTGCTTAGAATCATTTTTAGAAACACTAATCTATATGTTAACTATTTTAATATTTTTAAATATTTATTTTATTTAATTAATTATTATTTAACATTTAATTAAAATAATACTTTAGTTTATGTGAAATTTAATTTCTTATATAAGATATTTTAGATCTTAAGTTATAATAATTCAAATATTGTATAGAATTAAATTGTCAATATTTAATAAGTTCGATATTATATAATACTAAATAATATTTAGTACAAATCTGAAATGTAATAAATTTAAATAAAATAATAATTTATGAATATAAAATGATATATAATATACTTAATTTATAATATAAATATATGATATTAACTATAGTAGTAGTATTATCAATAGTAGTAGTAGTTGTAGTAGTAGTAGTAAATTAGTATTATTATTAGTAGTAGTAGTAGTAGTAGTAGTAGTAGTAGTAGTAGTAGTAGTAGTAGATGTAGTGGTAGAGGAGGTGGTAGTTGTAGTGGTAGTGACAGTGGAAGTGGCAGTGACAGTATTAGTATCAGTAGCAGTATCATTATCAGTAGAGCAGTAGCAATAATACTAGTATAATTTATTTAGTTACAAAAATCAAATTTTAAATACATTTTTCTGAAGTAAGATATAAAGTTATGGCGACAATCATAAAGAAAATAAAAAAAATAATCATAATAAAAATAAATTGTTCGGAAATGTCTTATATTGTATTAAAATGCACTTCATAAAGTTAGTTAGTCAGGTAAAAGTAAGTATCTATGTAGTTTATTTTCTAATTTGTATTTAGTGATTTTCATTATTTATAGCCTGTGAGGTTTATTCCAATGAGTTAAGTAGTTACTCGATTGATTGTGTTTTAATATGATATTATGTGATGACATTAGATATTTCTATCTTTAAATTCAATTTTCACCATTGATGTATACATCAATATATATTGGATGTTTTGCATGTATTGCAGTGTGTATACTATTTTGAACTTTTAAAATAGATCCGAGTTTAAAGGTATGCTTATTTAGTATTTTGTCAGTAACAGTATGTGTAGTATATATTCATTTAGATGGCTTACATATATATCGGCATGTTTGGTTTATAATGTCGATATATTCGTATTGTAGTTTAGGTATATCAATAAGTAATACGTTACAATGTTTCGATCAACTAATGGTATTATATTGAGAGATGTTCGCTTCAGAAATTTCTTTATTAGATTTATTGATATACAATAGTGATACATTGTTATAATACACCATTGTTTTATTGTTGATGACATTTGATTATCTAATTGTAAGTGTTTATCGAGTTTCACACCTAGAGTTGTTATATCAGTTTTTATTTCTATTTCAGTGTTTGCTATTTATTTCATGATTATTATTTATTATGTTTATATGAGTTAAGGGAGGTAGAAGTATACGTTTGTTATAGAATATAATACATTAAGTTTCTAGCTTATTACATTTTAAGTAGTTTTTGGGATATATTTCTAGTTCGGTAGTTAATAACCTATTTATTTTAGTTATGGTGTCTGGTAGGTTATTTAAGGTAGTTGGTGTATATATGATAGTTAATATTGTGTGTATTTAATATGGAGTTATTATCGGATGCGTATGTATTGAAAAGTAGAGGACCTAATACACTACTTTGGCGAACACTATTTAATAATAGTTATAGGGTTTGTTCAGTATTTTGCACTTTATACTGGACGTTATTTTTGTTAAATATGATCATATTAATGTTATTATTTTGTATCCCATTTACAGTTTTTAGTTAAATATTTTATAATACATGGTGTAAATGCAGCTGAGAGGTCAAGTATACTTTAGTATACTACCTTAGTATACATTTAACGTAATGCTTATCATTTACAAATGTATTTCTATAATCTGTGATAAGATTACGTTTTAATTGAATATAATCTTTAAAATATATATATATATATATATATATATATATATATATATATATATGTTATATGTTATATGTTACAACACATGTTAATATATTATAACAATTATAATTGTATAATAATTATAATAAAGTAGATATAATTAATGAATATATTCATAGTAGAAATATATTTATATAATACAAATTAAAGTGTAATAAAACAATTCAACTTATTTTGTAATGTATATTATATTAAATATTATATCAAAATAGATATATTGTGTAAGCACATATCTATGAATATTATATATATTAAATGATTCATATAATATCTTAATTTTATATTATTATCACGCAATATACAAATTTGAGAATACCGTATGTGTTTGTTAAGGTATTAGTTAAGTTAAGTGTGCACGCTATATTATATGTGTCTATGAAAGAATCAATATTATCATCATCATATTTAATTTAAATGAATATTTGTATTTGCTTTTTAAAATTATAATTATCACTTCTCTTCATAATTTTCATTTTTTTATTTAATTCGAGAGCATACAAATCATATGTACCTACTAGTTATAACCTGATCCGTAGTACCACCACCATGAATTTGTATTTTCACTTATTTAGCGTCATTGTTACCTAATTATTAACTATATAATGTACATTTGAATTTTCACTCCTACTATATTCATGGAACTTGAAATTGCACCGTATGTTACATTTAATTATATTTACACAATTTCAGCAGTATTTATTTGAGTATTTTAACTTTAAAATCAAATGATACAGGAAATCTCACTATAGTGCCGAATTGCCAAACATTGCATATAGTATTGTAATATGATTACTTATAAATATACACACATTTGATAACACATATTTAGTTATATATATATATATATATATATATATATATATATATATATTATTTATATCTATATTATAAATATAATATATATATAAATTCTCAATAGATACATATTTAATATTTAACATAGAATTATTTTTGTATTTAAAACATTATACATAATGTTAATTATGATACATAATGATACTTGATATATCAGAAAATTTCTCTTAAATAAATATAAATAATAATATTATCATTATTGATTAATAATAACCACATTTTAATAGGGATCTAGCTGCTAGAAATTGTTTAGTGACTATAACAGTGTTGGACAATGATAATAGAAAATCTACCTCGACGGAGGATACAGTAATAACAGACTATAGCATGAAACCATCTACAAGTTCCTTCAAATCATTCAGTTTATATTATCAAACACATTCATTGTTATATTAAGTTAATTTATAATATAAATATATTTATAATTTAATTTAAATTATATCTATTTAGTAAAGTTATTAACAATTTAAATATCATTAACAAATATAAATTATATATAGGAAATAACTACAAATATTAAAATATATATTATTGATTAAGTATATTAATATTATATTTTGTTTATTTTATATTATTATAAAATACTAATTTATAAAAAAATATATATTATTATATATTAGGTAATGTGTCATACTAATATAAAATAATTATTATATTAAGTATATATTTAGTAATTTAAATAAGGTAAATAATTAAAAATAGAGGGCAGTAATGAAGATCAGTTATTCACTGAATCCGACATTAATGATATCATGGATGTCAGTAACTATGAAAAAGAATCAACTACCACTGAACGTATAGTTAAACTTGGAGATTTCGGATTGGCCCGAGATATCTACAAAAGTGACTACTATCGAAAAGAAGGTATATAGTTATTCCATTTTTGTAATTGTTATAACTAGACATGTAATAATTATTATCAGGGGAAGGGTTATTACCAGTGAGGTGGATGGCTCCAGAATCTCTCATCGATGGGGTGTTTACTACACAGTCTGATGTATGGTAAGATGGATAGCCATTATATCTATAATTTATATATATATAATACTATTATAAATATTTATAAAATAAAGTATGTATTATCAATACATTATAATACCATAAATTAATCATGATATTAATTTAAAATAATTCTTTATATAATATTTATTTCTATTTAAATAATTAATTTAATATGAAATAAATTACAATGTCCGTATTTAAAAAAAGTCATGTTCTCTATACATCATGTAGTATTTACACATGTGAATACTATACATTATTTAAATCATTATATAATATATATTTTACTCTATTATATAATATATAATTAATGTATTATATAAATACGAAATGTAGATCTCGAATTTATAAGTTAATTTTCAATTTATAACTAATTATTTTCTTATAAATAACTATTAATTATAATCTTTTAAATATTAGCATAATAATAATATATATATATATGATATACTGAAGATTTAACACAATATGACATACAGGTCATTCGGAGTTCTAATGTGGGAAGTATTTACACTAGGACAACAACCATATCCTGCAAGATCTAATGTGGAAGTGTTAAACTTTGTTAGAAATGGAGGCCACTTAGAAAAACCCATGTACCAATGTCCAAATGATGTGTTAGCTTATGTAATATAGATTAATAATACTAATAGCTGTATTGCTATTGTTTATACCTTTACATATATATATATATACTACATTTATTATCACATAATCTGGTAAAATATATATTATTAATAGTATACATATACATATATAACTATTGAAATAGTAATATTATAAAATATAAACTTTATTAAAAAGTTATATATATATATATATATATATATATATATATTACTTTTTACTTGAAGTCGAGCTTGCTCGGCAGTCCATGTTAGGTCTTATCCATCATGCTGTATCACTCATCACAGTTGACAGTTCGCTGAGGGTGCATTCAATATATTCGCTCAGTTTATCAATGCATTTGATGTCATTTGTGTCGTTGACCATGGAGATTTATTTTGATCATCCGATCATATGCTTCATCTACTTTTTTTCTCCAGAGTCGATATTAGAGTCCATGTAATATAGTCTATAAAAGTTTATTTTGAGATTATATGACATTTTGGATTTCCCCTTCATGCTATTCAGTGCTGACCATACTTGGGCTTCTGTTGATCCAATATAGCTTCAGAGGAATTTGACATTATTAACCTGTATTAACCTGTTCAATGTGGCCGTTTCTGCTCATAATGTTGCAATCATTATTCAGATTATAGCTCATATATTCTTATTAATATCATTTTGGTACCTATATCATCTGCTATCATTTTAAATTTGGGATATAAATGTTTTCGCATCTTTCAATGTATCAGTTGTAACAGCTATATCATCGGCGTAGTCGATGTATGTAGCAATATAGTGTCTACTTCTTTTTTCAGTCATTGTGAAACCTAGTTCGTTATTATGGGCTAAGGCATTTTAAAGAATATAATCGAGGTATACAATACACAAGAAAGGAGTTAGTGATTCCCCTTGAAGAACTCCAGTGGTTATCTCAAAGAAAGGAGTGTCCCATCAGGAGATATGACAATAGAGCGAGACATTGATTGTATATATTGTATATACCATATTTGTGTAGAATGATCTTAATTTATTCACGTTTTATTGAGTCAAAGCTTTTCAGAAGTCTATAAACAGAATTTTATATTTTACTCTTTAAAGTATTCATCGAATCGTCAGGATTTGTCCTGCTTTTGATCTGTTTGGCCTAAAGCCATTTTACCGTAGTATTACATCAACTTCTACTATTATTCGGTTTAGTATCATCAGTTTGAATATTTTAGCTGCGATTTTTGTGAGTGTTATTCCCTATAGTTCTTAGTGATTGATAAGTTTCCTTTTTCAGGGAAATGAAGTATGCACCCTTCACTCCATATGTCTAAGATTTCTTGGGAATATACCCTATTGCAGGATTCTAGTAAAAATTCTTGAATTCGTTAATTTCCAAACTTCCGCGGGTATTTCACCTAACCGCCTTTCCATTTTATATACTTCTAGTCGCTTATGTTAGTTCATGTATGCCGTAAATAGACTAATTTTGTTTAATCAGATGATTGATAGCTTTTTCATTTCTTTCATTATATGTTGAAATTGGTATAGATTTACAAAGAAATTCTTTTAAGTTAACAAGCCATATCTGATTGAGTTCTCTTTCGCTAGTTTCTTTTAGTTTTGTTTTATTTGAATTTTTCTCCCACTGACTTCGTTAACCGTTTTCCAAACTTGCTGATTTTTATTAATGTCTGCGTTTTCTATTTTTTCTATCTTGCTAGTTTCATATTCCGATTATTATTTTTCATAAATATTAGAGAGCTCTGCGCGATTTAAATGTTGTATATGTTCTGGTGTTGATTATATATCTTTAAGTTTAGCCGCTAGATAGAGAATTTGGTAGATATAAAGTGAAACCCAGGGTAATGTGTTGTTAAGTTTCGCTTTAAACAAGATTACTTTTGTTACTGTTTATTAACGAATACTTTACTTGTATTGGCTCTGAGACTTAAGCGTATTCAGCTGAGATGATACTATGATCAGATTCTAAGCTAATGCTATATTTACAGGCTGTACAGTTCTTTACGATGTTCTTCTATTTTTTATTTATGATTAGGTAATCAATTTATGATTTAACAACATTTGAAGAGGTGCGACGCAATATTATTCTGATCTTTTCTGGAAATGGGTATTCAGGCATAACATATTGTTATGTTGAAGACAATTATGTAGCATATTGCCATTTCGATTTGTAGTTCTGTGTAATGTATATTTATCCATTATCTTTTCCGAGATGCGCATTGGAATCTCCATAAATAATAAGAATGTTGTGTTTTTGAATATGACTAATTAATGAGGTTATTTATAATTAGAAACTTTAATTACCTATTTGCCACTCATATTTGTTGTGCTGTATTATGATATTACTTTTGTGTGTGGGTTTCCCTGAAACTGTATTTCCATTATACGCTGGCAAAAGCCTGGTGGGCAGACTAAGGTCTTATTTTGAAGCCATTTGGATAACGAAGAAACAAAACGAAAACGAAAACGAAAACTAAATGACAACATAATTTAATTATACTATTTCAATACATTATACCTATCTATCTATATAGATAGATAGATAGATAGATAGATATATAATAGTTTATTGAATAGAATCAAAACGATGGATAACAATAAATAATAATGACAGAAATATAAAATAATAGTTAGTAAATATAAATAAGTTGTGATTTACACACACCGAAAGTAAATAAAATAATAATAAAGCAATATTTGGGATGTTGATCAAACGTGCTGAACACATCATCAAATAATTAGTGAAGAGGTATCGGGTTGGTCAGGCCCATGTAGGATTATATGCACATAAATCCTGAGGGATGGACGGTCCCTGCATTTTGGTTTTTTGACATCTCTCCACACCTAGAATATCAAATGAGTATACAGCTTGTAATATCAAATACCCAAATAAAGTACAAAACGAAAATGAAAACGAAAACTAGAAAAACAATAAAATTATAAAAATAACGACATTACATTTAAGCATGTTGAGAATAAAAATGTCCATTAATATTAATAGTATCTATATTTGTAATAAATATGCTTAAAGATTTAGACCAAGCCACAGAACGAGAAAGTGAATTCCAAGCGGTACTCACTCTGTTGCTGAATGAATGTATAGTTGCTTTATTAATACATTTGTCTATGCGTATTTTAATTAGAGGTCAACGATTACTTGTTGAATAAGTTGTGAATACCGATGATTTATCAATATCCACGATATTGTTCAGTATCTTGAAAGCCAGAATCAGGTTAGCTCTTAATCTGCGGTGGGATACATTCTTTAAATTGAGAAAACACAATCTAGTATCATAAGTTGATTTAATAAATTTAAATAAATATAAGTATAATTATAGATGATATGATATAAATACTTTATTTTGCACTATAAGCTCTTGTATTGGTAATAATTAAAATATCTCCCGTGGCAACATTCATGCTATTCTTCCAGGAAGAGCAGGTTAGTAATTTCCACTTACCATAGATATGTTCCTTGATACAAATATCTAAATTTACGAATCAATGTTCTTGTATGCATTATTTCCTGCTTATTTTTTTCGAATGTGGCTATAATTCAGGTATTTTTCATTCCTATTACAGATTTTGAGTATTTAATGAACCAAACATAGTATTTTTCTTTTCATTAAGAAGTTTAGGCAGATCCCTATTTTTATAATTATTATAAATATAAATTAAATTTTAAAAATTATAATTACTCTCAGTCGTCGATTTTTTGATTGTACCATGATGTAGTCACTCATGAGACATAAGTCATGACGCGCATAACCACGCGACGAGCTATGCGAGATGAGTTATTTTGTTGGCTTTGTATCATGTTGTGTTTTCAGTCGCCACTCTATAAATGCGCTGGTTTTTAAATCAGATATTTAATTCTCCTAAAATCTCATTATTTTGCCTGGGTATCAATATATATATATACATATATTTATAATAATATTATCTATAAATTTATGAATGCGTCTATTTGTGATTTGTGATATATATATATATATACATATAATATATTCACATTTTTGTATAAATATATCATCTATGTTTATAGGTACGAGTTAATGCTTAAATGTTGGTGCTTCTCATCTGATGACAGACCCTCATTTTTCTACCTACTCGAACACCTAGAGAAGTTCAGAAACTACGCCAAGGATAATGACATCGAGTTCTTCACTAATGGTTAACTGATATTGGATAAATATTATTTTCTTAATTAATATCGTATATACTATTAGTGGTAACAAAGAAGATGGATTGTCAAGGAACCATGGATAGGATTAAGAGTTTCATCACCGGCGATCTCTCTTTACAGGTATACAACACACAATGTGTAAATACTATTTATATATACGTATTTCGTTTATATTCTATTAGAAACTTGGTTTATTAACGGGATCAATACAGGATGAACACGATGGATATTTATCACCTTTGACTACATCTCGTGAGTATACATTAAATAATGTCAAGTAATATAAGTTAGGAAATACCGATTACATAGATACTTACACATATGCACACATACATATGTGTATTCACTTACATATATATATATATATATATATATATATATATATATATATATATATATGTATGGTTATAAGTGAAAAACGTCATCTAAGTTCCTGGATGGGATGAAAGGACTCCACCAAATAAAATAACAATAACAAAAACAATAAAAATATAATATATATTAAAGTGATATTAAATAATTTATATATATATATATATATTTGGTATCTGTATAATACTATACTATTATTTTATATTTACCTACTATATTTTTATTTAGGCTACATTCTTTTTTTTTATAAAATATAAATTTAAAATAATAATTATAAATAGTAAAGTATACGTTACTATTACATATATATATATATACTTACAGAGTATTTGCCAGTTGACACAGATGATGAAGAAATGCGATTATTTAATGAATTAGATACTCAAATACCATCAGAAGATTGTTAGATTGATTGAATACAAAACTATATTTTATGTATTATAAATATACTATTATTATGATTAATATCATTAATAATCAATTATAAATTACATCACATTGTGAATATGAATTGTTAATATCTAGTGCATTATTTTGATATTTTTATATTTCCATTATTTATTCAATCTTAATTAAGATTAATCTTTATTAAATATTAAATATTTAAATATTATTGTATTAATTAATTATTCATTAATAATTATTTATTTGTTAATAATCCACAAATATATAATATCCAATTATATAATTTAATTTATTATTATAAATAAATTTAATTCCGGAATATTTTATTTTTATATTATATATTTCACCTAAATAATATATATCTTAATTATTAATATTATAAGATAATTTTGTTTCTTATATATTTTATAATTAATATTATTTATAAATTAGTTTAATATTAAACCGGATATTTATATGATATTTCTTCTTAAACTTGATTACAATATGAATAACAAATTAATAATTATATAACATATATTTAAAATTAAATAAAACTAACTAAATGAGACAATCTTTCCATACCACCAGTGGGTGCTATATTGTATACTCCTAAATATATTTTCTAGTGGTTTATCGAGAGAACCTAGGTTTACTAGTAGCTACTACCATACTTGGTGAAATTTCACCAAATATTTCTCATTTGCCAAATCTCATTATCCCATATTCACTCGATTTATTTATTTCCCCACCATCTTCCGATAAACCTATAGGTATATTATGTATAAGTATTTAATGCATTATAAGAAGTATTTTTTATAAGTTTTCCACTTGATATTGTACCGATTATATTCTTACATGCCATTTCACCTTTACTTATAATTATATACGATGAGTAATTTTCTTCTGGCTTTGAATAATATTATTTCAAATAAGTACTCATAACTTTAATATTACTAATATAATAATTGTGACATTCACATTTGTACTAGTTTTATTTATATACAGCTTAATAGCAAATATATCGATATTCTCTAAAACACTAGAACATATATTTCTAAATAATCTATCTAAGTATTCTAAAAAAATAACATCTTAAATATTTCTAAAGATCATTAATTTTCCAACAACTATTTGCATATAATAATTTGATTCCATAATTAATTTCAAACTGTACTTTATTTTTGTAATTCTATAGACACTCCTCTTCCGCACCAATATAACTTAATCGCCACTACATCCATCTATACCTAACATGTAATGATATTCCTCAATATTCACCACTTACACTTTCATCAACAATAACTACTCCATAACTGGCTATTTCTCAATGTAATATATATATATATATATATATATATATATATATATATTATAATACAACTATGGAGATTCGTTATATATATATATATATATATATTAAATAATATAATATATATATTTAATAAATAATGGGTTATTCTTAATTGTTTTAATAGATAATTAAATATACTACATTACATTTAAAAGTTTATACCACGATTGTAATATTTATGGAAATATATTTATATGATTAGGATATAGTAGATGTTGATTAAATCAACGTTTTATATAATGACGCAAGAAATATTATCAATATTTAAAAATATTTAATTCTGATCATATATTTTAATATAATTGACTTAAAATTGATATAATTGATTTAATCATCATGAATTGGCCATATTACCCGCTAAAGGATGGCCATATTACCCGCTTCTAGGTATCACACTATATACACTATATAATAATGAATATTACTCACTAAAATAAATGTATTACATAGTTTGTTATAATTAAATAGTTCTTTAATATCCACTTTTAATTTCAATTTATATTATATATTAGTGATTTAATATATGTTACTAACATTTTTATTTCAATATTTTAAAAAGTAAATCGATTTTTTTTATTTTGTACATATTTGTTGTTTATTAATAGATATACAAATTATTTTTACTTATTTGAACAATGCTTACCAAATGTATATTTAAAGTATACTTTTTTTTGATTAGACTTATAGTTTATGAGATACGCCTGTTAGATACATTACCCTCCTGGTTATATTACCTATCTTTCCCCTAATTCAATTCAAATATATATTTAATCTAAAAATATATTTTTAATCTAATTAAAATACATATTTAATCTTACCGAAACAATGAAATTGTAAATATCAGAAATAAGATAATATTAGAAAAACATACGATTAGGCCTATATATAGGTTATACGTATAGGGGAAAGTAACCGAATACGGACAGTGCCCGAATACGGACACTCTCGGTATCTCAGAAACCATAAATCCTACAAAAAAATGTTTAATGAATAAAATATTCATAATTATAAAAATAGTCTAAAAAAGTATTTTTTATTTTTGAATTATACAAAATATTTCTAATATATCCAATAAACTGATTTTTTATTACGTATTTAAATTTATGAAAAAAAATTTCAACTTAAAACCTTCTCAAGATTATACAAATGTATCGATATACAATATTACACTATATTATTAAAAAATAAAGCATTCTAAAAATTATATTTTTAATTTCTATATTTTTTAACAAATATTTATTAAGTTATAAGCATATATCTAGAGGTCATATAAGTTCCTAATACGGACTCTCTAAATGTCTTAATACGGACACCCTATAACCAATCAGTGCGCAGCGTATGAACAATTCTGATTTTAATAAAAATCGGGTGCGTTATAATATTAATACCACCAATAAAGATAATTCTTAAAAAATTATTATTTATATACTTAAATTGTATTATTAATTAAAAAATAATCAAAATGAATAAATTATTAACTAATTAAATTACAATATATTTTTTATAAAATTAATTATAAATAACGTAATTGTAATTTGTCTGATTGATTCATCAATGATATATAGTTTATCTAATGGTATATATGGTGTCCGTATTCGGACATGGGTACCGAATACGGACTATCCTAACCCCCGTTATCTATGGAATTAAAAGATTAAATAAAATTTTAAAATTACAATAATATCTATAATTATATAATATTAATATATTGTAATTTTTGAATAAAAATAATGAGTCATAAAAAGTTAAGACCATTTATTGTTAAAGTGTCCGTATTAGGTTACTTTCCCCTATAAAGGTTATACATATAAAATTTTTGATATCTATTTTATATGTTTATTCATTCCTACAAGGTATCATTCTTTATAATATTTTAATACTAAAAATATAAATAAATAACCATTTTAAGTTATAATAAAATTATTATAAAATATTATTGACCTAATCATTAGTTATAGGGGGCGGAACAGGGTAGTGGCCGAGAACGGAGTAGTGGTCGTTTTAATTAACGCTTAAATGGTGCTAAATAGGTTAAAAAGTTCTGTATACAATATTTAGATAATCAAAATGTCTATAATATAAAGTAAATTTGTTTAAAAAATAATTAATTAATTACTCTAATTTATTACATAATAATTATTTGTCAAATTTTGACAAAAACATGATTACATATATTTATGCTTATTTATGTGTAATAGTATGTTTATATATAATTAAATCATTGAATCAAATAAGGCGAGTATGCATTATAAATATAATTATTTAATATTACATAATTAAAAAAATATAAATCGAATAGGAGATATTAGGAGACACCTATTGTATATTCTGATACTATAGTATATACGCTATAGCGGCCACTATCCCGGACTTGCCTTATTTTAATGCTTTTTTATGCATTTTTGAATGCCTAATAAATCGATAATAGTATTTAGTAATATATAAAAGTGAAATAATAGTATTCTAGATCTATATGAGTTATAGCTAATTCAAACACTAATATATTAAATTCAGTATTTATCGAGATATTAGAAGTATGCTGAGGCATATACATTATCGGCCACTACTCCGTTCTCTCCCCTACTCTGGTATAGTTTATATATTAGTTCTAGTTAATTTTATAATAAACGAATCAACAATCAATCCCACACCGGGGAATAGCTTGTATAATAACATTATGGTTTAATTAAAGATTAATAATTAGTGATTATTTAACTTCGTATAATGTAATCCGTTATGTATACCATGATAGGCTTTGATATGTTTATAATTTCATAAATATCAATATAACTTAAAATAATGGGTGTTTTTCATTATTAACGTGTTATTTAAATACTCGAGATATACTATATGGAGTCAGCAAACGAAAATACAGATGTAATAACATTGAATAGGCCAGATAATATATCTTTTATAGAACATGATTATATAATAATAATACTAGTAACTTGGAACAATACTATTGTATTATATTAATATCGCATTAACGAGACTGTAAACTAAAATTAATATCCACCATATACACATGAACACGAATTTAAAATTATCATTAAACATAATATAATATTCGTAGGGGATTAAATTCAAATTATTAATAATATTCCTTATTTCTAAATAGTTTTTATTTCTTTGAAAGCAACTTGACTATGCTTATCATTGAATACAAGTCGGCGGTCAGTAGTCAGGTCCCGGCATTGCTGAATAATTATCACAATCTATAAAATTAGTTATTAATTATAATATCTATGGTTAGAATAATTATTAGAACATTAACTACATAGTAGGGGAAAGTAACCGGACAGTGCCAGAATATGGACACTCTCGGTATCTCAGAAACCATAAATCCTACAAAAATATGCTTTATTAATACAATATTCATAATTATATAAATAGTCTAAAAAGGTATTTTTTATTTTTTTATTATACAAAATATTGACGATGTATACAATAAACTGATTTTTTTATTACTTTTTAAATTTATGAAAAAAATTTCAAAGTAAAACCTTCTCAAAAATATACAAATGTATCGATATAACTTATAACATTATATTAATGTATATACAAATGTAATGATATAGAATATAACATTACATTATTAAAAAATAAAGAATTCTAAAATTATATATATAATTTCTAAATTTGTTATCAAATATTCATTAAGTTATAAGCATATATCTAGAGGTTATATAAGTTCCTAATACGGACACTCTAGATGTCTTAATACGGATACCCTATAACCAATCAGCTCGCAGCGTATGAACTATTCTGACATTTATAAAAATCGCGTGCGTTATAATATTAATACCACCAATAAAGATAAATTAAAAAAAAATATTATTTAGATACTAAATTGTATTATTAATTAAAAAATAATAAAAAATAAATTATTAATTAATTAAATTAGAATACATTGTTCATAACATTAATTATAAATAATGTAATTGTAGTTTGTCTGATTGATTCATCAATAATATATAGTTAATCTAGTGGTATATATGGTGTCCGTATTATAATACAGGGTATCCGTATTCGGACATGGGTACCGAATACGGACACCCCCGTTATCTATGGATTAAAAGATTAAATAAAATTTTAAAATCACAATAATATCTATAATCATAAAATATTAATATATTGTAATTTTTGAATAAAAATAATGAGTCATAAAATGTTAAGACCATTTATTGTTAAAGTGTCTGTATTAGGTTACTTTCCCCTATTATATTAATATTATTATAAATCTTATTATTAAAAATATTATTTTCAATATTATTAAAATATGTATAGTAAATTAACATCTAAATTATTATTATTATATGTATTGTAATTATATTTATTATTAATATTTTTATTAATATTATCATAGTATAAATATCATTATTACTATTATAATAGTATAAATAGCATATGTATAATATGTTATATTATAGTTAAATACTATATATACTATATATAATATAAATACTATATATATATATATATGTACCAGATACATTGTACTTATAGATTCAAGTATAGTAATGACCCCCCACACTACTTATAGTACTATGGTATTTCATATATTATGTTGTATAGGGGAAAGATGGGTAATGTGGCCAGGAGGTTAATGTGGCCAGCTGACGTATCTCATAATCTATAAGCCCAATACAAAAAATGTATACATAAAATATACGCATTGGTAATCATTGTTTAAATAAGTAAAATTAATTTATAAGGGAAATTAACCAAATATGGAGGACGCCCGAATACACTCTCTGTATCTCAGAAACAATGAATCATACACAACAATTTTTAATGAATAACATATTTATAATTAAATAATTAGATTAAATAAGTATTTTTTATATTTTAATTAATCAAAATAGTGCTGATATATCCAATAAACTGATTTTTTATTACGTTTTTAATTTTATGATAACAAATGTCAACTTAAAACCTTCAGAATATACAAATGTATCGATATAAAACATAACAATATATAAAAAACTAAAGCACTATAAACATTATATACATAATTGGTATATTTGTTATCCAATATTAATTAAGTTAAAAACATATATCCTGTGGTCATATAAGTTCCTAATACAGACACTCTAGATGTATTAATACGGAAACCCTATAACCAATCAGAGCGCAGCGTATGAACTATTCTGATTTTCATAAAAATCGCGTGCGTTATAATATTAATAACACCAAAAAAGCTAAATCTAATTTTTTTATTATTTAGATACTTAAATTGTATTATTAATTTAAAAATAATAAAAATAAATAGATTATTAACTAATTAAATTAGAATATATTATTCATACAATTAATTATAAATAATTTAATTTTAATTTATATCATTGGTTCATAAATACTATATAGTTTATCTAGTGGTATATAGGGTGTCCGTATTATAACACAAGGTGTCCGTATTCGGAAATTTGTACCGAATACGGACACCTTCGTTATCTATTGGAAAAAATGATTAATAAAATTTAACTCACAATAATATCTATAATCATATAATATTGATATATTGTAATTTTGTAATACAAATATTTAATCATAAAATGTTAAGACAATTTATTGTTTAAGTGTCTTTATTATGTTATTTTCCCCTATATAATAAGATATATCTATATTGAAAAAATTATCGAATTGGAACTACTATATATAAAGTTATACATCATTATCTAAAGTGGCCACATTGCCCATATTCCCCTTAGTACTATAGTAATATCTGTTACTACTTACCATTATAATCATCGTCGTAGCATGTTGTATTACGTAGATTCCTATAGATAGTTGTTCCTTCGGGTCCTAACAATAATAGCATTGTTATGTATGACGTCATCATACGCGATACGTTTATAAAGGTATAGGTATGTATACATTAATAAACAAATAATCTGTTAAGGTATTTCTAGTATATAGGGGAAAGTCCCCGATTACCGACCCCCTCCTAATACCGACCCCCTCTCGTATCTCAGTAACTATAAGATATATCAAAAAATAATATATACATGAACTGTTAGTAATTTAATGATACATATGAATAAGTATTTTGTTTTAACAAATATTTAATCCTACAATTGTTATTTGATAACATGTAATATTCTGTTTTTACTTTTTAAATATTTGAATAATAACTTTTTTCAAATCATTGTAAATACTTTATTAATTAAAAGAAAACTTAATACTGCACATAATATTGTAGATCAATAAAATGTTTATAATTATTATAAAAATAATTCAATTTGAATAACTATTAACCAAAATATCTTAATTATAGAAACCCATATGATTTTCCTAATACCGACCCCCTAAATTACCCTAATACCGACCCCCATGTGATTTATAATATCCAATCAAAATAGATCAGTATTTTACTTTAAAATATGTCATAAGTTGTTTTTTTATCATTGATATAGATTAAGTATTCATGATTCTATTATATTATATACATACTGATTAATAACTAAATATTAAATAATAATATATACTATTTTAATATAATTACTATAAAGTTTAAATTTAAATTTAATATTACTATTAAAACATAAATTCAATACAAAATAATTGCGTGCATGTTATAATTAATTATATTTATTAATATATACTATGTTGATTGGATATTATAATACTAAAAGTATGTATACCACGATTATTTTATGGGGTCGGTAATAGGGGAAGGGGTTCGGTATTAGGAACAGGTATCCGATTACCGACCCCCTGTTTATTCTTGTAAATATAATTATATCAAAAATTTAAAATAGCCACATTATTCATTACCATAATATTACCCTATTTACAAAATTTCAAATAAATATATTTAATATTGAATAAGTTATTACAAATAATCATTTAGGGGTCGGTAATCGGGGACTTTACCCTACGATAGTTTATTAAATATGAATGGTATGCACATAGATATTTAGTTTACCTAGATTGGTAGTCACGTGCTTTTTCTTCAACATACATGATGCCTCTATTTAAGAAACTTAAGATGGCCGAACATCACATATAAAGTATTATTTAATCAAATTAAATGTTGCAATTATATTCAATTATATGCAATATAAATATATAATTTAAATAAATATAAATGTTTATTTTGATATATATCTAATTGAAACGCACTTTATAAGCGTATATAGAAAATAAATCAAATGTATTTAAAATCAATATTATTTGTTTGAATATTTGTTAAATGCATTGGTATATGAGGGTGGCCATCTTAAGTTTCCTAAATCAAGGCATCACGCATTTTGAAGAATTTTATATTAGAGAGATATAGCAATACCGATCTATGTAAATTAAAAATCTATGGGTATACCCATATTTATATATAAATAATACATTATACTAATAAGGAAACATTATTGTATATTACTATATAATTAATAAATAAAATAATGAATGTGAATGACAAACGATATGAAATATAAAATAAATTGATTTTATGTTTAAACATGTTATAATTTTGTATTTATTAAATTACAATGATTACGACTTGCATACATATAACGTATATATTAGTGAAGAGGTTTGCAAATAGGGACCTTATCTCAATTTAATTTTTATTAACTTACTAACGATGCATCGCCAGTTAAAATATTATAAGGGTATATATATATATATATATATATATATATATATATATGCATAAGTATATAATACCTATATCGCTAAGTATATAATAAGTATACATTCAACTTGACCAATATAGTTTTGGCACCAGTTCGGTAAGACATTGTTCAAATATCGGATACATTTCGACATATATGTCGACATGTCTATACACAGGCAGTGCCCAAACTCATTGGGTTTACCCGTCGTGCAATGTATCAGTTACCTAATATTATGCAGACAAATAATATAGTAATACTTTGCTGATTTTCTTTGGTATCATTAATTGAAGTTTATTTATATATATACACAGTATGTAAAGTAATCAAAGTTCGTAATAATATTATAATCCTACAAGTAATCAGATGACTAACATAGGGCTATGTATGTATTACGAACACATATTACAATCATTGATATTCATTCGATTACGAATATTGATTTAAATGTGTGATCAGTTAACTATCATTGATTACAATCATATTAATATCATTTATGTCAATTTGTTCTATTAAAGTTGACGATCAATGATTACCAACTGATCTAAATCAATGTTAGTGATCAATTAACAATCATTGATTATAATCATATTAAAATCAATGAGTCAGAAGTGTTGTTCGTAATAAAAGCATAGTTTCTTATCAATTATTGTAATATGATCATATTATGATCAGTTAAGCACAAATCATGACGATGATCAAACTATATTCTAACCACTATCACTGATTACTTTACTTACTGAGTATATAGTTATTCGATTCTAACCCATTCCAATAGATGGTATTTGTTTATTGAAGTTACTGCCATATCGTTTAGTGCTGACTCTCAGTTCCTCCGGTAGAGGCGCTGGTTGTCCGTAACGAGACATTTGATTGGACGATAAGATGTTTGCATTGGGTTGACCTATATATTTAAGCGAAGGGTCCCACTGTCCTTGTTTCAATGCTAAATAATCCACCTGTTTAACATAATACGTAAGTATATTAAGGATTATAAATACCAAAGATTTTGCGAAGCAAACATATAAAACTCACTATCTACAAAAGATAATTAGTAGTACTCCACGCTGCTTCTGGCTATATTATCGAAATCACTGAAATAGATTAGGGTTATACGCGTATTCTATACAATAATGTTCTTATTGTTCTATTAAATTATATCATGTAATTTACATGAAATATAAGTTATTTGTTACTAACCACAAAGCTTTTTCTTAGGAAAGATATAACACTTATACGAAATCTGTAATTATATTTGTATACAAATACTTACAGCGCCACATATATACGGTAAATTTTAGTAATTATGTATTGTTTATAATGTACATTTTTATCAAATATATACTTTTAAAATGTAAAATAATATGTTTTAAATTATTATTTATATGATGGAAACTAAACATTCATTGTTAATAAATAACAAAGTAATATGATATTTATGTTTTAATAGTTATAAATATCTATATATGTTATATATACAATTTGGTATAGACAACTAGGTTACCCAACTAACAGTAATAGCCTCATAATATCAGCATAATAGCATAATTAATTGCCTCAAATTTTTACATTGTGCTATTATGCTGCCAATATATTGATATTAAAATTCTATTATGCTGTTATTAATTAGTAATGCTATTATGCTGATATTATGTTGCTATTATTATAATAGCAGCAAAATCAAAAGCATTTAAATTCATATTAAAAAAAAAATTTTAATTGTAATGTGATATGGATATGGTTGAGATTGTAATATAATGAGATGATATGTAAAGGTGGATATTAATATTGAAGAGAGTTCAGCTTAATTGATCAGAATGATTAATGAAACCTACTTATTTGTTATTTATAATAGTTTTAGGAACTTCTTGTAATAGAGTAACATAATTAGAAATTATCTTATAAAGTCAGGTGAAAGAAGAACATACTAGAAGATATATCTTGAGGTATACAATAGAAAATACAATTTAAATGAAGTCTACAAATATGTACTTAATGTGTAACAGTTCAATACTTATTGAATACGTTACGATAATAGACAATAAGTACATTCTATTTTTAAAGTCACGGAGAAATAAGTAAGAACTGATATCGGTTGATATTAATGAAATAAATAGAGATGCTAAGTTTAAGAGAATACAGAACTTGTTGTATGATAGTATCACGTTATTACACATATCCTATAGGATTACACATATCCTCATATATATATATATATATATATATATGAGTTAGTAATATAATTAATCTCATATACTAATTTAACATACACGATTACGAAGAATACATGTAATAATTGCACTATGAAAACTAAATAGCGAGATATTTAAAAAGAAGTTATTTCAAAATAAGAAAATAGTGCTGAATAATTGAATCATAAATCACCGTGTCAGATATTGATTTCATAAATATAACTGTGTATTGCATATAACTGTGTGTGTGTGTGTGTGTGTGTGTGTGTGTGTGTGTGTGTGTGTATGTGTGTGTGTGTGTGTATATGTTTTATGTTGCAAAAACACAATTATGTAATTACATTTTATATAATTAAATAATTCAGAGGAAGACGATAAAGTTAATGTGAGGATACAGGCTAACAAATACATAAGAGAAGTAAATATTCATGTGGGAATGTGATCAATAATGCACTAATATCTAAAATATTAAATATCAAAAAAATGTATACAATATAAGTGTACACTATACAAGTATATTATACACTGTATATACTCACTAACCTATTATAGTACACTATAATATTAAAGTGGTTAGAGAAAATGAGACAAATAATATTTGCAATAATGTAATTGGGAATAGTTACATGATAAAATCTGCCTGTCTCCCAAACTAGATGACCATACTGATGATATATTAAAGCATCCGAATAGTTCAATATTGAACGGATATTATCCAAGGACAGTTAAGAGATAATATCATAGATTTTCACAATAATTTTGAAAGTGCATAGGTTGATGTGAATATTCATTATACATAATATATTTATCCGAAATATCAACCTATATAGGTGGCGCTCTTCATGTTTTGTGTATAAAATATAATTACAGGAATTAGCCTAAATGATATATTATTCATTAGAAAAATATTTGATTATATATTAGAATAATATTAATATAAATGAGTGTACAAGTTTACTTGCATTAATACGCATATCATGAATACATGGCGAGAATTACCTGGTAGGTGCTCCTTATTTTACCCCTGCACGCCCTATCGTAGTCCTGTAACGTGATCGCTTGGGGGCGTGACTTCATGACGTCATCAGCCAGTAGTTCGGTGACGTCATAGCACGGTCTCGTCGGGTACTTCCACCACATGAAACACTGGCATCGGGTCACATACATTAATGTTTATGTGTATGCCACATTTATACCCTTAACCCGATGGGGCATTACCTCGCTACAATTATATAGTTAACTATAGAGATATTATACTGATATTATTGTTGAATATTAATATAATTGGTTTAATTTAACAGGACAATTTCTTAAAAAGTGTTGGTTATAAAGTAACTTAAAAGATTACATTTCGAAAATTATGGTTGTGGTATCTAACCATCTATTAACTTATATTAAATAAAATTAGAACATTTATTACATTAACATACTAAACTTTACCTAATTATCGGACATATTGACTCGAAATATGGATGTATAAATATTTAAAATGTTAATATTTTACGCTAATTTAGTTCTACAAATGATTGCAAGGATGTTGGTATTAATTAAGTATACTCGTTTGTTGTTAAACGTATACGTACTATTAGCATACACTATAATATTATAAATGATTCAACCGTACGTCGTACGATATAAGTTTTAATAATATTCGTAGAAAGTATATCTCATATCCTTTGTATAATAATAGATCTATCGATATTAAAATAGCATTATATATATCATCTATATATAGCTATCATTTTAGATTTAAGATGGAGTTTTGAGAATATAATCATCGGTTTAAAGTGTACAGATTAAAACAGACATTAACGAGCTACAAGGCTAACGACTAACGTCCTTGGGGTGCGGATAGTTACGGTGATCGTCTGTATTTCCGGAACCTTCTCCGACGTAGGGCATCTGTCTGCGATAGGCATGACCTTTGAACTGTTGACCGTACGTGGTGCTATTAACCGTACCGGTGTGCTGTCTTGGGTAGGTGATGCCATGCGTATGTTGCCTTTGAAAATATGGTAGGGGTCACGTGGGGTTACGTTGTAGGGGTCACGTAGGGGTTAAGTTGTAGGGGTCAATTGGGGGTTACTTTGTAGTAGGTTAGTGGATGTTATTTTGTATGGGGTTAGTGGGGGTTACGATGTAGCTACATGGCCTATAGGCCCCTAGGGGCCTAATGGTTGTTGTCTTGTAAGGGGTTAACCTTATTATTAACCTTAATGGGTTTTATTGTATAGGTATGTAAATTAAGTTATTAGTTTGGAGTAATGCATATAGTCATAGCATTAGTTATGAGTTATATATTGCTATAGCAATTATATATAATTAACTATGGTTACTATCCTATAGGCTAGACATTTATTAGTTATAGTACTATTAAATATGGTTAAATAAATAGGTGGTTAAACTCAACGGATTTATTATTTAGATTTTTAACTGTTATTATAATGCGAAATATCATTGATTGGTAATTTATTTAAGCAAATATATAATCGTAAGTATAAAGTATACATATTTTCTAACGATCAAATACGTTATTGAAATATTACTTATATTAAGTATGCTATACTTACTGTAGTTACTATAGTGTATAGGACTAACTACAGTCCTATATGACTGTGTACAATATATATATATGCACATATGATACCCGGTTACTACTAAATACGGTAATATCATATTAAGTATACTTACACCATAATGTATACATACTTGTCATTACATTCTTGTATTTATATAGCAGGTATACATTTTATATATTAATAAAGTATATATATATATATTGAAAGTCTATAATGATATAAATCATATAGCATATGCTAGGGTCGGATCGTCGTATCAGAACAAACTTGATAGAATTCGTGCTTTTGAATTCCTTTAGCGGGTAATCATTCTGATAACTTGTTTTGTAGACCTTGTCGAGTCTTGATTTCTCGACGGCTATTTAGAGTTGTAGTAACGCATCATGTAAGTATAACAGTGAGTGTAACCGTGTTGTGGGTATTCAGTGGGACATATGGTATACAGTGGGACATTGTGTATTCGGTGACCTATTGACCCATTTAATTCACTTAACTTACTTAGGCTTAAATTATCAATAAATAACGCACATAATTATTATGGCATACCGTTTACTATATTATTATGTATCATATATATATATATATATATATAGTAATAAGAGGTAGTATAGAATAATGGTCTTTAGATATTATATACATGTCTTTAGAATATTAACCTCTTTGTTCCATTGCGGATCTAGGACGCGATCTGAATGCAGAATCAACTCTCGTTTGCAAACCTGGAATGTAAATACACAGTCAATTAGTTAGGCATTATATTATCACTTATTCATATATGTTACTTTAAATCTATAGATATATATAAAAGAAAGTTAATTTAATTAAATATTTATTTATATATATATGCGTTCTATGTTGACTCGACGGATTTACTATATACGATATGTATATTGTTGAGTGATATTGTGTTATTCAATAAATATACTCATTAACGCATATCAATATATATTTTTAAACCCACCACTTACATATTTCATATTAAGTAAATACATTTCAAGATAATTGATATATAATTGGAAACATCGCATCTCCTGACATCATTACTGCGCATGACCTATATATCACTATGAAATGTATACCATGTACCGGGTACAATTTGTACCCCATGTATACACTTATAAGAATGTGATGTTATATAAATACATCGATATATGTTATGGATATAGTATTATAATAACATTCTATATACGATTCTATTACTTTCGATATTCAACGTTGACCTCGGCATAATATCGCATAAATATATACTTTATAGTATATATATAAAGTATATACTTTAAATAGATATATTTACTGCATTCTTTTTTTAATAATACTTTATATTTTTTAATTATTCTTATATATATATATATATATATTTTCAGTTTGGGAATCGGAAATATATTTTAAATAACATAGCATAATAATTGTTTAAAACTTTATTATATTTATTAATTTTATTGAAAGTATTAATTTATTATTAACTATAAATTCACAGAATACAATATTAACATTATTATAAATTATAAATTTTAAAATACGGAATAATATTACTGTAGATAATGTAAATTCATCTAATTCCTTATTTATATTAAATGTTATTAAATCATTATTTTAAATACTGTTACACATTAAATTAAACGTATATATATATATATATATATATATAGTATATATACTAATTATAGTACTTATTATAGTGAATAACTATATATTATTTACGTTAACTAGTCTACGCATAACGTAGTATACTATATTGTAGTATACTGTGTTGCTGTGACAGTTATTAGTATCGATTGTTGTGAGGTGTATACACCTCACAACAATCGATATATATATGAGTTAGATTTCACCCGAACGAAACATTATATAAATAAATACGTTAATATAAATTGGAGAGATAAATAAGTAACACTTGGTGTTAAGTGACAGGAGAATTTAGTATAATGAACTAGTAGTGGCATTAGTCGCTAGGATAGCCACAGGTAATGTTATTATTCGTTATGATAGCCACTAGTATAGACATTGGTCGCTAGGGTAGCCATTAGTTATGTATGAAAGTCTACACGTATACGTATACTTATAAGATGTATTGGTTCCAAGTAGATCGTTAATTCATACTCATTATTATTCAGTATACTACAACTACTATAGTAGTTATAGTATGTATGTATAGTATTTTATAATACTATTGCGGTATACGGATAAGAAGTTATCTATGCGTTGATATATTATTAATGTAGTGCTTTTTAATTCTAGTATAAAACATTAATTTATATATATATATATATATATATATATATATATATATAATCATACTGAATGTATACATTAGAGAGTATAAAATATATATATATATATAATAAATTATTTATATAATATAATATATGACGAATATATAGAAGTTGTTATATCTGTTTGGGTTATCGTTTTATCATAATCAGTATCCTATATATTACGTAATCCTATACTCGAGTATAGACACTAATGTCATTGAAGGCGAGGTTAGAGGTCAAATGGTCACCTGATTCCAGATTCCTCATCAGTCGAATACACCTCTCCCTCTCACCAGCATCTCTTGGCAGCTTCTTAAGGTACAAGTGAAGAGAATTTCTTATTTCCGGGGACAGTTTCGCTAGCAAGTCATCTCGTTGTATCTGTATATGAAAGTAGTAAGAGGTGTGTGTGTAGACATGTGCCGTGGTAGGTTTATTAACTAGTGTTTTCTTAGTTATTAATTTGATTAAATAACTTGTAGGTGTCTCTAATATATCGATATATATATATCGAATACATATATGTATTATAATACATGTAAGTTCATAATGTAAGTAAACATATTGTTCTTTAATACATATATATTTTTGTGTGGAATCCTTTCTCGAAAGCATATTGCTATTAAAGGGTTCCTTTTTTACTCATTATTTAACTATATTATATTGTATACATATGCCATGTGTATAAATTATTAATTTTTGTATATTATACAATTAAAATAAATATAATTCATTCATTATTTCTTTGATTTATGGTAGTAGCTAATATCCACTGGCTATATATTAAGTTATTATAAAGACACTGACAGTTATACGTTATAACTTATAACTATGTATCATTAAACCTTAAACCATTTTAAAATATATATATATTAATTATTAAGATAGAATTAAATGTCATATAATTTGTTCAAGATGTATACTATAATATTAGTGATATATATATATATATATATATATATAGATATTACATGTTAGTTATTCGTTACACCATCAGTGCCAGTGACACCTATTACATATACCCATAATGCAACCACTGGGTTATAGGTATCAACTCACACCATTATTTGTAAACAGGAACTATTTTAATTTAGTATTTTGTTAAACTAAATATTGATAATTTATGAATAATACTTAATACTTATAGTTATACTTTAGGCCTACTTTGTCATAATCTATTAGTAGGTAAGCTACGCCTATATTAGATGCACAACCAAACCTGTTTTTGAATATATAAAAGTTTAAATATTTGATTAGCAGTGCTATATATTATATATATGCTATATTTTATAATATATATATATATATATATATATATATATATTATATTATAAGAATTATACTAATACGTTCGATATGAATGTATTTTAAGAGAGCTAAATTCTATATGTTTACCACATTACAACTACACAATAATAAACATATTTTATGTTTTTTTTATAATAAATAATTTATATATTTCAAACACAGTATATTATATAATTATATACAATATATTATACACTATATATTAGATAGTGCATATTATATAATATAATTATTTTTAAATATAAAATAATTATTACGTCGTATGAAAATCATTATATGTAATTAATAATAACAATTTGATACATCCGGTTAACATATTATTTTATATCGTCTACTAATGTTTATATATCAGTTTAATTTATAGAAATTAATTAGTATCCGTAAAAAATTTTGAATTCTACTATATAAGTTTGTTGATCCAATTAGTACACTATAGTAAACAAATTTAACTGTTACCATACACTCACGTATAAATTGCACAACTATATATGGACTATTGTAGGTAAACATTGGCTGGACGCAATGTGGAAGCTAGTTAATCTGTACTGTTGACTAACACGTAGCTCCATTATTATGGCTGAACGCGCACAAACTATTGCGTATTCAATTAATAGTATTAACACATTAATGTAGTACAGGCCGATTACTATAATAGGGAATATGCAGTGTGCATATACACCATGTATATACTATATATATAATCTGTATATATACGATATCATTGCGTGGTAGAATTTAATAATACATATATAAATAATAAATTAATAGTATCTAAATATTTATAACATAAATATATAGCGGAAATTGTTGTTAAAAATACCTATAATTATTTTAAATATATATGTTATAGTTATTTATATAATTTTTAATAATATATATTAACATGTATTCATTTTAGCGGTATCTATTTAATTATATTTATTATATATTTTAGTTAGCGTAATACTTATTTATTAATTATTAAATTATATTATAAATATAAATATTTTATATATATAATATTTTCTAAATGTATAATATAGTTGATAAGTCAAACATATCATATAGGATAATGATCTATATAATTATATATGAATGATAATTTATCATATATCATAATAATTATAATAAGTTATTAATAACTAATAAGTAATCATAATTATATATATATATATAATATTTAGTAAAATCACTTGTAGGTATATAAAATATATATGAATAATAAATATTAAAAAAAAATATGTTTAATAATATAATATAATATAATACATAATATAATAAATTAATATATATATATATATATATATATATATATATATATATATTATTTCTAATGTATAAGTATCTACTATTTAATTATTATAAACTAATTATGTATAATATGAATACAATAGTAATATATCTACAGTGTTACTATAATCTTGTTAATATACATTAATACAATGGTATGCTATTTAGTATAAAGTATGTAATAGAGTGCTATAGAACATATATATATATATATATATATATATATATATATATATATATATATATATATATATATATATATTAATAACGATAGAATACTAAACCACGGATGTCTGCGGTAATGGCCTTGGTATTATATTGGTGGTCTTGGGCCTTGGAAGGGCCATCATGTTATCAGAATAGAGGCACGTGATTGGCTAAATAAGAGTGATGGGAACACTTATCTCTACGTATATCTCTCTGGGGAAGTGTGATAATCTGGAATCCAGCGAAGCGTGACGAAATCTTAAATTTAACTTAAATACCTATATACTAAACACCTATACAACAGTTGATTCCGCTACTACTAATACTTCTAATAGTACGTATCCGCTGTGAATATATACCCGTTAACTCTACCAATAACAATACTCGTCCTATAATAGCAATACGTCTAACAATACGCTTTATGAAGTGAGAATGCCCCCCGTCGGATCGTAGTTAACGCAATCAATGAACCGTAACCGAGCACAGGTGACGTCACAGCGGTGAGGTTAAAGTTCACAGTGGCGAGTGATCGCGGGTTGTTTTTATCATCGCGACGGTTGTTTTCATAGCGATGTTAATGGCGGCAACTTGACTAGCGGTGACTGGTAGCTCCCCCTGTAGGGGCATTAAGAGGTTGTTCGTATGCGCATGCTCTCTATTGTTCAGTGCGGGTAACAATCGCTTTGTAATCGTCTTCAATGAATATTGCGATACTACAAGAGATTACGTGAAGTGAACGATTAGGACCCATATCGAATATATTATATATATATATATATATATATATATATATATATATATATATATATATATAATCACACACACACTCACACATATATATATATATACACACACACACATATATATATATATATATATACATATAATAATATGTTTATATTACGTATAATACACTACATACTAATTGTTGTGTCTGATTGTGTCTGATTACACTTATTGAACTTAACTATTGTTATATAAGTTGCTTACAATGAATTGTGTATTATTTAAGTAATATTCATATACATATTATAACTTCTTTTGTAACATATTTCTTACATAACGTAAGGATTTTATTATATTTACGACACCTATAAATTTCGTAAATAATGATAGAGTTAAGATTGAAGACAGAGAAATCAATAGTAATTGTTTTCGAATAATTGAAACTATAGATTATTTATATGATTGTTAGATATTATACACGCCCTACACCTAGGCATTAATTGCACCGCGGAATCATGTGCCTATGTAACAATAGTTAACTATTATACACTCGATACAGTGACACATGTATATAACGATATTATACGTACTAAAACAATCATTTCGATTTGACAAATCGAAAAGTACAATGTACAATTCAAATTATAATCCATGCCGCATCGCTCTTCGCGCGGATTACCAAGGAGCGCATAACGAGGTACCTAGTCAGGCCTCGGTATACGAATAGCTAGCTACTGACTCTCTACAAATAGACCAAAAATACCTTATTAAGGTAAAAAAAAATGACGCAAAAATAGCTTCATTTAACGTTCGAACATTAAAAGATCCAAGTAAATCAGCTGAACTAGTTAGAGCATCAGTCGAGTATAACATTTATATCATCAGAATTCAAGAACACATGTTTGACTATAATAAATTGGACATTAAATATCATGATCTGTTTTCAGACTGACACTAGTTACAGCATCAGCCTTGAAGAATTCGACAAACAGCGCAAAAGGAGTCACTGGTATATTATTAAGTCCTTATGCCAATTTCTCGTTATCATTTCCAGAATAAACAGACGCACAATCGCAGCTTCATTTGCTGGCATCGTGATAACTACCGCCACATCCTGTACAGCCCAATACACGTATCGGATGAAGACGATGTAATTAACTTAGACAGCTAATTATCCATTTATATTCGCTCACTTTCAAAACATAATATAGTCATAATTGGAGATTGTAACGCCCATGGACGTATGTGATGCATATAGGATCCCATTATTGTAATAGATTTACATATCATGATAGAATTAACAGAAACTGAGAACATCTTAAGGATTTCTTAACAGAAAATAAACTCCAATGTTTAAATGTATCGGAAAAAAGAGGAAACTTTGTATTCATAACCACCCTAACGGCATAAAATCACAGATATACTATATAATTATAAATAAAAAATGGATCAACTCTGCACTTAATTATGAAACTTATAATTAATTTGAGACTGTTTACTCTGATCATCGCATCATCACAGAAACACTCAAATTAAGTTTTAGAGTTAATAAAAAGATGAATGAAAATACAAAACTCTATAACTGGAGCTTGCTATATACAGACAAAGATCTACAAACAAATTTCTACACTAACTTTAAAAGAAAAGTATACACTTATACGAAATATATTATTGATTGCAATACAATGTACCAGTAATTTTCTAAGACAAATGTAGAAACCGCGAAGGAAAATATCCCACTAAAACCTAAACTGAATAAAAGAGTCCCGTGGGAGAATAATATATTTCAGAAAATCGCGAATACCTTAAGAGAATATCTCTTGTTAAAATAATATCACCAGATACATACACAACAGAGATGTATAATACAGATAGAAAATATCTAGTAATTACATACAACTCCAAACAAGTAACATATATTCAGCGACAAATCGATAACATACAATCAGCTGCTGACAACAAACAATATGCAATAGCATGGGATATAGTATATACAATAAATGGTAGAAAGAGTGGCAACAAAGAAAAATTAAAGGCTAATTCCCAAGTGTACAGGATATATATATGGAAATACTATTTTTTTAAACTACTAGTTTCCAATCCATCACATAATGTTCAACACATAAAATCTATTCGAGAAGTCGATCTTTAAATCAAAACCGAGCCATTCACAATGAACGAATTGATAGTAGTGTTAAAGAAAGTTTCTTGAATAGATGAAATACCACCTGAAGTCTGGGAAACAGACCTATTCAAATCACATTTATTTGTATAAAATATATTCAGCAACGAAGTATATAATCAAAGCGTTATGTATGGAGAAAAGGTTGTATACTAATTTTCCCAAAAAAGGGTAATAAGAAGTGTATGAATATTCGTTATTATGTTATTAATAAAATAAGAAAAACTAATATATATATTATAATATAAAATTTATATATATAGATTAAATAACAATTAAATAATATATTTAAACTATAACATACCTTATTTATAATATTAATTCTTAATTAAGTCAATCCATACAGCTATATAGCAATATACATATTTCACATTGATCAATAATACATTTGTTTATCAAATCTACCACTATTTGAAACGACGGGTATATCAGTTTGGGGTGTGGTATACGTAGTCTACAACAATGGATGGTGTGATACGCCCCTTAGGGGGTATCCGTTACTACACAACATAGCGAATATAGTAGTACTGGATACTATGCTATGTTGTCTGGGTATATTACTCGTGATATGATACGAGTAGTGGATACGTGTTACCTTCTTTACTAATATTATCGTAGGATGTTAAAGTGCCAGTTAGTTAATGTATTTATTAAAAGTTAATTATAATTATCATATCTGAACGTCATTTATACAACTATTATAATGTACTAACATAATTAGAAATATTTATATAGAAATATATTTTACTTAATAATAATATACACATATTACATGTAACATGCATCTTATATTATCAATATTTGGTTTAGATTTTAATTATAATTGTGTGTTATCAGAAAAGAAATATTAATTAAATAATAGATAAGTATTTAAAATTAATATATAAATATATATACATTCATTAATTTAATTAATTTACTTACATTAATATGTGTACGTTATTATTATTTGTATATATATATATATATATATATCTACACCCACAATAATAGCTATCATTCTGGTGTATATATACATATAGGTAGTAGATAATGTGATGGGCTAAGGTTAATATTATTAGGTTACTATTATGGTGTAAGGCTAACTACGTCATCACACACAAAAGCGCGCTCATATACACACACAATCGCATACACATACACATGCTCATACACATGCTCATACACTGAGATACACACTGCCATACACGTAGCCACGCTAACTAACGGAAGAATGTTGATACTAATGTAGCGACCCAACGAACCTAGCCTGAATAGTGACGTATACGCGTTATGGCGACATCGATTATGTAATAGTGTACTGTGGCAACCGTGACCACTGCTGCCTGTAGGGGATGTATACTTGTGTTGCGTAATCCTTAGTAATCAATACAGATTTACATTTAAATATCTACAATGTAGTATACGCATATATATATATATATATATATATATATATATATATTAATAGTATAATGATGGTGATAATGATGATGATGATGGCGATAGTGATTGGATAATGAAGAATATTGTATAAGGCACATTACATATTAATTTTATATATTACATAAGAGTTTTATAATTAAATTAATTAATCAATCAAATATATATATATATGTGTATTTTTATTATTATTTTATTTCAGTAGTTAGACGTCTAACCCTTCATCCCACTCATAAACTTATATATAAGTATATGAAGTGATTACATATATACAACATTCTCTAATATCACTTCGAAGCTCTCATATTAAACCCCTTAAGGAATCTCAATTTTAACGAGAGCCGATCATTAAAATTCAATTATATCTAAAGATGTTCTAAGGCTTTGCAAAATATTTGATTATAACACTTCTAAACAATATATCTTAACACATAATATTATGGTCAATAACGGGTCCTATTGTATATATGGTGCCATAGTATAATAGGCTATAGTATGTATGTATTTAAGAATGTATATATATATATATATTTTTTTTTTTTTTAATTTAGCGGAGTACTTTCATACCATCCAAACTTAGATGAAGTTTTCACTTATAACCATATATGGCTCTAATGCCCCTTCGAAGCCGCTCTCATGTTAAGGCATCCATGGTTTTAACGAGAGCCGATCATTTATTTATACACAATTATATAAGATAACTTCTAAATAATATTTTAAGACCCATTTTATAAAATTAATTAATGGTCCGGACGAGGCTCGAACCCATGTTCTACTGCTTGTGTGTCTGACGCCTTAGCCACTGAGCCATACAGGCAGTTATATATATATATTTATATATATATATATATATATTATATACATATCAATATAACAATGTATGGAATATATGTTTTAACCAGATACAAATGTAAATATCAATGTTTACATTATTACGCTTTTCACGAGAAAAAATCCAATGAAAACATTGACAAGAATTACTCGGAACTGAATAAACTACATAAGACCTGCGATTTTCAGGGAACTAAATTATTCTATAATAAAATATCTAATTATTACCGATACGAATGATTAAAATAAAGTTTCACAATATTAAGACAATGTTTCTATAAGTATCCAGTGATAAAGAGATCACTTCGGAAAGTCTGGATTTTACCATAAACATAATAGCAACAAGAAGAGAGCATATTGAAATAATTAATCACAATGAAGAAAATATCATGGACGTATGATATCAATAAAACTATAAATAAGAACTGCGGTAACATTAAAGTTAGAGAAGCCAAGAAAGATTATATTTACATGAAGACATTTTGTGATTTGTGATTTATTTGTGATTTATCACAAAGAAGAAAATTATATTTACATGAAACCAATAAAGTTGTACAAGACGAAGATTGGAAAAATGAAGTTCTAATAACAATTGTCGAATACAAATAAAACGTGGTGATAATGATCGAAACAAGAGAAACGGTAAATCGGTAGAGGTCATACATACCACACATTTGATCAGCGATAATATTAAGCAACGAATAATAATAAAGTCAAGGCAAGAGTTAGCGTGGATGCCACCATAATATTACCACGAGTTATTTATACTGTACAATGTACACTGTACATTGTACATTGTATAGTGTACATAGGTAACTCGATCAACGAATAAGTATATATACTATACCAACATATAATCGGGTTAATTTCACGACAAGTTTCTGTGAGATTAGGATTGACCAAGTTTGTAGGCGAAACAGAAAAAGTAAACAGAAATATATTTGAAGGACTTGGGAAAGTAAAAAAAAAGTAAGAAATAGTAAGAAATTCAACTCAGATAATATTTAGATCCCCGTTCATTCAATGTACCCAGATTAGTACCAATACACCAACAACCAGAAGTTAGTATACAATTAGATAATATTTGATATCATTGTATATAGTTATACATAATGTATACAGTTAGGTATTATTGAAGATACCAATGGTCATACAGATTGATGTAACACAATTGTAATATCCATGAAATATAACAGGAAAATCCGAATATGATTGATATTACAAAGCTGAACGAAATTAGCTAAATAATTCGAAGAATTATACTCTAGAAATTTGAATAAATTATTAAGAATAATAGAAGAATCAGGCATTATTTTGAATGAACACTTGCAGGATATTACAACATAGGCTCAGAATAATTTGAATTCCTAGGTTTCCGAGTATGTATCGAAGTATATACTATATAATATATATTATATTAAAGAAATACTATAGTAATCAGCAATATCTATAGAATGATGCCGAATGTAGCAAAATCTATCGGTGATATATTTGATACATCAATAATTACACATCGGATACCAGGGAATTTCGAAATATTTATCGCGATCTAAAAATAGCGTATATTGGTTCGCTATAATGAAAGATATTTGGTACCCACTTATAATGATTATATCTGATAATAGCAGATAATTCAACTTTTCAGAATTTAAGGATTTCGCCACTACCTATACATTCAAGTACATCATTTTGTCTTCAAACACCTACGATGTAATGGTTTGGCTGAGAGAGCTATTATGTTAAGATGACCGGGAACACTTGCAAGTGTCGGTTATAATGGTTACAACAATACACCGCTATCAGTCAGTCTATCCATGCCATAACTATTGTGGAACCGACAAATCTGTAATTTGTATCTGTACTACTCTTCCAGATATAACATGGAATCCGGGATGATTTAAGAGTAATATAACAGATTTATCATGGAGAAAACAAAGAAATTGAAATATCAGAATACCATACGATCACGTGACAATATTCTATAGACTATATAGTATATACTATATACTATATAGTATATAACCTATAGACTATTTTATTATCAGTAAGAAAGATGTACAAAAGAGGCATGTGATAACACGTAGAGAATCGGCTAACGAGGAATGAACATAAGTTGTACAATAATACGTATTATCGATATAGATACACACGAAGTAACGATGAATAGGAACGCATTCATCAGCAATGGTACAGTGGTGTAGTGACAGTGACTGAAAGGATCGTTAGACTTCCTGACCTAATAATTGAACAGTAATAGTTCAATGATGGGTTTATGTTTTTTATATTTTATTATCGGTGATAGATTATATTAATTTCGTCGTTATATTGTATATATATATATATTATGATAATATATTAGTAGGATAAATTTGAAACGATAGATTATATAATGAAGAATAATAGTAGGCTGGTTGAAGTAAAGGTAGAGATTATATGAAGAAATAAATAACCATGGATGGATACGTTATATTGTAGATAATTACAAGAAAACACACACAAGTCTTATTTTGATGACCTTCGAGTAATATTATAAATTAAAATAAGAAATAAATATATGAAAACAAATAAATCAAAAACTCAAAACATATGTTTTATTCTCTGTAGCAGTATGTTCATGTTTTCCATTTTAGATTTTTAGCTAAATATGTAACATATATCTACATGTAATTATACTTACTCAGTCCCGTGACGTATGCATCGTAATGGGATGACAATGTTTTTAATAACTTTTTCCATTTATAATGATCTTTTGCAATAACTAAAAGTTGCTGAAGAGGGAGATTAGAGTATTCAAACATATAATATAACCAATTTTTCTTTGGTCTTCCTCTTTTTCTATTACCTTCGACATAGCCTTGAAGAATTGTTTTGGACATTGAATTTTCCAGATTTTCCAGATTTACTAGTGCTTAAACTGCCGTAGCTAATCTTATACGAATTTCAATTTTTGAGTTGCCGGAATTCGTAAGCATTGCTCCAAGTTATTTTTATAAATCCAATATATTTTTAAAATGTTCCACATTTTCAATCTGTTTATCGTACATATAAATCATTGGTGTTGGACCTTATCTATTGACAAGAAAAAAGTAAGTATACACATATAAAATTGCACTAGGCTAATTTCTATATAATATTTACTCATAATAATGAAAATGTGAAACTTATTTTGTTACCCTACTTCTATTTCAATATATATATATATATATATATATATATATATATATATATATATATATATATATATATATGTAAATATATAATTCTAGAACTTATTCTTTAGCTAAAATTATGACATCTATACTATCTGAATAATATACACCTGTTAATGAATTAGTGGTAACGTATATTATATGTCATGGTTTAGTTTCAATAACAACTTTTATAAAAAATATAATTATCAAAGAGATACATACCTATATATACATTATAATAGTTCACCATATAGTTAACTAAAGGTAATATTCTATTACCAATAATTAAGAATCATATTTTTCTTAAAGAGGAATATTTTCATATTTTAAATATAATATCATGATGTATCACATGTTTTAATTGTTAATCTATTCATTATCGTTAATTTTAATTATTTTCTTCTATAATCACATTACTAATTTAGGTTCCAATTTACATAGTTATTTGATGAATATTTTATTTGTTGATATTCATGAAATTAATTTGTATAGCTTATTATTCATATGTATTTAATTAATTAGTTATATTAATTATATATATATATATATATATTACTAAATAACTTACTTTTTTCGGTTTAAAGATACATTTTGCTGGATAAATATACATCCAATAAAAATATATTTATTTCGAGAAAATATGGGTATTAAGATAGCGTCTAAAAGCAGATATTGAAGTTATAAGGCGTAGTGTATTGAGTTATATATATATATATATATATATATATATATGTGTGTGGTATATATATAGATCAGGTACATATGATGTGTAAATGTAGATACCTCTATGAAGGTTTTGGAGAAGTTTAATATTGTTTGAGCGAGATATTATGTATACACCTCATATAGGAGTGGGGAAATTATAAGTTCAACAATGTAGTTTGGGAGTGTGTACACATCACGTGATATTAAGCTATTTGGAATAGCAGGAATTTTTTTGTAAATTATACTTTTGTTATAGGGAGCAAGTGGAGTTTAATTATGAGGGGTATTACATTGGTATTAGAAACATATAGTGGCGGCATTTGTTTTCTGTTTATGTATAGGTTGTCGGGAAGAGAAAGTATACTTCGACTTCTGTAATTCCCTATTATAATAGAGAATTACAGAAGTCGAAGTGAAGGAGAAAATATAATGAGGCTACTTTGAGTGGTATCTATTTGAGATAGTGGAGATTAATATTAATGTTTTTAATCATGTGAGATATATGGATGTCAAGTAAGAGAGATTGATATAAAGAGGTAGAGAGAGGGTGAGATAGAGTGATATATATTATAATCAAACTCCACGACAAATTTCTGGATATGAGATGAATATTAAATAGTAAAATTAGTGTTTATGATATATAGTGGATATGATAAAGGGTTATTAGGTAGATGGAAATATAAAAATATATATATTAAGTTTTAGAGGAATAGAATTAGAGGAAGTTATTTGAGATCTATTTTAAAATATCAGTGATACATTTATCGGTGCGGTTAATAAATAATTAAATGTGATCAAAATGTAAATGTAGGAGTGGTAACTTAAGGATAAGTAGTTGTATAAGAGTATAACTAATAAGGAGGTGGTGGTCAATCGTGTCGTGGTCGGAGTATAGGTGTAAGATGACCAGTAGTGTATCGAACTTATTGTTGAGGTCACCTAGTATGTTTTCCGTTAACTCGAGTTAACGGAAAACATACTAGGTGACCTCAACAATAAGTTCGATACACTACTGGTCATCTTACACTGATCAGTAAGGGCCGTTACAGTTGTTCAAAGGGAAAGTTAGAGCTATGGTAAACGTTATTGTGATGGATAGCTAAGAGATTAGTTTTAGGCGACCATAAATTCTAGAGTTTTAGAGAAGACTGTTAATGTGGACATTATACGGTATTTAGACGAGGGTTCAAATTAGGGTTTTTAATTATGGGTATTATGATGGATTTTTTGAAAAAAGGGAGACATATCGGAACAGAGTGAGTCAGTAAATATATTATATATAATTGGGGTAAGTGATGGTGCCATAGAGTGAATAGATAGGGTAAGTATATGATCTATAAATTATAGACTATAATACATGCTGCTTGTTACTCGGAGTAAGAGTGTGGTAGCAGTCGGGTTATTGCGTAAGGACCGGAAGTATATGTCCTACTGCAGTATGAAGTATGCTGATAAGTGGATATCGTGACTGTATTTTATTTTAGGCATACCTAGCTATATATATACCTAGATATGCTATATGTATACCTATGTAGATATAGGTATACCTAAAAGAGATATGTATAATTATATAACTATATAATAATATTAATAATAATAATAATATTTATATGTTTTCTTCTAAAGGGCTTCAAAATAATATGCCTATTTTATGTTGTTGTTGCCCATGTGTATACATAGGTAGAGATTATTGAGGAATTTATATTTTATTTAAATTAATATAATAATTATTATAGTTTGTGTTATAATAAGTTTTATAATTAATTAGGAATATAATCCTTTTAGTTAATAACTAATAGTTATATAACTATATAATATTAGAAATGTAGATAGTATTTTACATATAAGTATTTTTTTTACATATTCATCTGCATGATTACATTATATAAACTGATAATTATATTACTTGTATTATAATACTTATTAGAGTTACTTATATAACATTATATTTACATAAACATAACATTAATATAAACTAGTATTTGTTATACTATACTAGTACATGCTACTCTCGACATATCATATTATCTATATCTATCTTACAAACCCCGCTGACTCATATTTTTATAAATACTGGTTTAGTTTTTTACCTTTGTAGGTACCTAATTACATGTAAGAATACACGTATATCTCAGACATATTTCTTCAGTTCATTAAATTTTGAGAAATCGAGATTTATCTGTAGTTATTTAACTAAATATTTTTAGAAACCAATTTACTTATTAATAAAATAAATAGAATAATATACATATATATATATTATATTATATGAATTTATTATAATAATATTCTATAGGCAAATAAACGCGTTTCGAACATTTTGTGCGTTTAATAATAAATATTGGCGATAACAATGATGTAATAATAACGATGATATAATAATGATAGTAAACAATGATGTTGTAATGATACTTGTACATGTATTACACGAATAATAAGAAACATGTGTACACTTCACGTGAACACCATCTTGTTTTGAAATCAAATAATGCCCACAAATAATAGAAAGCATTAATACTATTATATATTATTTAATATAAATAATATATATATATATATATATATATATATATATATATATAAATATCCGAATATATACGATATATACGAATACTAATATTATAAAAATATAATGCAGAAAATAAATTAAATAACTAAACAATTCAATTTCATATTCACCGGATTTATAGAAATGAAGAATATTTAAGATATTTCATAATATATAAATAATGGCTTCAAATAATATATATATATAGAATATACATTATTTAACAAATATCAATAATTTAAAACATATATAATAAACATATTCAATTAATTTTAACAACATTTTAAAAAGATAATTCTAAATTAGTTTTATAATTGAGTAAAATTATATTATAATTATAAAATAACTATTGTACTATTGTTTAGATACAGACTATTTGAAATGAAATTAATATATAATGTATTGTTAATGGATTACTATAATTACTAGACATTATACATTTAGACATACGTTTATACATTAATAGTATACTATTAATATACGATACTGTATACAGTAGTACTATACTACCACTATATTATAATATAGTAGTAGTATTATAATATAGAATAGTATACTATATATGTTATAATAGTATACCATATGGTATTGGCTTTGTTCTGTTATTTGCATTTTTATAAAACCTATGTTTTAATTTGTAGTTAAACTTTTAAAATAATAATTAATTCGAACATTGCATTACGTAGCCATGGTATTGCAGTGACAGGTCACGATTTGAATAATTATCATCATCAATATTTAATGATTCTAATCACAAACGGAAATAAAATGTACATATGTCAATATTTGAATATAAATTACCGAAATAATCGATATTTTTATATATATATAGTTGTATTCCCTTCTGGGTATAAAGTCTAGTGCGCATGACGACGACGCTCTGAACGATATGGTGTTAGCGACACGTCAAGGTCAACGTCTAAAGGTCAACGACTACGGCCCAATATGTTCAACTTGCAAGTTAGAATAGAGATAAAGGCTCGCTTGAATTTCACGTTGAAGATCGTATAGATGATTGGGTTCATACAACTGCTCGAGTAACCCAGCCATAGACATACCTACGGGTGTGTGTATATGTGTGAATGTGTGTGTATGTACTCGAGTTTATTATAGGGTCTAGTGTAGGCAATATATTATATAATATATATACATATATATATATACATACATGCATCAATTCTAGTCTGTATCCCAGTGGAACTGTAACTAGAAATGGAATAAAAGCAATACACCTTTTTAATCAAAACACCTACATTGTTACTATTTGTATTGTATTTTCCTGGGTTAAGTTGTTCTGAGGAAATAAAGTATCCTTAATATGTCCTAGTATAATACTTAACAGATGGACCACTTAACTTAAGGAGATATATACATTTTATATATATATAGTATCTATATATATAAATATATATATACACCTTTACAAATTAATATTGTATACTAAATACATTGATGTCCTCACTAGCCATTGTGATAGTGTAATGTTATGTTAAATAGACGAGTTTAACCTTGAAGACAATGTCATGAATCTGGCAGTGTTTGCAGACCCCTATCGTGAGATTTAGTATGAAGAATGGAGCCCATGATAGAACAAACAAAGTAAACATTGTTCCTAGTACCTATTGGGGTAGTAAGTAGGTGTATTACGACTATATGTGTATACGTATTTAAATACACACACACGTACACACTCATATATATATATATATATATATATATTTATATATAAATATATATTATTTAACTATATCATACATGACATAATCACATTAATAATCAATTTAATCAATATAAACAATTAAAATATATTTATATATAAACATATATGTACATACTAATTTAAAATTTTAAAATACTATTTAATTATCGTTATTGATATTATATAAATGTTAAGTTTTAATTATTATCCAGTATTTTATTATGGGTCACATAATATATGATACTACTTGTATATCTTTAATTATTATGAACATATATGTTTATATATAAATATATTTTAATTGTTTAAATCTATAGATTAACATTTCTATAGTAAAAAGTATTGTACATTACATATGCTGATAACATTATTATATTTCAAATGTAGTCGACGACTATTACAAATATGTCAACGCAGTAAACATATGTGTATATATATTTTACTGACCTTGACGGCTTTCATTTCTGTTCGTACTATTCTAACTTCTTTGCGAATTAATTCCTGTCTTCTATGATCTGTGGAGTTCTGTCGTCTGTCAATATTCGATGGTGTAGCCATGCTTGGTGAGTCATTGTTACTGGAAACCAGCGGTATGTCGAATGACTCATCGATATCGGATGACATTCGTAATGTTTTTGATTTTCTGAATATTATAGGAATTATTTATTATATATTTAAAAGTATGCTCATATATATACAAATAAATAATATTAAATTATATATATATTAATAAAGTATACTTTAAATATATATATATATATATATATATATATATATATATATATATATATTTATATATATATATATATATATAAATATATATATATATATATATATATCATTTTGTAGCGCCAATTGCAACAAAGTTGATTATTCGTATACATGTTATTAAAAAATACCTATTTAACATACTATAAGTTATAGTCTATAACACAATAGCGTGATAGTGTGGGTGGAGACCTGTATTGAGATGTGACTGACAGTTGCCTTCGTATGCTGGTATCGCACCTCGACTTCACCTGTAGCAGTCTCATGGTAGCCCCGTACGCTAGTAACATGATGAACAGGGGTATGAAGAACGCCGTACACGAACCGTAGGCCAAGAAGTGACGGTTTGTCACCATGCACTGTTGTAGAGTGGGGGGTGGGAGGGTTCAATCATGGTCTGAGTAGTGCTTTATGATATATGAATATATGAATGTCATTATAATTAAATAAGTATATATACTAATTTATTATTAAAATGATAATTGTAATAATTGTATCATCTATAAAATATGTCTTATAACTCATAATGCACTCCACTTTGAAACGCCGTCATATTTATATGAATTGATAGAGAGAATAGACCAGACAAGAAGTCTCAGGCCGTGTCATGTTAATCGTATACGACCTAGATCGACAATACATTATACTGCTGCCCGTTCACGCGCCTTCTCGTCACAAGCACCAATAGCCTGAAACTCATTACCTGCAACACTCCGTGCTGAAAGAAACTCAGAAAAATTCAAAAAGAATTTAAAAACATATTTATTTACACTATAACTTTCTTATTATTTCATTATACATTATTGTTAACTTAATTGTTTAAGCGATGTCTAAATAAAATTTCTTCTTCTTCTTCTTCTTCTTAATATTTCTTATATATATAATATATTATATATTTTAGAATACATTAGAATTATAAAATATTACATTTTAATTTTTATAAAATACCTATTTTGATTATATACAATTATTTGTATTACATAATTATACACATTTATAATTAATACTATATTATAAGTAGCCAAACACTATACAAAATGAATATATACCTTGATATATCACTATGTAATATATGTTATGCCCGGACACATATTCAGGTAGATTTCTGCTATTTTAGGAACTATCGGCGATAGACCCCTATATGGTATAGATTATATACTATAGAATATATGATATAGAGTATAGAATAAACTCTCACCGATGATACGTTGATAGATTAAAGAAGTATTTTCTCTTGTACCAAAATCTACAAAAAGATATATATCATAAAAATAAAACAATATAATAAAATACTTAAAAAGTTATTATTATTTTAATAATTTTCAAACTCTATCGGCCATTATTCCCTAATGGCCCCTAATGGCGTTTATCTCCATTTTTATTAAATATATAATATGCCAACCTAATCTATAATAATTAATGTAATATTTAACATCCATAACATTCATCTCATTTATCTCATTAAATCCTCTACTATCAAAACATATTTACAAAGATTTTTGATTCAAAAATATTATATATGAGTCCACATATCACATCAATAAAATCAATAATCTTTTATCCTAAGATGTATTATTTGAACGCAAACTTATCTCTCAAAAAAATATACCACGCTTACCTAATATTCCTAAATATACCTACTTCTCTAATAAAATCTCTACAATTTGCATAACTATTACTTCCTTTCTTCCAACTTTAAGCATCCCATATATACACATACATACACAATTTACTTGTTGCATATTTATTTTCTTTATTCCTTTCATCTTAGATATATCTTATCTTATTATCAAATATACAACTTCCTCTCCCTTTGACATGTTAATATTTCTTTATTTAAGAAACTTTGAGGGTTTGAAACACTTTAGTTGAGCCATTGTTATACTAAAGGGTTTCGTGAAAATATCTAATAAATGATAGAATTTCATAAAATATTATTGAATTGATTATCAGTTGTATTTATATTTGTATTATTATAATTAATTAAATAATTAATTAATTAAATATTATAATGTTTTAAATATTATGTTATACATAATATTTAATAAACGTATAATTGTTATATATCCAATATTGAGTATTTAATTAAACATGATTTCCAATCGTATCATCTTAATTATTATTTCAACTTGACGCACATAAACGTCCATCGTTTTCTGAGTCAATAAACCTTTCTATTATTATTATTATTATTAATTAATATACTTAATTTCCAAGGTAATACAAAGGTCTGGTTTACATAATTCGAGTTAGGTAATTATAAAATTTGAATAGAAATATTAATTATTTATTAAAATTTCAATTTTAAAATAACATTTTATATATATAATGACGAATATTACCTTAAATATAATATAAAAATAAAAATTGATTACTAATTTAAAAAATTTTAATAAGGTATAATTAAATAAATACTTTAAAATAGAGAAAATGTTATAAAATAATATAATTTTACTTAGAATAATTAATAATGTTGGCATAATAATTGTGTATGTAATAATTATACGAATCACCACTATGCATTTCGTGAAACCCTTTAGTATATACGAAATACGATTAAAGGTTTTTTTTAGCGAAACCCTTTAGTTAATAATATTTTATAAACTAAAGAGTTTTGAAAGCTATTATATTAACTCATAAATATAAACCCTTTATATATGTAAATTTAAGGTATTTTCGACAAACCCTTTAGTTTCATATTAAATACGATTAAAGGGTTTGGTAAACGAAACCCTTTACGTATTGATATTTTATAAAGTAAAGGGTTTTGAATGCTATTATTTTTTATGGAAACATATAAACCCTTTACATGTGCATATTTAAAGTATGAAGGGTTTCGACAAACCCTTTAGTTATATACGAAATACAAGTAAAGGGTTTGGTAAATAAACTGAAACGGAACCCTTTACTTATTGATATTTTACAAAGTAAAGGGTTTTGAACGCTAAATGTTCCCTACATCTGAATTCTAATGATTGTTTTGTTCTAGGAAGGAAGCAATGTGAATATTCGTGATTGCTTAGAAATGTATTTATGTTAATTACAAATAGTGTAGCCACGCTAGACTATAGTCTGTTAATATTATGCCCTAAATAATTGGCGTGACTGTAGATATCAATGTATATAATATGGGATAAAGTATATTATATATGCGTGTGAAATAATTATGCAATGCCTATATATATAGCCTATAGGCAATTTCTAAGGAATATAAATCATTTATATGATTTATTAGGTTATATCGATTTTTTAGAAATGTTTGTTTTTATTTTATATATTTTTAAATAAAAGAAGATACAATATATGTTATATAATATTGTTAAGTATTATTTGTTTATGTATACGCGATTCTAGGTGTTCTTGTTAATAATATACGTCATAATAAATAACATTGTTATAAAAGGTTTTTCTAAATAACTAATTTTATCACGATATAATAATATGCAATATTACATATTTAGTATTTAATTATAATATATAGAATATAAATTTTATTATTGAGAAAAATAATTAAATAATAAGTAATACATTATATAGTTTATATATATATATATATATATATATATATATAAATATATATACAGTAGCATCCGATTGTATTGAAATCTCATGTGCATTCGACAATATGTCAAAGGGCGTGGCTAATTTAAAGTTACGCCCACTTAAGAAGAATTTATATTTCTTTTATCAAAGATAAAATATATGCTATTCTGTTTTGGATTATATCACAATTTATGTATATTAAATATTACAAGAATATAAATTTTATAGATGTATGTATTTTGTAAGTTTAATAAAATAAAAGTATGAATGTAATATAAATATTATTTTTGTTGTTGATAATTAAGTACAATAATTATTAATCTGTGTTTATTTAATAGTTATTAACTTTTATAAATGAACATTTTCAACACATGATTAAATATTGGACAGCTGCTGACATAATAATTTAGACTTATCTATATTATTAATAGCTATACAAGTGTGTATATCAAGAATGGGGTCGGGTTTAGATTTTATACTAGTGACTCATTAGTAATGACTCATATCATCATCATCGCATTCACAATCATTTACGCCATTTATATTAGAAAAAATATGTGCTATTGATAACAAACTAGTATCATATGGAATAATACTATCATATATGTATATATATATATACATTGATATAATCAGTACAAGAGAAATTACATTATGTGTATCATACACGGAAAAGAAAGATTGTAAACGAACAACGTCTAATTAGCAATATCACATGACTCAACTGTATGTTCATCTTCATCATCGATATTGATTAAAATACTAATTAATAAATGAAACATTATATGTCCATGTCTATAATTATAAATGAATACACTGACTGCAGTACGTGTATGTATTACACATGTGGTGATATTGTATATAGTATAATAGTTACTGTAGTTAAATATTGACATTAAATGCAATTAAATAGGGTATTTATTTTTAAATATTACTTACAAGTAATGCTGTATTAAGATCATACATTCGAGTGCACTGTATGATGTGTGATACATGTATGATTGTTTAAATAGTTGAGAGTATTATGATTCCACAACAATACATAATGTCACATGAGAAACATGTCAATTATATAAACTATTCTAAAAATGCGTAATTTTTCATAATTTAGATACATGTTATATAAAATTAAAAATATTATAATACAATTTTGTCGATACATCAGTATTGACGATATACGCGATTTATTTATATACCTATGTATTATATTTAAATTCCAACAAATATATCAAAGAATTTCATTAGAACCGATTTTTCGTTAATGTGGCTGTCGATACAGCTGGTTAATACTCTATACATATATAAATATATATATATATATATATATATATATATATATTATCATATGTATATAATACATAGAAATATAATACTATCAAATTACCTAAATAATGTTGATATAATATATAATATATAACAAACGATATTGAAATTTAGGAAAATAATTCATAGACGCGTTTGGTTATTCGATTTTATGTGTTATAAACCGTTATTTCAATTGTTTTAGTTAGTCAATTGATTACGATCTTTTTTACAATATATATGGTTAATATTTTTTATATTTTTAGAGTACTTTAGAGAAACTTATATGATGTTTTATCATATTACCAAATGACTCTAATATCCCAAAATATATATATATATATATATATATATATACATATATTATATTGATGTATACGGCATATATAATGTAAATAATCAATAGATATATATATATATATATCTAATATATCTATAGATATTATATGGTATATGGTATACCTATTGTATACAATAAGTAGTGGCGGAACGTACCTGTATCCGGTTGCTTGAAGGACTACGACTGAGGACATAAGAAGGATCCACCAGGCTAAACATAACAATAGGACTGGCGATCAGTATAGATATCAGCCACACTATCAACATCCGCTTACGGACGGACACTCCACCCGAGCCTCTAGTACGGAGGGGGTCCGATATACCGACATACCTAGGTAAGGTGTACGGTGTGGCGTAGTGTTAATGTTCACGGTAGTACGGTGTGATCAACTATTCATTTAAATATATGTATAACAACATATATATATAACATGTATTTGTATTATAACAATATTAATGATATAGCATACAAGTAGACACCCGTATATATATATATATACGGGTAATATATATATATATATATATATATATATATATATATATACACTTATAAGTTATGATTTAGCTGCATTAATACTGAATATATGTATGTTGAGGGTTAAATAATTATAATAAATATGTGCATTTAACCTAAATGTATATGCATACAGATATAGTTAGCTAGGTTATCGTGGTTACCTGTCGATGCTGATTGCACACATGTGCATGATAGAAGATGTGCACATCGTAACGTCTAAGAACTGCCACACGTCGCACAGCACCAAACCGTACGGCCAATGACCTTCAGAATAGAAGTTAGTGGTCATATATATGATTGTGTATGTGTGGGTTATTTATATATATATATATACAATTGGTGGAGTCCTTTCATCCCATCCAGGAACTTAGATGAAGTTTTCACTTATAACCATATATGGATCTAATGTCCCTTCGAAGCCGCTCTCGTGTTTAAGGCATCCATAGTTTTAACGAGAGCAGATCATTTATTTATATACAATTATATAAGATCACTTCTAAATAATATTTTAGACATATTTTGATGGTCGGATGGGGATTGTACCATAGTCCTACTGGTTATGTGTCTGACGCCTTAGCATATATGCAGTTATATATATATATATAGTATTTGCTCAATTATACATACAAATATAATAATATATATAATCATTTGAATTATATATCATCTCACATTAAACCGCTTACGATTAAGGCTGATAGTCCCGGTCTGTACTGACACCCACATTATATGTCCTACAGCGACTCAGTCTTCAGTGACTTCGCGCATCCAGGTTAAAGTACACTCTATCTGGCTGCGGTATGTATCAATCTTAGCTGCGCCAACTGGCCTTAGTAATTAATGATGGGCTCGCTAGTCTCCCAGACCCTACTGGTCAGAAGTTTACTTATATTTATCTAGTGTGTGTATTAAGTGTGTGTGTGTGTTAAGTAAGTTGTTTCTGGGCTGATATATGTGGGCGTATACGCCCATATATATATACGTATACGCTATAGCGTGGATGTGTGTGTGTGTGCGAACGTTTGCGTATACGTTACATTACATATGTGTACGATTGTATGTATACACGTGTGCGTGTAAGGACATAGGTGTAAGCGCACGTGTGTGTGTGTGTGATCGGGTGCGTATGTGTACATATCAGCATTCGTTTAAAGAGATAGCCTTTCGAAATTAAACATCATTCTAATATGTACACTCAAGTATATTATCAGGTTTCATATCTTTATCATTACTCGTTTTCATCTATTTTTATTTAAATACATATATAGCCGTAATTATAATGTTGAAAAATATATTAAATTAGCTATTTTGTAACGTATATATTTTATTATTTATATGTATATATATATATATATATTAATATATAATTATATACTAAAATGTACTAACCTATATTATAAATTATTATACACTAATAAAATATAGTATACAATATAATATACCGTATTAAACTATTTTATGATTTAATATACCATACAATATCAATAATAACTTTATATTACCAATTATGAGCATTATATAAAAATATCGAAATATGAAATATAATATCGATTTTATTTAATGTTTATTATATTGATTATTATATATGGACTTTGATAAGTTATTTTGTAGTTACTTAATAAAAGATGTATACGTAAGGCAGATTTAAGTATATATATATATATTTGTTACGTTTATGTATAAAAGTTTAATTCCTATGATTAATTTATTTATAAATAAATGCAGATCGGCATCTGGATATAAATCATAGCTACATTAAGATAACATATTACCATAACGATATTTCCATTGTATTCATACATATATACTGTATGAATGTATTATAGAATATAGAATATATTATAATTATTATAATGAAAAATGTATTTAAATATGTATTTTCATTGTATAAATTGAAATTAAATGGGTATACACAATACCTCATATAACCTCGAGGTTATAGGAGGTCTTGGTACACACCACATATATATTAATTATATATTACTAATATATTAATACATATATTATATATAATATATATATATATAAATAAATATATTAATAATATATTAATTAATGTTTATATTTAACAGGATTGAATATATTAATCACGTGATTGTAATTTGTAAGCACGTGATTTAAGTTGTCAACACGTATTTATATTGGCAGGTATATGTGAATATAAATAAAATATAATATAATATAATATATATATATATACGTATTTAATGTAAACTTGCATGTATAATTATAATGCATTATAATTATACATTAAACAATGTAACATTACCCTATGGTATATAACTAAGGGAATGTTTTTTTGATGAGGGGGAATTGTCTATTATATGTTGATATATTGTATGACTTCACCATTTGAATATATATTTATGGCAGTTTATAATTTGCAAAGTTATATACTTTTAGAATTATAGTGTGTTTGAAAATATGCATATAATTGTATCCACAAAATTTGTATAACCAATATTATTTAATGTACTATATTTTGATTTAAAACCTATATTTTTATACTAATTATTAAATATAATTATAGAAAATATTTATATATATAAAATCACTTTAAGTTATAAAAATTGAAGAAATCTATGAACAAATCTATTAGCTTATTATACATATAATAATTACATATTATACAAAATAACAAAATATGGTGTAATATGATCTCGACAAACTTGTTCGCATTTTACATTAATTTTTGTTAAAATCAATGATATTTTATTTTATTTATTTAAAAAAAAATAAATGTATCTATATAAAATGATAATTAAATATGTTGTTACCAAACACCTATTGTATCATCACTCTAAACGGGCATTAAAGAGACTGCATCACGTATTGTTCATTGTGTTGATATAATCATTACTTTAAGGTTGATTAATATGAAAATATCATATCTATTTAAATTCTTAGACAAATATGAATATAATTAATTGAAATAATTAATAAATATTATTAGATATTAATAAATATTATAATTATTATTTATTAATAATTATTATATATTACAACAAATGAATGTATAATAATACATTTATTGGTATATAATATGTACATATGACGAGATATATATTTATTTACAAAGAAATATATATACATGTATATATATATATATATATATATATTTCTTTGTATATAAATATATATCTCGAGATATGTACAACAATAGTAGCATATTTTAGTAAAATCTGATAGGATTTTCATCATATAGGATTTTATAATTTAATTATCTAAACACTCGAATTACATACAAATATACAAATCTATATATTTATATATATATGTATATATGTATATATGTATATACATACATAATTCAAAATACACACATTCAGACACACACACACACATACACATATACATACATACATACACACACTCATATAGTATACGTATACACCTACACATATAAGCATGCTTATATGCATATATACATTAACCATATCATCAGCTTACTTTATGTTATAGAATATATCATATAATTATCGGTGATATAAACTGCCAGTGCAATAATTGCTATATTCATAACTACCAATATTCCCTATAATGTGTCCTAGTAACCTGCCTCTCAGTCACGCAATAAATTCATTTCCTCGTACATCCCAGTTGTGATATTTCCTAACTACGTTTATGATACCGTATATATGTACACTATCTTTTATTATTATAATAATATATTTACTGTATTAAAATATTAATTTTAAAATATTTACTTTTTTATTGTGTATATCTATAATTTATTTATTTCTTTCATTTTGCATTGTATTGTTACTTTGTTGTACCTTAGCACAGTTTATGTATTATTATATTTGCTACTACGTGTCAATATATTTTATATGTGTTATTGTAACATGTTACAGTTTGAGAATAGCTTTTAATCTTTGGTTAATATGCACATAATATCATGATATACTCGATATATGCGATAAAAGAAGAACTTCAAATAAACAAAAAAAGGTAAACCTGAAATATCTGATAAATATAGAGAAATTAACATTCAAATTCGAAAGCTAATAATAAACACGAAAGAAAATTGGATCCAAACTCAATGTAAACACATTGATGAAGACATGAAGTATGCAATATTTAGCAAAATAGCTTATGAAACATTAAGAATGCTCACAAAAACTCCACCTAGACAATCATCAATCATAGATGACAAGCAAGGGAAACCATTAGCTGAAGAAAAAGGTATATTAAAACGATATACCGAGTACTGTCAAAAACTTTAAAATTACCCGATTAATCCAGACAAAACGTCTCACAGCCTAAGAATGTGAATCAAGAAGAAGAAGATAATGATGATTTACCAATATTAAAAGATGAAGTTATAAACGCCATAACAATATATAGGATGTAAAATGATAATATCCCTAGCGATTCATTAAAACATGGAGGAGAATCCATTGCAAATATATTCACTGACTTATGTCAAAAATCATGGTCCACAAATAAAAGGCTAGAACAATTGACCCAGTCTATTGTGATACCAATCTCCAAGAAATAGTGGCGCAAGAACGATTTTTTGGTTGGGGGGGTGATTTTTTTTTAGAAAAATACTTCTTTTAAAGGATTTTTATGTAGTTGTTTATTGACTATTGAATTAGAATAATACATTGTCGTCAAGTAAAAAATGTAATAAATAAATTGAATAATGAACAAATAAATTTCAACAATGTGCAAAACGAAAACATTAAGATTATCAGATAGTATAGCATATGTCAATTTTTTGAATTTTGTCAGGATCTAATACGTAGAGGCAGCTTGTTCCAGTGGCGAGGAGCACATATCGAGAATGCCAAATGACCGATTGTTAACTGAAATGATGGAGAATCAATCTTATAGCAGTTGGTCGATCTCTGGATTCGAGTCGAAAACGGATGGACGAGATCAGCAAGCTAACTAGGTTTCCCAGTATATAGAACTTTATGGGTCAAGCAGAGTAGTTGGTATACCCAGCAAACAATTCCGAATCGATATATTCGTCGATTTTTCGACGCTTTTGGGTGCTTCAGTTCTCAAGCATATTGAATTCGTCGCAAATTCGACGCTTTTGTGCGCTTCAGTTCCGAATCGTATTGAATTCGTCGCAAATTCGACGCTTTTGGGCGCAAATTGTCATCAAAGCGACGAATTAATTCCGGAACTTTTAGGCGCATGGCGTCAAAAAGCGTCGAATATATTGTTTGCTGGGAACAGTGTCTAAATTACAAAAGGATTTTAGGCGATAATTCCACGCTTTTGGGCGCTTAGTTCCGAATCATATTGAATTCGACGCAAATTCGACGCTTTTGAGCGAAAATTGTCATCAAAGCGACGAATTAATTCCGGAATTTTTGGGCGCAGTGCGTCGATAATATTGTTTTCTGAGTACAGCCAATTTAGTGGCAGGAAGCCACCCAAGAATCTTCATTAGATTCGTAATAGAAACATGATTATATTTCCTCAAACGGTATAGCAGGCGCACCGATCGATGTTGTATGACCTCTAGTTTCCTTAAAAGATGAAGAGATATGGAGGTGTAAAGTGTACAGTGACATGCAATATCCAATACTGCTAAATACTAGAGAATTGATAAGGTTAATTACGTATAACTGAGAAAGTGAGTTTATTACGGACTTTGGAAATATTGTAGATGAAGTATTGGGCATTACGTGTAATATTATAATATCTATATATATTTGGGATGAGAAATCGAGGTTGGAGGAGATTCTTATACCAAGAGTGGTTGGTATAACTATCGAAAAGAGAGAATGGAAAGGATATCAGGAGATGTAAGATGGAAAAATGAATTGGATTTACGATTACTATTAATACTATTAGTAGGGGTACAAAAACAATAGTTTTGTTAGGGGCTGATTTTTTAAAGATTTGTTAAAGAAATAAGCTTGTTAAATATTTAAATATGTTTATTTAAAAAATTGTGCTTTTCTCCAGTCATTCATATTAATTAGATTATCCAATATTTCATCAATGCTGCAATCATCTAAAATAGATGGATGAATATGGCACATTAGCAGAGAATTTAATATATCTTGGCTCATTGTTGAGCAGAGCCAAGTTTTGATTCTTCTCAAACCAGAAAAACTTCGTTCACATGCAACTGAACTTGTTGGTCGAACCATGAGAAGTTTCAGCAAACACTTACATACCCTACACATATCCGATGGAATTTATGTATCAATTAAATAATTGTGTACTTCTTCAATGGAAGTGAACTTATTTCTTTTAAGCATTGGCAGTTCTATTTTCAATTCTTTGTAGTACAATTCTTAAATATATATTTAATATATTAATATATATTAAATTATAGATATCCAATTTTATATTCTACATATCAATTGATATGTAGAATATAAAATTGGATATATTAATTGGATATATTAATATAATATTTTATAAATCTATTATAATTACGGGCGTCGGAATGATTTCAGAATATGGGGGGGGGGCATTCTTTGTTATCGACATACAGTTATTGCCCCAGATATTATTCCTCCCTGAATATGTGGGGACAATAACTGGGCATCCTTCCTCCTTTCCGACGTCCATAATTATGAATTTAAATGACCCAGATGGATCATTTACAATATTAATATCATAAATAATTATAATATATTATTTTATATGATAAAATAATAATTAATACAATTTATAAATAAATATAGATAACATATAAATATAAGTATAAATATATCATATAATAATTATAATAATGTATACTTATATTAATATACATTTTTTACAATGATTGTATCAAATCCCCTAGTACTTAAAATATAGGTATTAATAATAATATATTATAATACTTATTATTAATCAAATATCAAAAATTGGTCAATATAATGTCCAACCTTTCAGAACTATTATCTTTATCTTTAGTGTTTTTATTTAAAAATATTCTAATATCCATTTTATATATGTACATTTTTGGAAATAATGAAAATGAACCTGATACAATAACATAATGTAATGTAATAAGGGGATACAGCATTTGATAACTAATATAGCACACTCCATAATGTTAAATTTCCATTCATTAAAAGTTATAAATTAATCATAAATCATCAGTAGTAATATTTAGTAGTAATAATTGAATACTATATATTCAATGATATATATTTCTAAGAAAAAATTAAATTATTATACACATATTATAATTGAATAGAATAATAGTCTTCCAATTATTAAATTCACTATACAGAAAACAATACTTTTATTACTCTATTATATCATAATAAAGTAATAAATCATTGTTATTTATATAGTAAATTTAATAATTGAGTAATGGATTATACTATGTATATATTTAATATATGGATATAATATATGGATATACATATATGGATACATTGTATATTATACTATATGAAGAGATTACCTATTAGGAATGAAGAGTTACATTAATAAAATATTGGTATTCATAATATATTGTATTGTTCATATATGTATACAAAATATGATAATTTGTATAGAAAATATTGGGGGGGGTCACCCCCCCTTGAAAATATATTGGGGGGGGGGGTCGCCCCCCCCCTACCCCCCTGTTCTTGCGCCACTACCAAGAAAGGTAACCTCAGAAAATGTAAAAATTACAGAACTCTAAGTCTAATATCAAACTCAAGTACAATTTTGCTAAGAATTATTTTCAACAGAATGAATCCACGATTTGAATGCATACTTTCTGAATAGAAGCAGGATTTCGTAAAGGAAAGAGCACTGGTCAACACATTTTCAATTGTCGAAATTTAATGGAAAAACACTTGGAGGGCTAAAAAATACTTATTTCACAACTTCATAGACTTCAAGAAAGCCTTTGACCGACGTGTATGGCACGACGTATTATTGTATGCATTACATAAGTATGGAATAAACTATACAACTGTAACAATGATAAGATCAATACAAGTTCTACAAGTGCAGTTTTAAAAAATAATATACAAGGTTACATATGTCAAAACAACAGTTGAAGTACGACAGGATGCATAATATCACCCGTATTGTTTAATGTATTCCTGAAAGATATAATGGCTGACATACAAAATAATCATGTTTCATCGAAATCAACTGGCGGTTTTCCCCTAATAAACCTAATATGCGCAGACGGTATAGATCTAATAGCTGGATGTAACAACAAGTTACAAGAGCTTACAGATAAACTATCAAGTAATGCTAGTAAATATGACATGGAAATTAGTGTAGAAAAAAGCAAAGTAATGGTAAACAGCAACGATAACAAACTGCAAACAGATATATACCTCTACGGTAGCAAACTAGAAGAAGTCAAGCAATTGATTTATCTAGGAGCAACACTTACAAAAGACGGAAGTGATGCGATCAAGAAGTAAAAATAAGACTGGCGCAAGAAACATCAGCAATGGTGAGATTAACCATATTTTGAAGCTAACTCACATTAGAATCAAGCTTAAGTATAACTTATATAGATCATTAATAATATATAATATTATATAATATTATATAATATTATATAATATTATATAATATTATATAGTATTATATAATATTGACTTATGTCTATGAATCATGGACACTGAACTCTTACACAACCAAGAAAATCCAAGCATTCTAGAATACATCTCACAGAAAACTACTATGCATAACGTATAAAGTAGGTAAAAAAACGTATTTGTCAAAAATAAAATTAAAGAACTAATCGATACAATCGAGCCACTATTACAGACTGTGTGACGACGTAAATTAAAATGGTTCGGGCATACCTCTAGATACAATAGTATCACTAAAACCATTATGCAAGGAATGGTTGAAGTATCAAGAAAAAGGGGTAAACCGAAACGGAAATACACCGACGATATCAAAGAGTGGACGAAGATGGGTGGTGATGACATATTATGTGAAGTACAACATATTGATAAATGTAGAAGAAGATATGTTGTTGCATCCAAGTTGATTTCCCTTGCGATTTTTGAGTCATGGGAAAAAAATAAAGTAAGTATCGTGACACTATGTGTAATATCATATGTATACATTATATAATATTATATGCCGTACTATTGTTATATGACATACTATATATATGTATACTATGATGGTTTCATGGATTATATATCACTAGGCTACATATATGGTGATGATATTTTATGTAAATACTAATTCAATTATAAGATTCTTACAGTGTGACAATAATATATAAAATACAATAAATAATTAGTACAGACAAGTGTATAACATGGCGAAAACGATTATATTTGAAGTTCAGATATCATTAACAATGATGTAGTTCTTTAGTTTATGTTTGAAGGTGTTCGTTGATGTGTTAATAGTTTAGAGGGGTGGATGGGGTTGATTCCAAAGGAGTCTAACATAAATAGAATATCGACGCTTCCCAAGTTTTTTTTGTCGAAAGTATAGTTCAGTCAGAACCTTATAGTTATAGGATCGTAGGTGGCGTAGTGAAGTATGGATATAAATTAGACGATACAGGTTTTTTAGTCAGTATTGAGGAATATAGATTGGATATTAATTTAAGTTGAGCCTTTTTTTTGTTGATGGTTAGTTAAGTTGTGTTCGTATACTGACCTATAGGTCAGTTTTAATCTGTAGATTAGTATACATGATCTGTTAGTTAAATGGTCAATGGTTGTAAAGTATTTATTGTGAGACGAAAGTATACTATAGTATAGGTATGCATAAGTGTAGTCGATAAAGAATTAAAGTCTGGGTAATAGTTAGTTCGGTAGATGTTGTTATGTAAGAACGTATTTTGTTTATATTGAATAAATGGTGGAATGTGGAGGATTTTAAGGTAAATATGTGTTTATCAACTGTTAATTTATCATTAATATGGATGCCTAAATATTTTGTTTTAGTAAAAGGAGGGATTAGGGAATGACCTATAGGTATGTTTGTGGGAATATTGTGGTGGGAAAGTATTTCGCATGTTAAAATTCATCTTATTGGGGTTAAGTAGTAAACAGTTATTGGTGAGCCAGTTATTGATAGTAATTATCCAGGATTAAATATGAATAATGGATGATTGGTGGTAATCGGCGTGAATTTCAATGTCATCTGCATAAATATTGTATTTGATGGAAGGAAATGATATAATATGTTTGCTAAGGGAGAATAGATAAATACAGAAGAGCATAAGGAAGAGGGATAATCCTTGAGGTACTTCAAAGATGACTTTATATTAGGGTGATAGTGATTTGTTAATTTTAATAGTGTATGTTCTGTTAGTGATGTATTCGGGAAAACAGAGAAATACAGTATCTTCAAGTCCAGTGGCCGCACACAGTAAAACACAAGAACGAATTGATATCGTTAAGGGGTATATGTGACCATCAATATACGAGCTTGCATGTCAACATAATGCTAATGTTATAATTGATAACCACCACGAGATTATTCATCAATTATGTATACACTATCGAGATGTTATACACAATAGTGTGTATGTATGTATGTGTGTATGTGTGTGTGTGTGTGTATGTGTGTGTGTGTGTATATGTGTGTGTATGTGTGTATGTGTGTGTGTATGTGTGTATGTGTAGTAGTGGACATGGGAATGAGGCGGATAGAGGATTTGGATCATTGTTATTCTATCATATGCATTCAATCTATAATATGTATACATCCTATCACATATATAAATCCTATCACATGTATACATCCTATCACATGTATACATTATATGTCACATGTATACTAAATCATCGAATGCCTCGGTGAACACACGTAATCGCTTCCTTCCCATGTCCACTACTTACTACACACACATACACACACATACACACTATTGTGTATAGCATATCAATAGTGTATACATAATTGATGAATAATCTCTTGGTGGTTATCAATAATAACATTATCATTATGTTGACATGCAAGCTCGTATATTGATGGTCACATATACCCTCTTAACGATATAAATACCAAGTTACCTTCATGTGCGTGTTACTGTGAGATGCTACTATATGTAACCTTGTGATATATAATACATTATAGACTCATACTATATATATATACATATATTGTATGACATATACAAATAGTCATTTATTGATAATCACACTCCTTAAATAGAAGAAATAGAAATATCAATTTCTATAGAAACAAAGTTGTTACTATATATCTTGTACAATATCTATAGTAAGAGAAATAGCATTAACAATAATGGCAATGTAAATAATAAGTTCACTAACAATAACAATACCAATAACAATAGAAATAAAAATAACATTATAAACTTCACAATTGATAAAAATACTAATAACAATAACAATAACATTAGCAATTGCAATAGCAAGAACAATAATAATAACAATAATAATAACACCAAAAATAACAATATAAATAACAATAACAATAACAATAACAATATAAATAACAATAGTAATAATAAAAATATTAATAACAATAATAATAACAATAATAATAACAATAATATTAATAATATCTATTACAATAACTATATAAATAAGTACACTAATTACCTATAGGTAGGTATATATAGGTATTATAATATATCTTGTTTTACATGACTTATGTGCACTCTTTTATTATTAAACAATCACTTTGTAATATTTAAATAGCTATTTGAAATACATGTATTCGTTATGCTTATTGATATATATATATATATATATATATATATATATATATAAGTAAAGTAAATAGCATATAATAATACATGTTATTATAGGATTTTACTACTATATATATATATATATATATATATATATATATATAACTGTAGTATTATATTTAGATATGTTATTTGATACTATAAATATATTTAAGTTATCGACTACTACTTAATTTATTCTACAAATAAATAACACCTTCCACAACCATCTCTCATTAATATATAACAATCCCTATCTACTCAACGTGATTAATATTCATACATTCCGTTACTTGCAGTAGTATCGAAATCACTGAAATAGATTTAGGTTTGACGCGATTTGCATACTACAATGTTTTCATTATTATATTAAATTACATCCAATATAAATTAAGTCTTACTCGCTATATAGATATATATATATATATATAGAATTTAAAACTAACATATTTCGTTGTAATATATTAGTAATGAATACTTAGATTTCATGATATGAATAATAATTTAAAACATATTATTTTACATTTAAAAGTGTATAGTTTGATACGAATATACATTATAAACCATACATTTTTTTAGAAAACTTACCCTATATAGGTGGCTCTATTAATTTTTATGTACAAAATTGAATTACACGATTTATCGTGTGTTATATATTTCCTTAGGAAAATCATTGGTAATAACGTAGGCATATAGGTATAGTTTGTATATGTTCTATAGGTATATCTCCTTAATATATTAACAGAGTAAACCACATTATTACCCATTTTCTAATCTATGGTATAACCTAAACCTATAACTTACCAATCTACATACTATCGTATTAGTTAACATTGCAACTCATTTGTAACTAATCGTTATATTTCTAGACTTGAGCGTATGTCTATTTCCGACATTCACTATGTTTACACATGCCTATACACATATATATATTGAAACATTATCTGACAACGTATACGTTCCCCAACGAGCCTCATGTATGTGTATCATTATCAATATCACAGCCTTCTATTCCTTCTAACAGTATAGCAATACTTAACGTGAAACACTGAGCCTAATAGTATGCCTTTATAGGGTATATCATATGTAATAGTGTAATATTGTACTATAGTATATACTATATATATAATTTAGTATTATAGTATTATATTTAGTATTTTTTATTTAATATAGTATTATATTTAGTACTATAGTATCATGTAGAGTATACTATAGTATCCTGTAGAGTATATTATAGTATCCTAAACATTAATTGCTCAAATTCATCAAATCTGACTACAAGTTAGGTCAGCAGATAAATAACAAGCATATGTCCTATAAGACATTAAGTGTATCATGTAGCTTTAGTACACACGTGTAAATATAACGTTAATAACACTCTAATACTGAGATAATACTGAGTTAATGCTGACATAATACGGAGTTAATACTGACCTAATGCTGACCTAATATTGAGTTAATACTGAGTTAATACTGACCTAATACTGAGTTAATACTGACCTAATACTGAGTTAATACTGATCTAATACTGAGTTAATACTGAGTTAATACTGAGCTCATTAAGCTGATCCATAACAATAGAAAATGCTAAATTCTTATATCGAATAGGTAACCTGTAGAAGAAATAAGAACCATATTTGTTAGTATTCATATTTGGTTATAATTTTGACAACAAAACACTTATAGAAAATCATAATAACTATTTTTATTATTACTATTATTATTATATATCACAACTATTACAGAATCTATAGATAACTTACGGTAGTTATTGTGATACACTACTTTTAATTGGATGGGTATATTCTATAGGTCATGCCTAGGTATGCAGCCCGGTGTAAATCTCAGACCAACTAATGTTATCAATCCGATAATATAATAGATGTAACGTGGTCTCTCCATGCATGGAGATGTGACATATATAAAGTAATATATTATGTAATATATCCATCCAATTGCAAAGTAATCTTTCACAACTACAACATTATCTAGTATTATATATATATCACATATAGAACTGAACTCGATGTTTTATGGTTTCCCATGATTTATAATCTAACTACAATCTATATTATGTTACACATGTTACACCCCTAATATGGATAATAACGTAATAACCAATCGGATATAGTGATCTTTTTTAATATGTATTCGATTTACATCTAATTATATGGCAGGCCAATCGGATATAACGACATATCGTCTTTAACAACAATTACGCAACAACAACACATTTTCAATGGAATATTTTCTATTTAAATTCACTTTAATGAATTCATTCATTTATAAAGAATTTTATAACATATTTAGAATATAATAATTATATTATTATTAAATATAGAATACAATGTATAACAAGTTCGTATTGATCAATATCAACATTATAAGTATAATGAAGTGTACACTATTTTACAAATTAATATAATATATTGCATGCTACATATCATTCTATAACATCTACACACACACACACATATATATATATATATATATATATGTGTGTGTGTGTAATATACATATTATATGAGTACTATTAAAAGTTGTTTAACCTTGCAATGCTTCACTAAATACAAATTTAAATCTCCTCTATCTTGTCTATCACTAACTTTGTTGATTTCTCGCCATCTAATCATCCATTAAAGCCTATAGGTGGAGTTATCTCTTTTGAAGTTCCTCTCTTTGGATTGCAATAATTGACCACAGATTTTTATATTAATATATTGACCTACATATAATATAGATGTACCATTAATATCTTGATTCATAATTCATATTAGACTTGAATATACTTCTGTATATCTTCTTACTCGTAATTACCCCAGATTAACAACTATAGTATAAAGTATACTTTAACAATCTACGTTTCCGTTAACTACTCCTACAGCATACGTACTCGATGCAACTTCACTAATATCCTCCCACTAACTTATTACGGGGTGTATGGGGGATATCTGTGGAATCCTATTGCTGCCTTCTGCTGCACTCTTGTAAATAAAGTGTAAGGATATGCGTAAAACTTTTATGAGCCCTAACTCTCTTACATTGGCTCCTCGCGCCACACCCTGGAAAACCACTTCAGCAAGTGGGCTAAATTGTAAGAGGGGACTAGGAGAGGAGATAGGCGCCACCTAGTCTAAAAGCCAATTGATAGAATCAACAACAACAACAGTGGTACGATATCTCTGCCTTCACGAGGCGTACTGCGTCCATCCGAAGGATGTCGAAAAGAGAATTCCCCTCGGCAAGACCAGTCTCGGGCCCAAGGCTCGGATGGACTGCCGCCCCCCCTACACACGGACACGTTTTTTCTGCCCGGACAAGTGATCTCAGCCTACTTGCTCCGGCTTCTACTGATCCGCGCTGGGGACATCGAGACGAACCCAGGCCCCGCCTGCCACGCTTGTAATAAAACGCTACGACCCTCACAGGCCTTCCTCACCTGCTCCAACCCCAACTGCGACACCGTCTCCCACAAGCAAGAATGCTGCAGTGGTATCAAACGTGCCGCACTATAGATTGATACGTGGTTATGCATTGATTGCGGAGGTGCTCAGCCGATCAGCCGTCCCAATAGCCGTACTGCCCAGAATGCTGTTATCCTCGTTGGTCAAATCGTCAGTGCGTCGCCAACCGCTAATCTACAAGGCGGCCCGAAACGCTCCTGCCTGGTATGTGACCGCTCGACCCGGCCTTCGTTACGTCCGCTCATCTGCGCAGGATGCTTGCGCGAATGCCACAAGAGCTGCTCGAGTCTCTCAAGAACGGAACAGGAAATTTACATCTTGGCTGGTTCCTGGAGATGCGAGAACTGCTCGGTGAAGCGCCACAGCCCCGGTATCACCAGAGATCCATCTAATACAACAGGCGCGGTGCGAATAGCGGATGTAAAGTTGCGGTCTTGCCTAAGCATTTTGCAGTGGAATGCAAATGGAATTAAGACAAAGATGGTTGAGCTAGAGGAGAAGGTTCGGCGAATGGAGATTGATATCATCATGATTCAGGAGTCGAAACTACGGTCTTTGGACAAGGATCCGAGGATCGCTGGGTATTCCACCGTGCGCAAGGACAGAGATGTGGGCATGGGAGGGGGTCTAGTCACCTTTACCAAGGAGGACATCCCTTTCATCACAGTAAATCATTATCATGGCCTACCCGACTCCAAACTCGAAGCGCTCATCATCGACCTCAATCCAGCCACACTTCACCGCATGACTTGCGTCAACGTCTACAGGCCTCCTTCCAGGAGAGCGCATCAGGTCCAGGACTTCAGCACCTCGGAACTCCCAACGGCCCAGAACATCATCATAGGGGGTGATCTCAATGTGCACGCTAGTTCTTGGGATCAGTGGCAACCCGAAGACGAAATGGGCGCGAAGCTAGAGGACTGGATGGCTGATAACGACTTCGGTATCGTAAACGATGGTTCTGCAACGAGAGTTAACGCCGGCACAGGCGGTCGCAGCGCTCCAGACGTCACCATGGTCAACAATTTTTGGCTGGATAAGGTAGAATGGAGCACCATAGAGTGCATGGGCTCCGACCACCTCCCAATTATTATAACCGTCGACTGTCCCCTATCAACGTTGAAACCTCCTCCGATCACAGAACTTCGATGGAACTGGGCCAAAGCCGATTTCGAAGGTTTTTCTAGGGATGTCGAAGTTTCTGTTATGTCCACCCCACTCCACATAGCCACAGCCTCATTAGATGCTAGGATGAGGTATCTGAACGAGTCCATGCTAAGTGCAGCAAAGGTAAACATCGGCAAGGTGAAGGCCACGACGAACGACAAGGAGTGGATGAGCAGGGAAAATAAGAGATGCAATAAGGACGCGCAACCACCTCAGAAGAGACATTGTGGTAAACAGAAGGGAATGGGTCAGTGCATGCCGAAAGGTTCAGCTGTTGATTCGCTCCAGCAAAGAGGACAGATGGCGGGAATTCATTACCAGCGCCAACCTCAGCGCAAATCCCAACAAAATCTGGTCGACTATCAAATCGCTGAGCGGAAAGTGTGCATCGAGCATAAGGAACGAGACGCTTATGCACAATGGCAAGAGCTACTCTACCAGCAAGGCAAAGGCCGATGCATTCATGATGAGGTACGCAGCTGTTTGCCGATTGTCCATCCCCAAGCCGGAACGCCGAAATAACACCGTGCGCCGCCTCCTGAACGCCCCATCCGTCGCTGAAGAGAGCTGCAAGAAGTTTACACTAACAGAGCTCAAGTCTGCTATTGGAAGCATGAAGCCCAAAGGAGCCCCCGGCCGAGACAGAATCGCTCCACGATTCATCCGTGCTCTCGGTCCTGAGGCGCTTGACTTCCTGTTGTCCATCTACAATGACTCTTGGAGCCTCGGCGTTAGCCCTTCACACTGGAGAGAGGCCCTCATTGTCCCCCTTCTGAAGAAAGGAAAGCCGGCGAGACTCTTTCCGCCCCGTCTCACTCACGTCGTGTATCGCCAAGACCATGGAGGGATGGTGGCGAATCGTCTAGCTATTCTAGCAGAGTCAAGCGGGTGGTGGATCCCTGACCAAGCCGGCTTCCGATCTATGCGATCATGTGAAGATCAAGTCCTACGAATGTCGCAGTCAATCAGCAACGGGTTCCAGACCAGACCCGCTTCACGGACGGTTCTTGCGCTGCTGGATTTCAGTAAGGCATTCGACACTGTTTGGCGTGACCGCCTGTATGAGATCCTTCTCGCGAAAGGCGTGCCGCGGATGATGGTCAGATGGATCCGTGGCTTCCTGACGGACAGAAGAGCGAGAGTGAGGCTAGATGGAATAAACAGGACCATCATGAAGCTCCAACAAGGAGTCCCTCAGGGATCGGTTCTCTCTCCTCTCCTCTTTCTCTTCTACATCAACGGGATTCGAGTCAAGGCACCAGAAGGAACGTTCATTAGCATGTACGCGGACGACATTGCGGTATGGTCACAACACAAGGACAGAGTGATAGCTCAGGAGGCCGTCCAGAGTGCGTTAAACAACTTCGGTGCATGGAGCGAGGAGCACAGGTTGATGCTAAACCCGTCTAAATACGAAGTGGCCTTCTTTTCCACAGACCCCGCAGAAGCGAATTGGTCCCCTTCGATCCAGTTTAACGGCCAAGCCTTCTCATTTAACAGAACCCCCACCTTCCTGGGAGTCATGTATGACCGGACACTCTCCTTTCGCCCTCAAGCGGAAGCTGTTAAGGCGAGAGTGATTGGCCGCATTCGGATCATGGCGTCGCTAGCATCGAAGGAATGGGGCTGGAGCCGACATAGTCTCAGAACTATATACATGGCTACCATTAATAGCGTCCTCCACTTCTGTGGTGCAGCGTGGCAGCCCTGGTTAGCCAAATCCAACCTGCAGATCTTAGAGCGAATCCAGAACCGCGCTCAGGTGTCTCACGGGCCAATTAGCTTACACCCCGCTAGAATGCCTAAGAAATGAGGCCGAGCTAACATCTTTTGCCACAACGGTGCGCAGGAACTGCCTGATCGCGTGGGAGAAGTCGTCAAGACTCCCCCCAGACAACCCGAGGCGTTCCTTGTTTGCTTCACCTGTAATGCACAGATGGAAGAACAGGAACAGCTTCAGTTGCATGGGCAAGGCCGAGTGCGAAGAACTGGGACTGGACGAGATTCCCCGCGAGCTATTTCAGAAATGGCACCTACCACCGTGGAAATGGGACTCTTCTCCGTTATGGTCTGTCAGGACCTCATTGGTGGGCTGCTCCTCGAAGATGAACAACGTTGCGGAACTTCTGGCGGACGCGATTCGGTCAATAAACGACGCAGGAACCCTCGAACTGACTATCTACACAGATGGTTCTGCAGTCGGCGGCATCGCTTTCGAAGGCAGTGCGGCGATCGTCACGGAGGGTACTCCGACGAACCCCACGCTCATCGATTCTGTGTCAAAGAAGGGTAATCGCTTGACATCCTCATACGAGACCGAGGTCGCTGCCCTTCTTTTGGCCACGGAATACCTGGATGCGAGAGAACCTGTGGGTAGGTCAATGTCAATGATATGCACGGACAGCCAGGCTGCGTTAAATGCGTTGAAAGTTCAGAGAAGACCGATGACAAGGGCCTCGCCCAACTAAGAGCATGTCTTGCAAGGCTCCGGTCCCCGGTCATTCTGCAATGGGTACCAGGTCACTGCGGGCTAGTGGGAAATGAATGGGTCGACAAAGCAGCAGGGGAGTCGGCGATCTCAACAGGTGAGCCCTTGCCTAACCTCGGTGGGATCTCCTACCAATCGGCCAAGGCGCTCATCAAGCGCGAAATCGTCGACCCGCCCACCAGCCACCTAAGGACTAAAGCTGTCTTCGACGGACCCCGCAACACTGACCCTCTCTCCCGTCCCGATGCGGTTCTCATTGCGCAGCTACGCAGCGGTCACTGCCGCAAACTTGCAGCGTACAGAAGTGTAGTGGATGCTAACTCCTCGCCAACCTGCCCTTATTGCGAAGCGGACCATGAAACTCTAGAGCACTGGATTCAAGAGTGTCCGGCGACGTCCGTAAAACGTATCCGAGTTTTTGGGGGGACGGCACCCCATTTATCAGTCTTGGTATCAAACCCAAGGGCTGTTCTGGCGTTCGCGCATGGACTCTGGTCCATGTGACCCACCCTGCCGCCAACAACAACAACAACAACAACAACAACAACACAAAATATCATGCCGGATCGGTCGCGGACCGGAATACCAACGACTGCGCTACTAACCAGGATGGGAGTGTCAAATATACTACTGGAAACCACAATAATAACAATATTAAAACACTTAAAATAATTAAACTACAAATAAAACAACTACTATCGGAACTTGGAATGTTAGAACATTAAGAATATTTAGAAAACTGGAAGAATTGATGAAGGAACTGAGCATATACAAATGGGACGTGATTGGACTTGCTGAAACAAGACTTACAGGCGATGGTGAACTGACAACAGAAGAAGGACACAAGCTGTATTATAGTGGACAAAGAAAACATTACGAAGGTGTTGGATTAAGAAAGAAATAAAAAATTCCGTTATAAATTACACAGCTGTATCAAGTAGAATAATTTAGATTCGGATTAAAGCAAGCCCCATGAATATAACCATTATTCAAATATATGCTCCTACAACAGCATACACTGATGAGGAAATAGAACAATTTTATGAAAGTATTGACAATACAATAAAAGAAACACCCAAAAAAGATTTCTTAATTATACAGGGTGACTTCAACGCAAAAGTCGGGAAAGATGCACACATCGAATGACCAGCATGCGCAGGACGCTTTGGAATAGGTCATCAAAATGAAAAAGGACAAAGACTACTGGAATTTGCCGAAAAACACCAAAGTGTAATAGCGAATGCACTCTATCCGCATAAAGATTCAAGAACCACAACATGGCACTCTCCAGACGGCAAAACCCATGATAAAATTGATTACATACTCACTTGAAATTGAACACCAATACGTTTCAAATCAAGCATCAAACAGTCCAGCACAAGAACCTATACAGGTGCAGATATAAACAGTGACCACGATTTGGTTCTCTGTAACATAAAACTCAAGCTAGAATCAAACAGAACACCACAATCAAAACGAATAAGATTCAACTTAAGCAAGCGTATGGACACGCATACATCTATGTCAATACAGAGACGAACTGAATATACAACTTGGAAAAATAAATATTTCAGATTGCGATCTTACAACTGCATATACGAAGATAGAAGATACACTTACTAGCAAAAATAAAATAATTGGAAAATACCGAAAGAAAAAACAATCATGGATGACAAACGACATACTCGACCTATTAGATAAAAGAAGAACTCTTAAATCAGCTAAGAAAGGAAAACCTGAACTTAATGATAAATATAGAGAAATTAACATAGAAATTCGCAGGTTAATAATAAGAACGAAAGATAACTGGATTCAAACGCAATTTAAACTAATCGATGAAGATATGAAATACGGAAGATTCAGCAAAATAGCTTATGAAACTCTAAGAATTCTTACAAAAATAGCACATAAACAGTCATCAATAATAGAAGACAAGTAAGGGAAACCTTTGGCAGAAGAACATGCCATAGTAAATCGGTGGACTGAATTCTGTCAATAATTATATAATCACCCAATTAATCCGGACATCAACGTCTTACAGCGTAATAGCATAGACCAAGATGATGATTTACCAATTCTTAAAGACGAAGTTATTAACGCTATCAAAAGTTTAAAGGATGGAAAATCGCCTGGAAATGATAACATATCTAGCGAGTTACTAAAACATGGAGGAGATGCAATTATCAATGTATTCACTGAATTATGCCAAAAATCATGGTCTATGAAGAAATAGCCAGCACTATGGACTCAATCTTTAGTTATACCCATCCCCAAGAAAGGTAACCTCAGAAAATGTGAAAACTATAGAACCTTGAGTCTAATATCTCACTCAAGCAAAATGTTGCTAAGAATTATTCTAAATAGATTGAACCCACAAGTTGAGCGTATACTTTCTGATGAGCAAGCAGGATTTAGTAAAGGAAGAAGCACAGTCGAACAAATATTCAACTGCAGAATCCTAATGGAAAGACACATAGAGAGCCAAAAGGACTTATATCATAATTTTATCGATTTTAAGAAAGCCTTTGACCGTGTATGACATGACGGATTATGGTCTTCACTTAAAAAGTATGGCATAAACAGCAACATTATTTCTATGATAAAATCTCTTTATTGTAATTCAACAAGCGCTGTTCTAATAAATAACATACAAGGCAATATATTCAAAACAACATTTGGAGTACGTCAGTGATGTCTTCTATCACCTGTACTATTCAGTGTATTTCTTGAAGAGATAATGACCGATATACAGAATAACCATACTTCATCCATATCAATTGGCGGTATTCCAATATCAAATCTAAGATTCGCAGATGATATAGACTTAATTGCTGGAAATACCCAAGAACTACAAGCGCTTACGGACAAACTTTCAAATAACACTAGCAAATACGTCATGGAAATTAGTATCGAAAAAAGTAAAGTAATGATAAACAGCAACGAAAATCAATATGCAGATATATATCTTTACGGATGTAAACTGAAAGAAGTCGAAAAGTTAAATATCTAGGTGCAACTCTTACAAAAAATGGAACATGTGATCAGGATGTAAGAATAAGACTGGCGCAAGCAACATCGGCTATGGTGTGATTAACCACTATCTGGAAGAGCACTCATATCAGATTTAAACTAAAGTACAATCTATATCGATCATTGATTTTATCAATATTGACTTATGGCTGTGAATCGTGGATTTTGATTGCTAATATAACCAAGAAAATTCTAGCTTTTGAAAATAAATCACACCGGAAATTATTATGCATAACATACAAAGAAGGCAAAACTAATATATTTGTCAAAAATTAATACACTACTTGGTACATTTGAGCCTCTATTACAGACTATAAGACGGCGAAAGCTAAAATGGTTCGGTCATACCTCTAGACACAATAGCACCACTAAAATCATTCTGCAAGGAATGGTTGAAGGATCAAGAAAAAGAGGTAGGCCGAAACGAAAATATATAGATGATGTTAAAGAGTGGACGAAAATGGAAATAGATGATATTTTGTTAGAAGTTGATAACCGTGATAAATGGCGAAGACGATGTTTTGTTGACACCCCCTACGATTTCCGAGTCACGGGATTAAAGTAAAGTAAGTAACTTATTACATTAACTATCTGACTAGAGTAAAATAGTATTTTTTTTAATAAATTCTAGATGATTCTTGTGAGCATTTCTAATAATGCTTTAAATTTAAATATTATAATATTAAGATAATTATCTATATATATTAATATTCTGTTATTAATTATAATTAATATTACATATATTCAGCTATTGTTTACCAAGCTGTTCCTCAATTTCAATATTATGGCATATATTGACATTATTCTACTTTAAGCTATATACATTATATCTCGACTGTATTATAATATTATTATTACAAAGTATTCAATTAATATATTCATTAATTAACATATTTTCTCAATTGCTACTATAATTTTAAATATACAGACTAGGGATTTTACTGTCGTATATAAGGTTTGATAAGTGAATCATATTTACATAAATAATTCACATGATTATCACTGGACATTCCATATATTGGCGCAGTATTAAATACATAGTTATTATGGTGATTATAATAATAATATTCATAAACATATAAATAAAGTAAAATCACATATAGATAATATACATTTAAAATAAATATTATCATCGAAACAAATATCTATTACTAAATTTCATAGTGTGTTAAAGTTGTAATCAATACATTATGATTAGTATCATCGTTATGTAATACGCGTATACTCATTTAATATAGCTATTACAAATAGTATACGTTCTATATTATAAGTATTGTTATTTAGTCTAAATAAGTTATACATTATCTATTTTCATGTGGGCTTATTATCTTCTAATATATGGGCGTAACTTTAACATAGTATACTATAGGCTATAGCCACGCTCTTATAGACTGTACCGGTAATACGCTTATTTGAGACATTGGGGACATTCCATTATAATCGGCTTTCACTGTATATGTATATTTGTACACACACACATATATATATATATATATATATATATATATATATATATATATATATATATATATATATATATATATATATATTTATATGTATATTAATAGAAATTCTATATATTATTTAATTTATAGATTATATTTTAATGTATATTATATTATACGTATTAAACTGAATCAGACTCGCATCACAACCACCTCGCGTCTAACACACTACACACTCTAACCATATCACCACTACTTAACACGTCAAACTTAATACTCTTCCTATGATTCATATCCCATACACTTGTAGGTGATATTATATTATAAATCGTAAATATATATATATATATATATATATATGTATATATTTAATGATATTCTATAGGCCAGTTACCCCTGTACCTCTTCAACACTTGTCGACTAGTTCTGCCACCTGTAGGTCAATATTGCCCCACTCCTGCACCATCATTGTGTGTATATGGTACATCTCGATAGTACCTCTCTATTCCATCGTAATCCTTGATCCCAGGTACATGTAGCTACAGTATATCATTCCATTAGATACTCTTGTTAATAAATAGAATGCATATATACATTATGTTTATTAACGAGAGTGTATAATGGAATATATGAATAAATTCCTACGTAAACTCATAAAAATCGTCATATTTAATATATTTCCTATACTATTTTCTATCGTATAAGAAATATATATATATATATATATATATATATATATATATATATATTGTCCTCGTACCATTACCATATTATCATTATTTATCATAATATTGATGTTTGTATCGTTGCATACTTCTTTGTTAGTGCGATGCATGACTTACATACATTACACACACACACGGCAATGCGCGCCGTACATTAGTGCTATGATTGATATCATGTTAGGGAGACGTTCCACCTATTTCGTGGTAACATTAACATGCGTACACAAACAAATACACGCATGCCTCTTCGCATGTATTATATATGCATATTAGCGTTATTCATTAAATTATTGAATATATTATTAATTTTTTAAATATTGATTATCATTATTGGTGATATTATCAATAATTGCATATCATTAAATATATGCATATATATATATATATATATATATATATATATATATACATATATATATATATATATATATATATATATATTAGAGCTATTTAGTTATAAGTAAAAATCCATAAAGTTCCTGTGTAGGCCTAAAGGACTCGATGGTACACAAAAATAACAATAACAATATAAATAACAATAACAATATATATATATATATATATATATATATATATATATATATATATATATATATATACACAGTGAAATCCACTTACTTCGACATCCACGTACAATGATATACTAAATAAAAAATTTAACTATTATAAATTATTTAAAAAATGTAAATTTGTAATGAACAAGACGATTATACAATTATATATGATACTAATGATATTGCAAATTGTGATGATTTTGATTTACATAAATTAATATCTATTTATAACAATAATAACAATTCAAATGAATCTTATAATAATTATGTATCAATTGATAATACTTTGTTAACGTATGATAATGGTATATTATCTATAGGAAAAAATAACCGAATACGGACAGTGCCCGAATACGGACACTATCGGTATCTCAGAAACCATAAATCCTCAAAAAATAAGTTTAGTGAATAACATATTCATAATTATATAAATAGTCTAAATAAGTTTTTTTAATTTTTTAATTATTTATAATATGATATATCCAAACTTATTTTTTTATTACGTTTTTAAATTTATGAAAAAAATGTCAACTTAAAACCTTCTAAAAAATATACAAATGTATCGATATAAAAAATAACAATATATTATTAAAAACTAAAGCATTCTAAACAAGTTTTTTTTTATAAAAATCGCGTATGTTATAATATTAATACCTCCAATGAAGCTAATTCTACAAATGTTATTATTTAGATACTTAAAGTAGATTATTAATTAATCAAATAATATAAATTAATTAATTAATTACTAATTAAATTATATTAAATTATTAATAAAATGAATTATAAATAATGTAATTGTAATTTATCAGATTGTTTCATCAATACTATATAGTTTATCTAGTGGTATATCTGACATTGGTACCGAATACACCCCGCTATATATTGAATACAAATATAAAATACAATTTAAAATCACAATAATATCTAGGGGAAAGTCTCCGATTACCGACCCCCTCCTAATACCGACACCCTCTCTTATAAGAGATATATCTCAGTAACTATAAAAGATATCCAATCAAAATAGATCCGTATTTTACTTTAAAATTTGTTGTAAATTGTTTATGTATCATTGATATATATGTAGGATTCATGATTCCAGTTGATTACATACATACTGATTAATAAATAAATATTAAATAATAATATACACTCTTTTAATATAATTACTATAAAGTTTAAATTTAAATTTAATAATACTTTTAAAACATAAATTCAATAAAAAATAAATTGCGTGCGTGTTATAATTAATTATATTTATGTATATCTACTATTTTATTGGATATTATAATACTACAATTATCTATACCACGATTATTTTAGGGGGTCGGTAATAGGAGAAGGGGGTCGGTATTAGGCACATGTATTCGATTACAGACCCCCCTGTTTATTCTTGTAAATATAATTATATCAAACATTTAAAATAGCCACATTATTCATTGCCATAATATTACCCTAATTAAAAAATTGCATATAAATATATTTAATATTGAATAAGTTATTACAAATAATCATTTAGGGGTCGGTAATCGGGGTCTTTCCCCTATAATCATATAATATTAATATATTTTATTTTTTGAATACAAATATTGAGTCATTTAATGTTAAGACTATTTATTGTAAAAGTGTCCGTATTAGGTTACTTTATTCTACTGCCGATTATACGATCAATTACAAATACATAATATGTTAATGATGATGATACAGATGATCCAATTACCGATTGTAAACCCAACGTCTGTAGTTTTAAATATGTTACAAGATTTCCAATTGTATATAAAAGTCATACCAATCACGATAACAATACTATAAATACATGCAGACGCAACCTATAATCACATATTGACAATATACACCAACAAATACAATCCGCTAAACAATATTGTGATGATAGCGATGATATCACAATCGATTACAACATATTTTTAGTTTATATACAATTATTATTTAATAAATATGTAATTAAACCTTTTTGTTATTATTTTATATGCATATATTATAAGAATACGTAAAATAAATTATAAATAAACTAATACGTTATATATCATTAGGGCTCCGCCCTTATCGCTCACATCGACAATCCGCCTATATCGACATGTTTGGAGATTACACAATCATGTCGATGTAAGCAGCTTTTACTGTATATATATATATATATATATAAATATAATATAACGTACTAATATAACTTATACATATACCACTTAATACTATAATATATGCAGTATACTAGGCACAATATTTGTGCGACGGGTGTAGGTTATAGTAGGAATATATACTACATATATACTACATACATTTATGCCTACTATAACCATACGTCGTACAAGTATTATACATATACTATAGTATACTACATATATATGCACGTGTGTACTGTGCGTATATGTGTTGTATGTATATGGTGTATGTGTGTGTGTGTGTGCGGGTGTATATGTGTGTGTTCTGTATGTGTGTGTGTGTGTGTGTGTGTGTTCGTATGTATGCGTATGCGTGTGTGTGCGTATGTGTGCGTATGTGCGTGTGTATGTGTACATGTATGTGCATGTGTATATGGGCATACATCGACTTGTTTGTTGTTCACATACATCCCCCGGTGAACAATAGAGCGTATTGTTACTCGCGTGGCGTCATGCATATGATTATCGCTGCGGCTAAATCTATAAACAGAATGACGTAATATTCGAGCTATTTATAGAACGCCGGCGGAAATATACGTTTTAAATTATACACGGATGGTGTACATTGTACGGAGCTAAACAATATTCTCCTTAGATGATATATTGAATTATTATAATACGATTGTGTAAATATAGCTACATATGTAAATATAATACTCGCATACTTGTAAGCATATGATGACGGATGATGACATGTTATAATTGTTAATAGAGATGATGATTAACGTCGACATATGTCATAGATAATATTCACATCATTTAAATTATTAATTTTGAAATTAAATTATCATAAAGAATTTAAACGTAAGTCCACCTATAGGTATATATTGAGGGAAATTTTCCGATTACCGACCCCTAAATGATTATTTGTAATAACTTATTCAATATTAAATATATTTATTTGAAATTTTATAATTAGGGTAATATTATGGCAATGAATAATATTGATATTTTAAATTGTTGATATAATTATATTTACAAGAATAAGCAGGGGGGTCAGTAATCGGATACATGTGTATAATACCGACCCCCTTCTCCTATTACCGACCTCCTAACATAATCGTGGTATAAATAATTGTAGTATTATAATATCCAATCAACATAGTAGATATACATAAATATAATTAATTATAATATACACGCAATTTATTTTTTATTGAATTTATATTTTAATAGTAATATTAAATTTAAATTTAAACTTTATAGTAATTATATTAAAATAGTGTATATTATTATTTAATATTTATTTATTAATCAGTATGCACATAATAAACTGGAATCATGAATCCAAAATCTATATCAATGATACACAAGTAACTTACAACATATTTTAAAGTAATATATGGATATATTTTGATTGGATATTATAAATCACATGGGGTCGGTATTAGGGTTATTTAGGGGGTCGGTAATAGGAAAATCATATGGGTTGCTAAAAGTAAGATACATTGGTTAATAGTTATTCAAATTAAAATATTTTAATAATTGTTATTAACATTTAATTGATCTACAATATTATATGTCAGTATTAAGTTTTCTTTTAATTTATAAAGTATTTACAATGAATTAAAAAAAGTTATTATTTAAATATTTAAAAAGAAAAAACATAATATTACATTTAATCAATTAATAATTGTTGGTTTGAATATTTTTTTAAATAAAATACTTATTCATATTTATCATTAAATTACTAACAGTTCATGTATATATATAATTGTTGATATATCTTATAGTTACGGAGATACGAGAGGGGGTAGCTATTAGGAGGGGGTCGGTAATCGGAGACTTTCCCCTATGTATTATGTTTGTGCGTGTGTATGTGTGTATATTTATATGTGTAGTTGTGAGTATGTATGTATGAGTATGTGTGTGTATGTGTAATTGTGGCATGTGTGTATGAGTGTGTGTGTGTGTGGGTGGGTGTGTGTATGTGTGTGTGGGTGTGTGTATGTTGAAAGTATTTATTTAGACACATCATTAATGATAACTATTCTATGATGTGGGATTTTCGAATAATATATATATCACTTATAAGTACAAATATCGAATATATATATATATAATTTGCATCGAAATAATCATGATGCGACACAATATTGATTAATAAGAAATTTATTTAATTTATTTTTAAAAATACATTCTAGAGTTTTGTATATCTAAATGAAGGCGATAGGGTATTCCAAGTGGTCCATATCTAAGTGGTGAACTACATTTCATTCCTTTCTTATTTCATGCAATGGGTAATTGGTTGCTGTAGTTTAATGGTATTTTTAAATAATATGTTAAGTTATAAGTAATAGTATTTTTTAGTTTTGTAGGTATTTTGTAGTTGATATAGTCTTCAGTGTTTAGCCAGTTAAGTTTGTTACGTAAGTCAGTAATGCTAGTTGTGTAGTCAGTCTTCTGTATAGAGTTAGTCTTCTGTATAACGACTATAGTCCGTATATATTTCTAATTGAGCGATTCATTAGTTTGTCTAGTTTGTCTATTTTTAGTTTTCCAGATCCTGAGAATATTGAGTTACAATATTGTAGTCTGGATAGTATGAGATGCTTGGTCAGTATTTTGGTAGTATTTCTATTTAAGTGTGGTCATATTTTGTAAGATTATATAGCTGTGCATTTGTATATTGAGTAAGTAACCTGTACTGTTTATTTATATTAAGTTTATTATTAAAATAGACGTATAGGTATTTAGAAAAACATAACATTGGTGGGAATAGTTTGTATTTGTTAATGATAATGTCAGGAAGTGATATTTAATAGTACAGTTTTATTGTGGTTTAGTATAATATAGTAGCTTATTAATTGTTAGCCTGTTTTGTAGTTCGTTTAAACAATCTTGTAATATGGTATATGTTGTTATTATTGGTTGTTGTTCTATGTCGTCTACGTATAAGTTGTAAGTAACCGATGGATAACATTTCATAATTGTTTGTAATGGAATCAGATATATAGAGAAGAGAATGGGATAAAGTATTGAACCTTGAGGAACACACTGATCGATAGTATATGAGGTAGAGTAGTTATTTCTGATTTTTAAGGAATAATTTCTATCTTTAATAAAATTAGAAAACCATTCTATAGATTATAAAAAGTATAATTTTGTTATTTAATATTTATATGTCGTGCCCCTAAAGGTAATACGAGGTACGAGGAGTGTTATCACTTTGTACCATGACCTAATAACGGACCATACGGGTCAGAATGACACAGTAAATTATAGGGTAGGTGTATTCATTATAGGTGACCACAATACACCCTACCGAGAATGGTATACCATATAATATGTATAGTTAACCTGCAATACACATCGAGAGGTGCGTTATCTCGATGCATATTTACTCTAGTATCAAGCCACGTTAAGGGGCCTAATGAATATATTCATCACTATAGTAATATAGTATACTGTATACCGTGTAAGAGATCGCCTGTAAGATCTTATGTTGCTGGATATCTATAGACAATCCTTTGTTTGAATAACAAAACAAACACCATCACTTCCAATCAATAGTAGAAGATACTCATAACAACTACACTATTTGGTGTATTTTATATGTTTTATATTTCCATTAAATTGAAGAATTAAAATGAAGGTATATATATATATATACATATATACACAATCGTACATATACATATACAAATATACACATAAACATATATACACAAATATAAATGAACATGGAGATATATATATATATAAATATATAGTATATATTATATACATATATGCATATTTAGTTTGTATTAATAGTATAATACTGTATTCCCACACTCAAGTACCACTGTTGTTCTCGCACTTATAAATAGACGTCACGCATGTCTTGTTATTGACTAGTCGTGCGTGACACCAGTATCTGACACCTCATTCTACATTACTAGTAACACATTCTATCTCATATATATAAATTCTACAATAGATTAATTCTATTAAAAAAAAATAATTCTTTTTGCCTTATTCAACTTTCTACTGAATAAAACACCCCTATCACCCCATCCTAACCTTATCACATGGTGTCACGTGGTACACTTGAATATAATCACTCATCGGTGTATAATTCGCAAGTGTTTTCATATTTATTATTTTATTGTAAACTATTAGTAATATATATATATATATATATATATATATATATATATATTAACTTTTATATTTAGTTATTAAACGTTGAATAAGAATTATAAGAATAATATAAGAATATGTACTTCTTATCTTGCATATATATATATAAATTTTATTTGTAAGTGATAAATATTATTTATTAATTTTCATTAGTTTAAATATATATATTATATATAATATATATATGTACATATATATATATATATATATATATATATATATATATATATATATATATATATATATATATATATATATATATGTGTGTGTGTAATAATCACTACTCCTCCAGCATATTCAACAAAACCCACTAATAACGAATGGTTATCTGAATATAATGAAGTCCATTACAAGTGTATTATTTGTTATAAACAATTCCCTTATCTAGACATACTTTTAAACAACCTACACATCACTACTACTGTTATGACGTCATATTACGTAATGTACATGTACACACAACAATGCTACCTTGGCATGCTATACTATATGTCGCAATACAATACAGCTGTATTGTCTAGACTAGTCTATCGAATAACATATTATATTATCCAATATATGCATTATGTAATATATATATATATATCGGTAACTTTGAGTGGAGTAATAATGATGCTGTGTAAATCGGTAAAACTACTTAAATATACACATTAAGTGTGTTTATGTTTAATACAATAGGATACAATTGGTGGTATTACATATTTTAAATAAAAATTCATATGCATATTATTTCATTATTTTACATAAAATATCGATGAATAAAAAACATATTTATTATAAATCAATCGATACATTGATGAAATTATTCATTATAAGCCGTAAAGAATAGATTATTCTAAACAAATAAATCTAAGATTTTCATTATGTTGTATGCATGTAACATACGGTTATGTCTATATATATATATATATATATATATATATATATATATATATATATATATATATATACACACATATATGTATATAAGTAATTAAATATATAATTAAATTTTATTTGTAAGTGATAAATATTATGTATTAATTTTCATTAGTTTATATATATATACAGTGAAAGCCGCTTACATCGACATGGTTGTGTAAGCTCCAAAAATGTCGATATAGGCGAATTGTCGATATGAGCGATAGGGGCGTAGCCCTAATGATGTATAACGCATTATTTTATTTATAATTAATGATATGTAATAATATAATATATGCATATAATATAATAACAAAAAATGTTTAATTACATGTTTATTAAATAATAAATATGTATTTACTAAAAATTTTATATATAAACTAAAAATATTTTTTAATCGATGATTGTTTAGCGGATTGTATTTTATTTTATGTTATCAACTATTTATTTACCAATAACAATCTTATTTTATAATATAATATAAAAATGTAATAACGCACGCAAAATAACACTAATAAATCATAATTACGATTTATATAAGTTAATAAAAACCATTCAAAGGGAGACCAGCACATCTTGCTGCAGCAAACCATGTTAATAATTGGTTTTCTACATCAGCATAAGGTGATCATTTAATTTTTTTTACAATTTTTGAATTTATAATTTTACTATTTTCTATTATATTTTTCTCATCTTTCATCCATCCTACAATAGTAGACAATCCAACACCCCTCTGCCACAATCTTTCTCTCCTTTCCATTTTTAATATTATTGATAGCAGTAGCTTTATTAACGATAGAAATGAATTTACGATTTGGCATTGTTACAATAATTTAATAAATGAAATAAGACATACGTAATTATATCACAATACATATTTGTTGGCGTATCTAAATATTGACCAATTACTTAATTACTTAAGATATTAAAGCTCAAGTTATTTATAGATATACTGACGATATTAAGTAGTAGGGGAATAGCAATGAATACTATGGGAATACTTTTCATACAAATTAAAATTTGTAAATAATTTGTTTTATAATCAAATTTGTCGATATAAGTGGATTCAATTCCAAATATTACCTTATAAATATGTCGATAATGCCGAATTATCGATATAAGTGGATTGTCGATGTATGCGGATTAATTTACATGTAAATAGGTGTAAATCCAACAAAAATATCTCGAAATGTCGATGTAGCCGAATTATCGATGTACGTGGCTGTCGAAGTAAGCGGCTTTCACTGTATATATATTTATATATATATATATATATATATATATATATATATATTTACGAATACGTAATATTGGATACTGCTTATTTAGGGAAGCGATATTATGACTGAGGTCGATTAACGACCTCCAGGAAACCACTGGTAGTAAACAGTAATCTCTCAGACACGTGACCTACCCGTAGTCGAAGCCTACAGCGCCACCACTAGCGCAGCGGTGAATTAAGGAATTAGCGCTTACTAAGCGATATCGGCATTAAACAATAACCTTGGCCGCTTTACGATCTATAGATCTATTATACCACGAAAGTGAGGAGCGACTTTTAGCGCGTGCTTCTAAAGTAAGGCGCGAGATGGTCAGATATTAAGGAGCAACCAATAACACACTTTACGGCATCACTTTTTTGTTTTTCACATTCTATATTGACATTTTTCTTTTTTACTTTTGACAATAATTCATCGTCAACATTTTATTTAATTTTATCATATTTTATTAAAACTTAATAAGATTAAAAAAATTTTAAATTTAAATTATATTTTAAATATGCGTTTACGTAAATGAAGAACTCGCAAATTATAAAGAGTGTCGTGTAGGGGGAGAATGAATTATAAAGAGTGTTGTGTAGGGGGAGAATGAATGTAATCTATTATAATAGCTATAGCTCCTCGGTAATTCAGAGGTTTAGGTATTAACATCAATAACATAACATGTAATTAAAATATCTACATTATAATGTAACAGATTTTATTTATTGATGAACTCATAATATATTGTCATTAATAGAAGACTCATTTAAAGTACTAGTTCGATAGATATATTTCTGAAGCCGGTAAACCGGTGTAAATACGGTGCAAACTTTACTAAAAATGTATTTAATGTAGACATATATTACAGAAGTGTATTTACGAATAAACTAAGAGTAAAGCCTGTGATATATCGCTGGTATGGAGGTTATAGCTACATACCACCAACCCCTCCCCGCTTTAGGTAGCTGTGATGTGAAATCACCCCAGCCTGCCGTGGCATCTCTAACATGTAGAACTTCTCATTACAACATCGATACCCCTAAAGCTAGACCAGTTAAGCGGAGAATACCTTAATATCGGCACTTGTTTATGTTGTATTGTAGTTTAAATATCTATATAGCGTTAAGTTGTAGTTACGTTGTTGTTAAGTTTTAGTTATGTTGTCGTTCATACTACTAACTCGATTATGATTTTAACGCCGATATTTAATTTTTTGTTTTTTGAAAATTAACTAATTATCGGCAAATAATTTTATGAATTATAATACTTTTACTTTGAAATTTGAGGACTATTATTGGTATTTAGACATCTTTGTATAGGTATACGGTTAAGGTTAAAGTTTATATTGCCGAACGGGAAACATAATCCTAGAGCATATATCCTATAGGGAGCTCGTGGGGCTATTGCGTAAACAACTCTACCTCGGTTATCCGCCAACCATTAATTAGCCGGCTTACGTTGCCCAGTGTACACATAGCCTAGAGGTACGCTAAGACCTCACACGTAGATATCACTCCCACCGATAGGGGGAGATACCCGGCATTAATATTGTAATCATTAATCGGCCGATGAAATATACATGTGATCCGCATACCGCACTGAATCAGTGAATATATCAGTTATATACGTGCGTACATATACTGGTATGTATATGTACGTATATATATGTATCTGTGTATATAATATAGTATTTAATATATATATATATATATATATATATTTAACTTATGGATTAGAGTGTAAGGTCAAGAGATCACTATTAATATTATCAATCTAACGATTACGCGAAGTAGCGACCATCACTTATGACTCATCACTTATGAAATATTGTATTATGCAACACAATTATCATATATGCTCGATGTCCATATAACCTTGTATTTCTTTGCATTTACATAGTATAATATACATTATATTGTCATCAAGCAAAGCACGACCTATTTTAAAAATACATTTCGTTATATATGTGCATATTATTCAATAATAATGTACTTTGGGTCGATAGTTATAAATGCTATATAAATGTAGCGAAACCTTTATAGGTGGTTAACTATAGTTAGCTATTACACACGAACACACGAACATACACACATGTATAGTTGACTATCGATAAGTCGGACACATTTATCTGTTTGTTTGAATATGGGTAACTATAGATACATGGAACAATAGTTACATGTTAAATTAATCGGATAAGTCGGATAGGTAAGTAGGACATGTAGTATAGTCAATTTTATGATGTATACTGATTAAGAGCAGGTGAAATTTATGAATTTGTACATGATAAAGATAGGAGATTTTTGTTTACTAAAATTATGATTACTTGTGAAATAAATAAGAGAATGGTTATTTTTTTAATTAAGCATTATTAATTGCATATATATATAATGCGTTGCCTGTATTATTAACTGAACTTAAGTTAATTGTTCGTCGTTTAAATCTAATGTATTGTTATTAATTCGTAAAAATTAATTTTATAATTTTCAACTAATTTATATACTTTTTTTATTTTTTTGTTACACAATAGAGAACGTTTAACGTTGTGTTTGTGTTTAAATAAACATTCATTCATTCATATAAAGTTATAGAATTATATGACAAGGAAACCTACAAAACATAATTTTAAAATACTTTTAATAACAGGAAAATATTCAGGAATTTCCAGTAACCAGGTTATACGTTTAGCTCCTACTTAATATTTATGAAAAGTTATTTATTATAATTAAGTTATAAAAGATGCACATACAATTATCAAATAGATCCAAAATTATGGATGTTCAAAGAATACAAATAAAGAGCAGTAATATCAGTTTAAAACAAAAATTATAAATATTTTATTTCATTTTAATGTATGTTTATGTATATATATACGATTATATTTATAAATGCTTATTTATGATACGTATAGTTACTTTTATGAATCAATCCCGAAATATTTGTAATGATAATATATTGTATTTACTGATTTTTATGTAATATAATTTTTAATAAAAAATATATTTATTTCAAAAATCATCCATGTTTCGCCGTCCCTGAGTGGAACTTTATATAAATTGTTAGATTTGTCAGTTTACAAGTTTAATAATGTATGTTACAATTGTGCATAACATTACAATTATAATACAAGTAGTAATACACATAGTTATAACACCTATTTGAATGGAGTGAATATGCTAAACTACACGGAACGTAGTTCACACCATTCAGTTCATATGTATTAATTTATATCAAGTTTTATATTACATTTTAAACCAATGAAGTATTAATGTCAAATATACGAAATATACATGTATCCCAATACCGCAGTTAATCAGTGCACACGTGCTTATTTACGTGCTTACTTATATACACGTATGTCATACACACCGTATATTACTACTATAGTATATTATTTAATATCTATATATATATATATATATATATATATATATACTGAATCATTATTTACTAAATAAATATTTAAACATAAATACATTTAATTTGTATACCATTACATATTTTGTTTTTATACTTTATATTATATTTGTCATGATTAAAGTATTAATTGCGTATTACTGACTTAATTATGTACGTATACTTAATAATACGTATACATTTTAGTATGCTAAACTTGTAAATATACGAGTTAAACTACAAACTCCGCCCGACTCATTTATTTATGATTCTTCGAAATTTCGGATAAGTCGGACATCTCGCTAAGTCAGAATATTGTCATGGCCCCTTATATATATAACGTATACGTTATATATGACGTAGGGCTTAAGTGTTCGACTTATCGGGAGTTTACTGTATATATATATGTGTATGTGTGTATGTGTTTGTGTGTGTATGTGTATATGTATGTATGTGTGTACGACGCATTGAGCGTTTATACATCTACGAATATATGAAAAGCTTGTAATATCAGTAATTCAAACAAATAAAGTATTATATCTGATTAGTGTATTTTCTCTCATATGTAAACAAATTAATACTAGGATTTTGATAACTCGGACCATCCTCTTGTATTGGTGTTAATGTTATGTAATGTTTGATATTTAAGGGTTTCCTATGTTAGTGATTACAGTCAACCTATAGGTGTGTTACATGGTTATAGCTGTATGATATTACACGGACACTACACTGTGTATAGGTAATGCATGTATAGTCAATGTATGTATGTCACCATATGCATATGGTGATATACATACCCCGTGTGTTTGTGATACTAGCGTATGTGTGTGTCGTACTTATAATACGTTATCTAACTTGAACAATATGATAACCCAAACAATGAACGAGATACTATTTGATGTTAGGACCCTCGGACGTTAAGGAGGATCTTTAACAAAAGTATTAACCTATAGATCGTATCATAATGGAAATTACACGATAAACAATTTGGTAATAACTAAAGTACATATAATGATGTAGTTATTCTACACTATTCGATTACAGATATATAAACAACAAAGCCCTTTTGTACCTATTAACAATGGACTGTTCGAATAGGGATGCGCATTATGTATATTAGCAACTGTCATATTGTATTTCAATTTTATTTCAGTTTTTTACATTTTATAATTATTACGGTTATATATTATATACATATAATAGCTTTATATATTATAAATGTTTATTCGAGAAAATGGTTCGAAATCAAGAGTTTTATAAAAGAAATGATCGATTACAAAATTATGTGTAATAATCAGTATATTTATATATCAATTTGTACAATTTGATACTTTGTTTATTTTTTTAAAAAATATATCGTATGATCCAAACTTCGCAAACAACATTTGTAAAACAAACATTATGTATTAGATTAATAACACGTAAACATTTTATTTTAAATCGATAGATTATTTTATATAGATATAACAATTTTTTAATATTTTAACAAAAATATCATATAGTGTATTTTATTGATATTTTATTTGTTATAATTAATACAAATACTATCTAATATATTGATAATATTGATATATTATATATTACATTATTTACATTATTTTTGATTATTTTTAGAATTTCCATGAATCTTTTATGATTTAAAAAAATGTTTTGAAACTTAAATTTGTTGTGATTTATATGTATTATTACTGGTATACATTATTATTAATAAATGATATATAAGTTGCTAATATATACATTTAAAGTATATTGCTATCCACACCATGGTGTTAAGATTGCTACCTCTTCCATGTAAAGTTTCTAGGTAATAGCGGAGAAAGCCCGATATATAAATTTCAATTTTTTTTTCGGATTTTGCCTTCTCATTATTATATTTCCATAGGTGCAACCACTGCTAATGAGTATGTATATTATTTAACAAAAAATGTATTATAAATCCGCATTATCGGACGTTAAGGCCCGCAACATATAGTTACCCATTACGTAGATATGTTGCGGACTATCAAATACTTTAATGATATAAATTCCAAATAATTAAATACCAAACAGTGCTTAATTATTGTTAAAGAAATTTAACATATATATATATATATATATATATATCTGTTAAAATGTATGGAACAGCGAGTTCCTTTTTAGGGTGTGAGTAGTGTCCCCATAGCCGTACCCTAATTAGGGTACAATTTTAATAAATACGATCAGTACCCTGAAAATGATCAAATTGTACCCTAATAATATTAGCTGGCTGAACCTTAATTATATGATACCGTGTACCCTAATGCAATTGTATGATATGTACCGTAATTGCATTGCGTGATATGTACATGTATTAGTCAAGTACATTAATATTTAACATAATTATACACTAATAAATATGTATATTGTACCCTAGTGAGTTTAAAAGTCGTGTACCCTATTTAGGAATCATTTGCCATGTATACATGGCACATGTTGGTGATATTTTAACGATCTGTACCCTATAAATTGAATTCGCTGTATACAGCGAATTTAAAAATTAGGGTATACCCTAATTTTTAACAGTGTAGTATAATCTCTCACTCGATGACTCGCACGTTAATGTAGTTTATATCAAATAGAATTCATCGCCTCGAGGAAATGATATGTAAAAAAGAAAGAGTTTAATATTCAGGTTTAGAAATGTTACTAATACATTTAATGTATTAGATAATATAAATGAGTGATGTATTTCTCGTAATTAACCGTAGTTCACGGGTTGTTTGTTACATATACACACCCCCACCATCTGTCGTCATTGCGTAATCCACTACGTTACGTAATAGCATGGTCACAGTCGCCGCCTCGTTTGTCCTGAAGGTGTCGCTACCAATAGTCATATTAGTATTAGTACTAGTGTCGGTGACAAGCGGTGAACCTCTATTGTTTGTGCGCGTTCGTTAATTATTCACGATACCGACCCGTTGTTGCTTTCAGCCACGAAGACGACTACGCACTACTATAGTATATACCGTACTACTACTATAGTACAAGGTCGTGTCCTTAGTCGTATCCTCGGCTGAGTCACGTGTTGTTATCAGGAACGCGCCTATTGTTGGCGCCTAGCGTTATTCTCGTATCTTCCATCGAAGTTGTTAATTTTAAAAATTAGTATTTAAATGTATAAATATATATATATATATAAATATAATATTCCTATAAACCATATTTATGGTTATAATATAATACAATATTGTTACAATTATATTACATTTTCTAAAGTTATATCAAAGATGTTGTGAAGCAAATATATAACACATCTTATAAATAATGTAAAATATATGTATTAAAATACAAAATATATATATATAAAAACTCAAATATAAAATATCAGAATATATTGTATGATTAGATACTTTAAGAGACATTATATTATTAATATCTTTAAGATATGACAAGTTTACACTACTTTATAAATACTGTTATAAATACACTTAAAATTACATTAGCTTGGCTTAGCAGCATTATATTAGCATGGTTTAATATGATGACGATAGCCAACAATTAATATAAAATCACATAGTCAATGGAATAATATGTTTGGAATTTGACTCATGATTATTAGATACAGCAGGAACATACGATGCGGATCAAATGATACATCAGTCACTGTAGGGGAAAGTAACCGAATACGGACAGTACCCGAATACGGACACTCTTGGTATCTCAGAAACCGTAAATCCTACAAAAAAATGTTTAATGAATAAAATATTCATAATTATATAAATAGTCTAAAAAAGTATTTTTTAATTTTAATTATTTAAAATATTGCTGATATATCCAATGAACTGATTTGTTTTATTACTTTTTTAAATTTATGAAAAACAAATTCTAATTAAAACCTTCTCAAGAATATACAAATGTATCGATATAAAATATTATAACACTATATTATAAAAAAATAAAACATTCTAAAATCATATATATAATTTCTATATTTGAAATCAAATACTCATTAAGTTATAAGCATATATCTAGATGTCATATAAGTTCCTAATACGGACATTCTAGAATCTAGAGTCTAGATGTCTTAATACGGACACCCTATAACCAATCAGCAAGCAGCACGTGAACTATTCTGATTTTCATAAAAATAGCATGCGTTATAATATTAACACCACCAATGAAGCTAAATCTAAAAATATTATTATTTAGATACTTAACTTGTATAATTAATAAAATAATAAAAATTAATAAATAAATTAATTATTAATTAAATTATTCATAAAATTAATTATAAATAATATAATTGTAATTTATCTGATTGATTCATCAATAATATATAGTTTATCTAGTGGTATATAGGGTGTCCGTATTCGACATGGGTACCGAATACGGATAGTGTCCGTCGGATACCCCCGTTATCTATTGAATACAAATATATAATACAATTTAAAAATAACAATAATATCTATAATCAGATAATATGAATATATTGTAATTTTTGAATACAAATATTGAGTCATAAAATGTTAAGACTATTTATAGTTAAAGTGTCCGTATTAGGTTTCTTTCCCCTAATTTAATATATCTAACCATATATCAATATTTATATTTGGAGTAATGAATAAAGAGATATAATATATTATACATATACATTTAATTATAGATAATATACAAATATTCTATAAAATATTCATCGAATAAAATACATCGTTATAAACATTATTACATAATATTCTGCTACGGCTGTTTCGTGTGAATACGTGTTTAGTAGGACAATGTACAACTAACTACTTCTACTACCGCTAGGTTTACCTTTAAGCTATTCGTGATCGACTTACTATTGATTACGTAATGAATGATTTCTAGAACATTCTATCTGCTTCAAGGTATTACGTCATACGTCGAGTTATATGTCCCTACTATAATGCAATTGTATAGTATGGTACCATAGTATAAATTATAGCCCACTATATTATATATTATATAGTAATATATATGATATGATATGATATGATATGATATGATATGATATGATATGATATGATATGATATGATATGATATGATATATATATATATATATATATATATATATATATATATATATATATATGTAGTAGATATATATATATATATATATATCAGTAGTACTTATTGTGGAGATCGGCTTCCTTCACGGTATTAAACAGTATACTATAGTCAGTATGTATACATGCATATTGCGCAAGCATAATCAACTATCTGATACAAGGAAAGTAATCATGAATGAGTAATCGAGTAACCTCTACTGAGATCAATTATTAGTCACGTGCAAGTACTTAGAGGTCATCGATGTGATCTTCTAAAACTTAACTAACACGTATAAATTGTGTACAGTGTATACATTATTCATAACTTCTTCATTGGTTCATGCTTTGCAACATGAAATAATAAATTTGATTTATTTATTTATATATATATAAATGTGATATCAATAATTAAATATTATTATTATCCTATATATAAAGGATGAAATAGGGTAGGTTCAACTATTTCGTCGATACATCAATAATTCTCAGTTATCACTTCTGAAGTGTAAAACTCTGCACCTATCCTCTTCCCCTTCCCATTGTTGTTTTTGTCTATCTGTCATCGAATCGATCAGGTTCTCCCGAGCTGTAGGTATGTGTTCCCGGTATCCCGTATGTGTGTGTATGTGTGTGTGTGTGTATGTGTGTGCGGTGGTCAGGGTGTGAACGAACGCGCATACGTGTACACGTATGGCATATATGCACACGTATGTATGCACATGTGTATGCACGTATGCATGCGTGTATATTAGCCGTGTATCGATGTTTAGAGTGATGTGCGCCGCCATTACATGTCGTGTTATGTTCCTTCATGATACCTCATATAGGCGATAATGTGCTTCCGGATGTCTATAGATATGTATATATATATATATGTATATATTATATTCATATATACCGATATAGTGTCTAGTATTAAAATGAACATAAATATTCTATAAATAGAACGTAGCGCGGCAGTTAATTACACAGACTATTGGCCAGGAGGTACGCGCATAATTCTGTTTTCTCTGTACAAATAAAACAGAACTTAGTTTTTCGAGTTAATCTCTGTCCAGTATATTGTATTGTTTACTGATTTTAACTATTATATCATACATTTATGTATTTTACGTTTTTATAATATATATATATATATAAGTAATATAATCAAAGTATGTATATAGTGTTGTATTTACATTTAAATATGGATCCTTAGTAGTTAAAGTATTGAACTAATAGTATTTTCATTTATTTATTATTCCACATGCAAACATTACGTGGATATTGACTTGCTGTGTATAACTATTGTATACTATTCCACTATGGTGTATGTATGTGTCGTTATAATCGCTAACATTGCTATTACTTTAGTAGTAGTATAATAGTATAGTATTACTATAATATATAATATATTATTATTTATATATATATATATATATATATATATATATATATATTAGTATTTATATAATAAATATTTATAGTACAGTCAACTCTCGGTAAGTCGGACACATTTAGTTGGTTTAGTTGGATTTGTATCTAGATCCATATTAAATTAATCGAATAAGTCGGATAAGTTGGATTGGATAAGTCGTACTTTTCTATAAGTTGGACACATATTATAGTTATTTTTATGATTTTTATACTGGATAAGTCGAACTTTTTATAAATTATCAGAAATGTTTACTATAATGAATATTATAATTTTAGTAAGTAGTATTATTGAATACAAATTGTATGTTGTTGATTGTTGCATAATTCCACATTTCGGTAACCATTTAACTCGCGCTGCGCATTTCATGTCTTATTGCATGATATTCTGAATTTCGGATAAGTCGGACATCTCGCTAAGACGGACATTTTCCCGGTCCCTTGCGAGTCCGACTTATCGGGAATTGACTGTAGTATACTGGTACTATAAAATAAACAATCTTATATCGTATCTTATCTCTCGAGATCTGATTAACTGATTAACCTACTAACATAATAATACTTAACCCACGTGATACACTCGGTATGATGTAACAGGGGGTTAAGAGGTAAAAGAGTGTATGTGAGAAATTTACTACAGGTCACTAATACCATTACAGTGCCATTAGTCTCATGTGGAACACTCGCAAACTATATATACTATATACTTATTCATTGAGATCAGTTTATTTTGAATTTTAATTAGAAATAGTATAAAAGTCATATTATAACATGAATTATCATCATAAAATATGACAAGATAAAATATAATATCATCAACAAACATGCTATCACATATTAATATAAAATTAAAATATAATAAACTCATTATAATCATATATATATACATGTATATATATATATATATATATATATATTAATATATTGTTATTTTTATTTGGTGGAGTCCTTTCATCCTATCCCTGAACGTAGATGAAATGTTCACTTATAACCATATATGGCTCTAATGTCCTTTCGAAGCCGCTCTCATGTTAAGGCATCCATGGTTTTAACAAGAGCCGATCATTTATCTATACATAATTATATAAGATCACTTCTAAATATTATTTTAAGATCTAATTTAATGGTCCAGAAGGGGCTTGAACATGCGTCATACTGCTTATGTGTTTGACGCCTTAGCCAACTGATACACACATGCATGCAGTTAATATATATATATATATATATATATATATATTCTCATTTCCTGCATCACGTAACGTAATTATAATTGACCTATAGGTCAATATAATTAATGCAATATCTATTGTCCTTATTATACTAGCTCCTCCCCTCCCCCTCATCGTTCTCCTTCCCTCTCCTCCCCCTCCTAATTAGTTCATCGTTGGGATGAATGCCCTCTTAATTAACTGACCTTCCCATCTCGGACATGTATTCTTATTGTCTATACTAACTATCCTCCAGTATCGTACTATAGTCAAATGATTACAAGTGTAGCGTTGTTCTACTTATTCATTGGTAGTTTTCCACATAAAACAATGCTACGTAATACATTATATACCACTTAAATATGGGATTATATGACCATATAATGGTTATATAAACCATATATAATTCTACACATAGGTTGAATCTAATTTTTAATATGTTCTCGTTAATTGTAATATATCGTAATGAATTCGTCGTATATTATGTAATAGGTTAATTATAGCCACTCACAGATATATGAATACTACAGCGATGAGCGATGCATAACAAGGTTGATACATTGTAAGACGTTAAACGATATGAACAGTTTACGGAATCAAGGCCGGCTAATCATTACCTAATCGATATAACAATAGCTATAGATATAATAATAGCTATAGCTATAATAATAGCTATAGTTATACTTGTATATATATACAGCTCTCACTCAAACACTAGGACCACGGCTACATATCCAATAGTTAGTAGTCACGCAGCGAAAACAACTATAATTATAATCATATAAAGCTTCAAAACAGAATACTGACTTGCCGAGATTATAGAGTTATGTAATATACTTCATATCTATAGAATGTATCGCGTAAGCAAGTTAGGGTAACAAGCACGTAGAGGAATTATAAAAATACTAAGAATATAAATATATTAAGAAATTATAGTATTAACTTAATTAACTTAAAATAGATAGTATTAACTTAAAATAAAAAGTTATACATACTTCTTATTGTACCGAAATGATTAATATAATGCATTACAATGCATTAATAAAATATTTATATTTATATTTTTTCAATAGAATATTGTCAAAAATTCAAAAATATATGATCAATTATTTATAAGATTATATTGTAGTGAGAGTAACATAAATAGAAGACGATGTATATTTTAAATAATCATAAAATTTAATATCGTAATGTTATGTATATATATATAATAATAAACATTAGTATTATTATATTATTATAATGCCAGCGGTAATAACCAGTTCGACAGGCTATAGATTTATTAGCTGCCGGAGTGACTAACAGTAACGCCCGTCGTGTTAGTGTTAGTGGTCGGGGTAGTAGTGGGCGGGGTAGTAGTAGTCGGGGTAGTAGTAGTCGGGGTAGTAGTGATCGGGTTAATAGTGGTCGGGTGTATTAATTAAGTTAGAACTCGCGCACGAAGTTAGAACTCTATAAGTACCAGGGGTAATTATAGAGTACTTAGGCGGGGGGTATAATGTACCGCAAGGGGGTGCAGAGGATAACCGCAGTATCTAAAATTCTAATCGATAGGAATCCACTTGTGTTACTTCGATATTAGCAATCCCTATACATGTATTAGCTTCATACGCATGCATATATGTTAATGGTAGCTCTATAAAGTATACACATGTATATATTATATAAATGGCCGTGTGGTTCAGTTGGCTAATACATCATATACACAAGAAGTAGGAAGCCGGACCCATTTACCCTTTATGCACCCCATCCCACTACCACGTGTCTGCTATACCGGTTCACTAGACTGCTTGTTGACCATACGACTTCACCGGTAGTGTGGTATTACCTTTAATGAAGTTTAATGCCTTTATTTAATATCAACATATATTTAATGATTATAGCATATAGTTATTGCGTTGTCATTTAACTTTTTAAATCGTATTAAAGAGACAATGCCTTTGTGATCATGTAATACCAAGGACAAGACATGGTCTACCAGCCAATATTAACTAACAGCACACGCTATACGTCACACATTATATGGCACACTATATATACAGTACAATATAATGCTCGAATGGATATGAACGACATGCAGAAATAATGATGGGTATGGGTATATAGTGTATTACATAGATGTAACGACGTCATGAGTAACCCTTCGTCGTAAAGTGGCACCCGAAATAAATAGTTAGTTCATTGAATTACTTAAAAAGGTATTATAAACAAATATGATAATAAGTAATATAATAAAATATTATTGTATACACTAAAATGAGAAACTTAACAAGTAAAAACTGTGAAAAAAAAATAATGGATTGAATTACATGTTTCATCATATCACTAAAATATATATTTAAGAATTTCAAATTACATGGGGAGTAATATATATACAGGTAACGAAGTAGACGCAGAGAAGAATAAACTGTCCTAATATGTGAACATGTGATATTCATATAGGTATCATGTATACCAATATAGAATAAATGTATAAATATCAGAGCTATCCTTCACTCCTCCTCCTCCTCCTATTTATTCTTACCCTACTCGTCCCCTCTACATGTCACGTGACGTATGATTATATTAATAACACGTGACTTGCTGCTTATGACTCATCGCTATATATATACGTCACAACGCATATATCTATATATATATATATATATATATATATTTGTGTACTAATTCATGTGCGTCTTTAATTATGTTATATTTTTATTATTTAAAAAAAAATATAATTGGTATTACATTTCGTAATACAAATTAGATTGTTATGTAATAAGCATAACATTACGTCACCATGAAGTATGCTTATTAAAACACACACACACGTGCACGGAAAGTGTGATCGTTTTAGAACACACGCACGCACATACATACACACAATTAAGTGTAGCTGAGTAAACTTCATGTACAGATCGATAGCACTTATTTACCTTGGTTACCGGGGATGGAGTGCCGCACACACGTGTAGAGGTGCGCACACACCACTCACTACTGTAAGCGGTGATTATAATCAAGTCCAGAGCTTTTAAATCTATTCCGTCGAATATGGGTTATCGTGGTCGTTAATAGAGAGCCGTGTGTTGCCTCATTTACCACATATATATGTGTGTATGTATGTATATTAAATAATCTTTTATATATATATATATATATATATATATATTATATATATATATATATATATATTATATATATATATATATATATATATATAATAATTAAATAAATCATATTTTATATCATATATGGTATATTTAGATACATCATATATAGATTATTATGTATTATTACACTTTGACATAATGGTTATTAAAATAGAATGTATAGCATAATTCACATATGTATAATATTTATTCAACATAATTTTAATATGAACACTATTTCAATATATATTATATGCTATATACTTATATATATATATATATATATATATATATATATATATATATATATATATATATAACATATATCAAATTATTAATTTAATCCGTAAAATAATATCTCTATGCTAAGTCGAAACGTTCGTAATAAACCATGCATGCAGGGCCTGATTGCATGATATACATACACTCTATATATTATATATATATATATATATAAGTATATAGAATATAATATATATTGAAATAGTGTTCATATTAAAATTATGTTGAATAAATATTATACATATGTGAATTATGCTATACATTCTATTTTAATAACCATTATGTCAAAGTGTAATAACACATAATAATCTATATATGATGTATCTAAATATACCATATATGATATAAAATATGATTTAAAAGATAGGTAGTCATTGTTTTAATGATTTGAAAATGTCTAAAGTCACTAAATATATTATATTTTTTTTAATTATTAATTGTATATCAAGGTGATATAAGATATTATTTTAAAAAAGGAGAAAGGGATTTTTAATAAGAAATGGGCAAGTAATTAAACTATGTGTTAAATATTCACTGGAGATATCTAAAGGGCGTTATTTCATGTAAGAACATCTATGTAACGGTAGTTCATCTGTGTAAAGGTTGTACATATATGTAATAGGTTCTCTATGCGTACACATGTGTTGGGTTACAGAGCAAATAAGTTAAATATCAACTGTATCTGCATATGTATAGATATCTTGTTATGTGTTGATGTACATGTAGATAATACATGGACACGCATGTCAATGGGTATACGTATTATGAGAATAGAGAACGCCACGAATAATACATGATGTTTCACCCGTAAAAGGGAGGGGGCTATTTAAGCATGGTCAATGAGGGTTATGTTCACATCGGTGGTTGATGGCAGTGATTAACTAAGAAGTTTCAGAATGTAGACTGTGAAAGGTTGCGCAAGTGTTGTGTGTTGTAACACAAGATACGAGTTGGAAATACACACGAGTTGGCGGTATATCATTATTTCCACACATTATTTAACACAGCTGAGATATACGGTATACTCTATACCAGAATACCGTACCCTGATATAGAAGATACACTACTATAGTGATTAAGGGAGGTATGTTTAGGTTTCTTGGTAATATAAGTAATTTTTAAAATATAAATGAATGCAAGGGAATCAGCTGAGATGCATTCAACTTGAAGGTCAAATAATATTTCAATGGTTTGTCAATATCATTAATATATATATATATATATATATATATATATATATATATATATGTTTATATATGTTTATATTGAAAGACAAATTTTATTTAATAGATACAATTCCAGAAAAATACTTCATTAATATTAATAACATGTCAGCAGATTCAACTTATATAATTTAAGATCCTAACTATTATAATGCTTACGATAATTATATGTATTGTGTAACTAAATCTATAGATTTGTTGTGACCATACAGGCATTTTAGTTATTATTATTAATACTATATTATAATAATAATACAATATTAATTCTTATGATATTATTTATAAGTGAACTTATTTCATCGTCTACTATAGATATAATAGCGGGACCCCTATAGGTAGGGTATACTCGAATGTCTATAGACATATATGTCGCGAACCCATATTTAATACACAAATAATATGATTCTTACTGGTTTCCATGGTAATAGTAGTACTGTTACCATGGTAACAGTATTATTACCATGGTAACAGTATTATTACCATGGTAACAGTATTATTACCACGGTAACAGTAATCACTATTACACTACGACTAAAACACCTCCATTGTTATAGGTATGTATATTACATGGAATCGTTACCGTGTCATGACATGCTATAGCCGCAGCTATTAAATAATGAATTTAAATGACCTATAATTTATTGTACATTAAAATATCATTAGAGTATCAGATGTGGCGTATGATTTAAAATCTGTCAGTTTATTCTAATTATCATCGAATAGTAAAGGCATATATATATGTGTGTATGTGTGTGTGCGACGCACTGAGCGTTCGCCCACTCATATGTCTAAATGTATTTATAGACTTCATAATTGATAGTAATTAGATTATAATCACCCATTACACGTGGTCATATCACCATTCGATATACTGCTATATTAGTATATACCTATAGGGTTTGCTTGAATAGAATTTAAATTAGATTGAATTTAAAAAAAACGAAATGTTATATCATTATGGTTTATAGTTGTAGTCATAATTAAATAATGTAGTTTATGAAAAGTAAACATACTGTTTGCGTATCGCAAGCGTGCACTTATTTAGTGGTAGTTTAACTTATGATTAATAGATCACGTGGTATATAATCGGTCAGCTGACCTAGATAACGGTTATTATTGCATAACAATTACATAAGACTTAACAAATACATATATTATGACAGACAACTATATATATATATATATATATATATATATATATATATATATATATATATTTATATACCTATGAATTTATATATATATACAAACAATATATAAGTTCATTAAGTAACGGCAGCATTGTTAAGGAGAACAATAGTTTACAGCTTTAACTCAGGTGCGCGTTCGTATTGTGTGAGTAAGTAGCAGTCACGTGTCCAGAGCTAATAAGTCACGTGGGGTATACACGTGGTCTATGTACGATGACATGCTATAGCGACCATTTCGTATAGAGGTATAGCTGGTCACGTGACTAATCCGTTACCAACATCAGTCGGCAGTGGAGGGTAGGGTAGGGATGGGTAAGCGGGTATGGTAGGGTAGGGTAAGCGGGAATAAATACGTCGCTACAAGATTTGCGTAAATATTAAAACGTTTACAACTATGTTTTAACTACCCCATGTGTATTATATACTGTATATACTCTAGGATATAGAATATACTATAGAGTATACTGTATACTATATATATACATATATATATATATATATATATATATATATATATATATATTTATTCTTCGATTAATTAATAAAATATCGTATACAATTTTTATATTTAAAATAATGTTTCCTGTCGTATAACTCGAGTTACGGCCATACAAAGCTTACTTCCTGTCCAATTATATATACCCTCCTTCCCACGTATACATTGACCACTAACCTAAGAATTCACTGGCGATACTGCTCGGCATCACCACTAGACACACGATAAGATCCGCTATCGCCAAGGACATCAGAAAGTAGTTCGTGCTGTTGCGCAGAGATCGTTCCGCGTATATCGCCAAACACACTAGAGAGTTTCCGATGACTCCCGAGATCACTATTAACACTAGCGGTAGAACACTCCATTTCACCGACGTACCGAGGACATATGTCGTAGTAGTAGAGGTCAAGTTCATCTCAAGGTTACCGACCAGTACTGGTGTCACGTGTCGATTACAATGCGTATGTTGTCTAGCATCCAATTAGCTATTTATATGTCGCGTATAACAAGACGAATAATTACCTAATGTTAAATATTATTCTCATATATAATGTTCTAATACTTTACTTAATACTAGATAATGCTTTAATATCCTAATTACTATTATCCTAAGTTACATTTACTAAGTTATTAATTGAATATATGCTAATTAAGTTAATGCTAAGATAACAGTGATAGTTGGCCACGACGTCAATGCGTTTATGAACCCTGACGCACGCAATTCATTGTAAATGAATCGCGCGTGCATATTTTAAACGTATGCCATATTCAGTGGTTTATTATCGCGTGCGCTGATTTCGCGGAATGTCCTAGAATTAGATATTTTACCATGAATTCTAGAGTGATCTATTGCCGTTAGTCAATAATACAATCATACTTATATATATATATATATATATATATATTGGCTTTTCTTTACATGTGATATCTGCATTATCTTGTTTATGTACCTGATAATAACTGTAAATAACTTCTGTTTTATTGCTTTAAAATAAAAACAACATTAATAATTATTACTTTTTTTAGGTTAATATATGTTTGTTTATAAAAAATATATTCTCTCTCACTATATATATATATATATGTGTATATACGGTTTGATATTAATAAGAATATATGAAAATATATATAAATTGTAATTTTTTTTATTTTGGTGAAGTTCTTTCATCACGAACGTTAAGTTAATTATATGACGTTTTCACTTATAACCATAAGGATGTAATTTCCTTTCGAAGTTGCTTACATATTAAGGAATCCGTGGTTTTAACGAGAGTCGATCATTTATTATACACAATTATATAATATCACTTCTAAATAATATTTTAAGATCTAATTTATTGGTCCGGTCTGAGCTCGAACCCGCGTCCTATTGCCTGACAGACACTGCTAATCATCAGTCTTAACGTGCGACGAGCATGACTCGTAGTATCATGATTATCTACAATGTATGTGTTCACAAGGTGTGCGTATGTGTGTGTGTGTGTAATACTCCTGGTAACGTAATACTAAATGTTACATCATGACGTATTGCAGTTGTATACTGCAGTTGATACTTTTCGTTAGCTTATCATTCCGTTATATAATGTAATTACAAAATGAAACAACTAATCCCACTCCAATAAAAACTAATATAACTACCTTAGGTCATATACTTGATAAATACCTAACGCCAAATACACAAATGTCATGAATAGTTAAACAATAATTAAATTATATTAAATTATTCATAACATTAATTATAAATAATGTAATTGTAATTTATCTTATTGGTTCATTAATAATATATAGTTTATCTAGTGGTATATATATACCCTAGGGTAACTTAGGGTGTCCATATTATAATACAGGGTATCCGTATTAGGTCATGAATACGGACCGAAAGTATGTACCGAATACGGATACCCCCGTTATATATTGGATACAAATATTAAATACAATTTTAAAATCACAATAATATCAATAATCATAAAATATTAATAAATTGTAATTTTTAAATACAAATATTGATTCATAAAATGTTAAGACCACGTATTGTTAAAGTATCCGTATTAGCTAATAACCTAGGTTACTTTCCCCTACAAATATTATATTATAACATAAAAGTCATTCATCGATTAACAATAATACTCTGATTTTCCACATCATCAAACCAAGTACCATGACATACATCTAATAATAATTTAATTAAATGTTACAAATTGTCATAATTGTATAATAAAATGTTATTATTTAATCATATATTATGAATTTTTTATAAAATAGTGATGGAAAGAATATTAAATTAACCAATTAAAATAATTATAAGATATAGAAAAATATAGAAATACAAAGAAAAAATATATTTATTTAATAAAAATTGCAATAAAAGATAATAATTGTAAAATATGTAATAAAGATTATAATATAATATATAGAGAGCATTTTTACAATATAAAATAAGTGAGTAATATATAAAATCATGTATAAAATGTATACAATTTAATAGTCGAGTATAAAAATTATAAACAATTTGCAAAAGTTTAAATACAAATTATTGACGTAATTTAAAAAAATAGTTATAGATTATTTAAATTTAAATGAATATAAATTCCATATTGTATATCCTATAATTGAAATTCAGAAAGATATCTGTCTGTTTTAATTTTTGTTTTTTTATTAATAATACGGCAACTGTAAAAAGTTTTAGTTTCTTTAATTTTTTAATTTCGTATTATTCTTTGTTTATTTCTGTAACGTATGTTATCATTAGCAACTATTTATACTTTATACTTTCGATTATTCCTATATTTCGAGTATATATTTGCTTAAATATATTATCAATCAATAATTAATTTTTTAATTTATATTGTTTTCCTATCATAAAATTGTTATTAATATTGTTTGTATACTTACCTACATACTTATACATACTTATAAGTATATTTTACTGGCTTTAAACATAATAACTAAAGTTTAACAATATCAACATATTTCAGTATATTTTTTTAAAGTAAATACTATAACTATGAGAAGTTTTAAATATTAAGTTTAGTACACAATGATGAGGTTTAGTAGTTGGTTTAATATTACTTTCAAAATTTGTTCCCCATTTATGAGCACAATCATGATGACATTAAAACATTGAAAACTAAACTAAAATTAAACTTATTTCATCTAGTTTATGCTTAATTTTATTTAATATGAAAATTGATCTCGATAATTTATTAAATATATGGGTAATATATATTTTCCAATTCAAGTTTTCGTCAATATATACATCTACAAATGTAATTTTACTATTACATTTAATATGAATGTTGATTAATATTGATATTGAAATTAAATTTCGTGGATAAATTGTTTATAATATTGAATTGTCGTAGATTTTTTATATTTGTAGTCAATGTATTCTTGCAAATCTATATATATATATATATAATAAATATATATTTATCTGCATGCATATTATGCTTACAATATATAATATTTTCACCTTTAAAAATTAAATTTATATAATCAGCAAATATTACTATCTTACTATTTTGTATAACTTTGTCATGTCATTAATGTAGGTATATATATAAATTTATATATATTAAACACAATAAGGGACCCAATAAAAACTGATCATTGAAGAACACTGCATTTAATATCTAGAATTGAAGAATTATTATCACAAATATTTACATATTGTTTGCGATCCTCAAAATAACTAACAATAACTTTTAAAGCAGTTTCTAGAATACCATATAAATATAATTTATGAATTAGTATTGAATGGCCTAAAGGTGGTATTCCACTACCAGTATTTCTGGAAATAATGTTCGTTAATGTTTGCTAGAATGTGATTTTCTAGATATAGCTATAGTTGTTGTTGAATACCCCCTTTAAAGTTACTATATATCAGGAAACTTACCGGAAAGTAAGGGGTATCCCAATACACTTGTATTTAACTTGCTAACAAATCACCGTCTAGCAAACATTTCCGAACATTATTTCCTGAAATACTGGTAGTGGGATACCCCCTTAATATATCAAACTATTTTTTAAGATCAATGTATAACATAGATAAATAGGTGCCTGTCTGTTATATAGTCATCGTATAGCTTAAGCTTAAATAGTAAATGTATTGAAGATCGAATGATCTTATCTACTTATTTGGCTTCTGAATTCTTAATGCGTTAAAATAGTGAACAACAATAGTCAATTATAGATAGAACTAGTGCATATAAAAGGCGTTTAGTAATATTATTAGAGTAATAGCCTCTAGTATGGCGAATATTCGTAAATAGAAATTGGCCGAATTTAAAATCACATTATTATATATCAGTACGAATATGCGTACTAAATGATTATCCATTGATATGCCAAGGTTACGGAATGATTAATCATGGAATTCCGATAGCCTAATAATATGACCTTCAATAGTTACAGTGGGAAATATTATAGGTATCCTATGCATATTGAATTATTTAGGTTTTAGAGGTGTTAATAAGGATATCATTTTTCGTAGCCAATAGATTATCGCAATAAGTTCAGAATTAGAATTCATCGCAAAAAAGAAGTTAAGAAGTTAATAAGAAGTTTTATAAATAACTGAATATCATCAGCCTATATGATAACTCTTATTAAAAAATATATGTATACTATTGTACTATATATAGTTACCCCCTATAGGGGGTAAGTAAATATAAAATAATAACGGTCCAATAAGTACCCCATTATAAATACAGGTGGTAATCGAAATTAAATCATTCACTTTGACCGAATAAGTGCGATCAGTGATGAACAGGTAAGCTATTTAAGAGAATAACCTTCAATCCTAAGATCCTTGAAGCGCTTAATAAGTATTTAATGAGTACAAGTATCAAAAGCAAGTAATATAATAACTACATTTGTATAAGTATTACTATAATTACAACTCTATAGAGTTGTTGTCGCAAGCATTAAGTTTCTATTGATAGTAAGTATATTTCTGTGATATTAAGTCTAACTTATAAACTTTCGATTCCATCAGGAATATTAAATTATGCAAAGTGGACTGGTAATATATATATTTATATATATATATATATATATTCAGTATACTACAGTATATAGTATGTAATATATTAATACCATAACTGAATTTAATTTAACAGCTAGTATAGATAATATTACCAAATAACCTAAACATTTAATATAATAATATAATAATATATTAATATATATATATATATATATATATGTGTATGTAATAGATACACCTGATAACAAAAGTGTCACGATCCTAGTCCAATTTATAAAAACATAAAATACGAATCACACACAACGGGGACTATGCGGATCTACGCGATAACCAGTGCACACTTAATAAGCAGTGCCTACACTTATTGTAGCAGTTCTTCCGAACTACAGAATCACTATCACCATTACTAGTGTGTACTTACCTCTCCCATTGCCTACCGCCATAGTTATCCATGAACATACAATACTAGACACGTGACAAAAGCGCTCCGTAAACTACACAGTGCTGAAACTAACACTCACTGATGATTGATATAGTAACTGCACAGCAGGTATGTATTAACCATGTCCTACATATATAAATCATTAATCACCAGAATATATCACTCACATTGACTAATATACTATTATTATAGTACTGGATATATCCCTCGAACTCTATACTCTCAGAAAGTATATACTATAGTATACTATAGTATATATATACTATAGTATAGTATACTATAGTATATAGTATATATATATATATATATATGTACTATATATATGATATATTAGATCAAATAAAAGTAAATACCTTTAAGTGGTTTTCTAATTATATTAATAATACAATTAGAAACAAGTTAACTTCTGATTAGATAATGCTTATATAACCTATCTTTCTAACCATATATGGTAACAGATAAAAGTATCGAACCCTGTAGAACACTATAGTGTGTATATCTTCTCGCTATATAATTATCATTAGAAACTATAATGAAATATGTACCCCATTGGTTCGAAGTGAACTACTACTTATAATGTATACGTAAATGACAAATGTCTACCTATCTAACAAATGTTTAACCGCACTACCCAACTTTTAGACAGATAATAACCTTATAGTCACCCAAATACTGACATTTCAAAGTAACCAATTATAAATAATTGCATCAGATACCACCATATACTTATACTATATACTATATATATACTATAAAGGAGACACGTGTTAATTTAAACTGATTTCAGATTAATGACCCATGTCAATACAGCATAATTATTTAATTCGAATAAATTACATCCATTCATTAACAGATATGCTTGCAAACAATTAATACAGACTCCATTACACTCTTCCGACTTCACAATTATAATTACTTATTTTCGGTATCGACAAAACTAAAAATCCTAACCCTTTACAAAATAATTAAACATTCCATAATATTGATACATCTTAGAAATATATATATACATATATATTGGTAATTGTCTCGACAAGCAGCAATGCTTTTACAATTACCCAGGTACTTATACTATATCGGATAATAATAATATATATATATATATATTTCTAAGATATATTAATATTATGGAATGTTTAATTATATATGTATGTATATATGTATATTTATGTGTGACTAAACTATAGTTTACATATATGTAGTCAATATGAGAATATTTACAAGAGTCCTTTTAAATTATGAATATTATTATTAAACATTATAATCAATATTATATTAATAGGTAGAATAATAATAATATATACTGAATAATAGATGACACTATTATATTTAAACTTAATATGATAATACAGGTAGATTATAATGTGATTATAAGACGTTAGTTATATATGGAATCAAGAACTATAGCTTCTCTCTTTAGATATGACCTTCACTTCGGTAGAGGTCAAACCTCTCGAGTAGAAACGAACCTGAAATGACGTAATCATTAAGTGATGTAAACAAGTATACTGTGTCACGTGCTTAATAACTCTATATTACCGATAATCATATTGCGTAATGATAAACACACGTAATAACGAAATGTTATGTATAAAGTATGTGGATACGTTACGTTCACAAGCTACGCTAAAGGACATAACATGATAACATAAGAGATGCTAAAGGAAGATGAACCTCGTCCATAAGCCCGGTGAAAGTGACGTCATTCATACAGCATCCTCCTATCTTCATCGATATTCCATTGTTCGCCATATTACCTGAAATGTTATGTAATTCTCACATCCATATGTCAAATTTATCTATATTACTATATAATAGAGTAATAGTACTGGTAATGATACCAGGACGAGTATCGGGACTAGTACCATTACTAGTAACGCGGTACCAGTACTAACACATTACTAGTACCGAGACTAATCATAATATAACGTTGCGAAAGTTACTTATAAGTAATTGTTTTGCTTAAGTAACTTAGTACTTATCAGTAACGCTAGTAGTTAGTGCTGCGTTAGTTAATTCAATACGAAACTACACAACACATGATGCAATATTGTGTAGGCATATCAGTTTTACACCAGTATTACACCAGTGATCGCAACTAATAGACGTTTTAATAATCCACTGGTATATAAACCTTACAGTATACTATATACTATAGTATATTTTAATATAACTTAACGATTATAATCTTTAATTATGAAACTTTAAATGTGTATATCATCTAAGTATCTATTTTCGGGAATTTATCTTATGATATACATGGTATAGCATTGAGTATATATAGCAGGTATTATATATATACACATCGGTACATGATAATTCACAAATAAAGCAGGCAAGGCACGCCGTGTTATCAAACATATGTGATAATTGCGACCCGTAATCTGACAGTGGTACTATAGTATACTATAGTTGTATAGGCGCGTTCACACATATGCTATAGGCGCGTTCAGTGTACCGTACACACATACCTGTAGCCGGTGCGGATGTAGTCAGCTTCCCATCCACGTACAAGCTAAGCTCTTCTGCAGCGAACACCCACGCTATGTGATGCCAGCTGGAACCTACTGCCGCCATCTGTTATGTAATGGATGGTGATGTCACTAATGTATGACTCATTGGTGATGTCATTGTGATGACTGTGTACACACACATAACACTGTAGTTTATTACATACACACATACACATACACTCACATATATATATATATATATATATATATATATATATATATATATATATATATGTATATATATATGTATATATATAATATATGTGTGTATACGAAGACAATTGCATACTTTATACAAATATAATTCAACTTTAAATACCACTGATATATACATATTAATTATAATTACTCAAATATATATACAGGTATATATAACTGCCTGTGTGGCTCAATTGGCTAAGGCGTAAGATACACAAAAAGTAGGCCATTGGTTCGAGACTCGTCCGGACCATTACAATAGGTCTTAAAATAATATTTAGAAGTGATCTTATATAATTGTGTAGAAATAAATGATCGGTTCTCGTTAAAACCATGGATGCCTTAACATAAGAGCGGCTTCTAAGGGACATTAGAGCCATTTGGTTATAAGTGAAAACATCATCTAAATTCATAGATGGGATGAAAGGTCTCCTCATAATAAAAATAAAAATAACAATAACAATAACAATAACAATATATATATATATATATATATATATATATATATATATATATATATGTAAACACTAAAGTATATCGAAGTGATGGTATGGAATACTTGTAGATACCTCGTATGTTACTGATGTCCAGCCCGATGAGATAGTGTTGATAGAGGCGGTTAGTAGCCCGCTAGATGGCAGGTAAGTAACACGGATATTCCCCATGTTCTTACAATCCGAGTTAGCCAGTAACACCTCTTCCTTCGTACCTATATATCAGAATAACCATTGTGGTCATTCGTATAGATGTAGAGTGGTTCATCACAATGTAGTGTAGTATATATATATATATATATATATATGCATTGTAATGCATATATACGTATATATACGCATTGGTTTTTGTTACTTAAATTAATATTTATAACTAACTATTTTGTAAGAAATAATAAAATGAGTTTAATTGTTCATATTTCACGTGTACATTTACTTTAAATATATATATATATATACATGTATATTACGTAATCATTGATATGGCATGCACGTATATAACTGACATATCACGATGACGCAACAATTACGCAATACGATGTATACTTATGACGTCACATGACTTACCTCCGTGAGATGCGGTAGATTTGAAGAAGGCGGTTAGAGAGAATGCTGATACCCAGTCCCCATTGAAATGTCCTCTAAGATAAGGTATCTATAGTGATGGCGTAATAGATCACATAATGATGACATAATGATGTATCGTATATCGAAATATAGTTGTACTCGTTAAAGTTGATAACTTATATGTTATTGTATTATATAATTAGAGAAAAAGTAGAACAATTATATGTATATTGTATACCCTAGATATAGGAATTATTATTGCATATAATATTATATAATATTAATATATATTTATTTAAATATATATAATTGTAAATATCATACATATAACATTTATTAATAAACACACAACTAATACTTGATAACGGTTAACCTATATTAATTAACAAAGCCTACAACTAGTAGTCCACTAGATAACCTCTAAATAGGAGTTCTGGAATCTGGCAACTTTTCCTACTGTCACTGAAGTATCAGAGGTAAGTATAACCTCACCAAGGCCGTAGTCTGACCTTGCCCTAGTGCACATTACGTCGTCAAGATGCTCGTCGAAAGGAAAACGTAACAGGAAGTCGCTGTTGCATTTCGGAACTATTAGAGTAGGCGGTTACAATCGGTTACATACTGATACACTCGGTTACAATCGTTTACACTCGGTTAAACTCGTCTACACTCGGTTACACTTGGTAGAATAGCCACTTATGTAGTAATCATTACTTAATATCGAGAATACAAAACTATTCGAGGTCTATGATCGGATAAAAGCATATCTAGTAAGTTAACACATTTACAAAGTATATACATATGCATACAATTTAATTCTATTGTATAGTACTACCAGATATTTTACGAATCAAATTTTCCTTAGACAAATATTTGGTAGTACGTTTACTATGGTTTTATATGCATACTAGTATATAGCTATATAGTAAATTAAGAATACATTGAATATACATTGAGAGTAATAAGGACATTAACAAGGACTGGACGACATTTGTTTATGAATTACATTATTAATATTGTATTGTTCATGAACTGCGAATAACGTTATAACGTGATTATAATGATTATAATCATTTACTGATAGATTATCTGATTCATCATTAAAATTAAACTACGCTATTATAAGAAGATAGGTATATTTATATACCACCATGAATGTAGCCGAGGTGAATGGTAACCACTGAATTAGAATAAAGGTGATAATGAGGGTGGGTGATATCCCGTCCTCTATCCAATAGAGGATATAGAGGACAGAGTGTAGGACATACCTGGGGGAGCGGATGTAGGCATACAAGTGCACACTCTCAGCGAAAAGTAGAACTTTAGTTTACAAGTTTGATATGCTCCCGCGGAATTATTTGGCCTGAATTCTCGTCTGTTATCGGGGTTCACCTCAAATGGGCAATACATGGGCGTGGATCTCGGATCTGCAGAGAAGCGAGATATTATTGGTTGATATTTATTTAAGCAAATATTTATTCGAAAGTATAAAGTATACATATTTTCTAACGATAAAATTCGTTATTAAAATAAATAAAGAAGAATATGAAAATGAAGAATGTTACTGTTACAGTAATATTGAGCTTCATCTTACATACAAACTTATATACCAGCTTTTACAATTATAAGCAAATTAATTATAGATATATGTATATGATTAACTATTTGTATACGTATAATGAACATACATTTACTGATGTGAAGAATGATGTATGAAGTTTAGAGTGCCCGCAATGTAATACATTTAAGGGGTGTACCTTGTATGTATTGTTTCTATGATATAGAAACACAGTGTGTTAACAAGATGTGTGTGTGTGTTTGTGGGTGTGTTTGTGTTTGTATGTGATGTTGTTGTTGAAAATATTTATTTAAACACATCATTAATAATAATAATATTATAATGTGTATCGAACAATATATATCACATAAAAAAACTACCTGTGTGGCTCAGAACTGCCTGTGTGGCTCAGTGGCTAAGGCGTCAGACACACAAGCAGTAGGACACGGGTTCGACCATCGTCCGGACCATTAATTAATTTTATAAAATGGGCCTTAAAATATTATTTAGAAGTGATCTTATATAATTGTGTATAAATAAATGATCGGCTCTCGTTAAAACCATGGATGCCTTAACATGAGAGCGGCTTCGAAGGGACATTAGAGCCATATATGGTTATAAGTGAAAACTTCATCTAAGTTCCTGGATGGGATGAAAGGACTCCACCAAATAAAAATAACAATAACAATAACAATATATATATATATATATATATATATATATATATATATATATATATATGATATAGATACAAATAGCGAATTTATATAATTAGCACGATAATATTACCATGCGAAACGAACATCAATGTTGGGCAATAATAAATTGTTTTAATTTCTTTTTAAAGGTATTAATCGTTAGATTTTTATTTCTAAGAGAATGGGGACATTTATTCTATCTAATTTATGATGATAAGCGGGATTTTTTCTTTTCGTATTTGATGTAATGGATAATCGGTTGGTGTAGTTTAATGGCATTTGTATTATGTACAAGTCTAGTGTTTGTTTTAAGTTTTATATTGTTTTGTAAATTATAGGGTAAATTATAAGTAATAGTCTTTTTAAGTATTGTGAGTATTTTTTAGTTGATAGAATATTCAGTTTTTAGCCAGTTTAAGTTTGTTACGTAAGTCAATAATTCTAGTTGTATAGTCAGTCTTCTATAGTCGGTATATATTTCTAACTGAGCGGTTAATTATGTTGTCTAGTTTGTCTATTTTCAGTTTTCCTGATCCTGAGAATAGTGAGTTACAGTATTATAGTCTATGTGAGTATGAGAGTCTGAGTCAGTAGTTTTGTAGTATTTCTATTTAATTATGGTCGTCTTTTTTAAGAATAAATAGCTGTGCAGTCGTAGATTGAGTAAATAAGTTGTAATGTTTATCTAAATTAAGTTTATTATTATAATTGACGCCTGGGTATTTAACAGAATTGGTGGAATTGATTTTGTGTTGATTAATAATAATGTCAGGGAAGTAAATATTTGGGTCATTACTAATGACTCATTACATGAGTCATTAGTGATATTTAATAGTTCATGTGTGTATTCAATAGTTCGTTTGTGTGTATATGTGTGTATGTGTGTGTGTGTTAGTGTAACATCAATTATCGTTAACGATTTAAATTAATTAATATTATTAATAATTATTCAAATCTAACTAAATGAAATATAAACGTTACATCCACACGTGATAGCACACATGCGCATGACAACTTACAATGTTAATGAGTTACATAACGTGTAGATTACCGTGAGAGGTCACTATGGTATAGGTCACGATAGGGGTCACCAAGGGGTTACAGGTGTAGTTCTCTGGCAACTTAGCCACACAAGTATGCAAATCCTGTAATAAATATGCTATACATATATGATGTATAAACATGTATCGTATACATTAACATCGTGTTTATTTACATTCAGTCAACTCTCGATATCTCAGAATATATTTATCTTAGAAATCCCGATAACTTAGACTTTGTTTAAATTTTGTTTTGTACCTATTTAAATACATGTAAGAATAAATCGATATATCAGAAACTCTATATATCAGATACATTTCTACGGTCCTTTGTATTATCAGGTATCGAGAATTGACTGTGAATATACATTTAAAAATAGACAAAATATACCTGATTCCAATAGAGATGGTAGCACGTCATCTTAGTTATCCGGTATTTGTTATTAGGCTGGGGGTCGCACACGTAATACCTGTGTGCGTATGTGTATGCGTACGTGTGTATGTGTATGTATGTGTGTGTATGTATGTGTGTATATGTATGTGTGTTTGTGTATGTGTATGTGGGTATCCGTATTTTATTTAATGATATACACCTAGTGATATTCGTGAAATAATTAGTGCAGTTACTTTTCATTCATAAATTAATAATTTGTGAATTTCTCTTTTTTCTTTGAATATAAACTATATTACGTATACAAAAACTTAGGGAACATTATAAACAGAGCAACGTCAATTGACCTATGCGGTGATTGCTTACGTAATACGATCTTACTAACACGTGACAACTGACCGCATCCGGTCTCCAGATTAAACCCTTCGAGAAGTCGCACCTACTGCAATCCACACCTGTAATTCGCACACGAGAGTGTGTTAATGATACCTAATCGTAGTAATATGATCGCGATCTAACTCTGTATTCATTACACGTATACGTGTGCGCATATCTTTGTACGTACATTCACACATGTGTGTGCAGCGTGCATACGTGAGTGAATACGTATGTAATATTGGTTATTCATAGCTCTACTTCTATTAGATATGATATATATTTTTCAAAAAATATCACAAAAATTGAAAAAATGTTAGTTTTTTTTTTTAAATGTAGTGTTTTCGCTAAAAATAAAATAAAGGCGATATCAATATTATTGTTTTATGAAGTCAATATACATTTTTAATAAAATATATTATATTCTTTATATATAATAATAAATTATAAACAAAAAAATGTCGTTAATATATTTAATTTTTTTTTAAATCCTAAAAATTTAGTTAATTTCATTGAATTTATAGGGGAAAAAGTATTTTTTTTAATTTCCATAATTATCAATCTATTCTATATGATATTAACTTTTAATATAAAATAATTACTAGTAGATCAAAAGAAACTAGTTATTTTTTACATTCTCATGTTAAATATCGTATTATCATCTCGTTAAAATTCGAGGAATAATCGCATATCTAAGGATAGTCAACAATTTAAAAAAAAAAATTTATTTATTATTATACTTATACTGTATTTGGAGTTCTAAAACATTGGATTACCAATATGCAGTTGAATAATCACTCTTATCGGTCTTGTTCCATGAGCTCACTAGTATTGCGTACATCACTCATTGATATAAGGAAAGTGGATAATCAATTGACGGGCGCATTGCATGTAAAAGATAGATACGTGAATGGCACTTTTATCGATAAATTAACAAAATTGTATCAGTGATTTTGATTGGATATTAGTCATATTATATATATCAAATATTAAAACAGTAAGCTTTTCGTCGAAATATATTAAAGTGACTTCTATCTATATCAATAGATTTATATTATAAATATCAATAAAATATGATATCTTCAATATAAATAAACAAAATTACGAGGAATATTGATATGATGTATTTTAAATATATAATTTTATTTTTAGTATAGAAAAATTGGTAGTAATTATCAATATATATGTATAAATAAATATTATTGTAAATAAAAAGTTGTGATCCAGGTAGTAGGCTGCGACTGCAGCGCCTCTATGGCAAAGTTACAAACACTACATTCAATTGTTTATCCACTTTCTTTATATCTATGACATCACTGCAATAATATTCCGATAACAATGATTTTAAGAATTTATTACATTTTTCAATACATAAATGTTAATATTAATGAACATATCTTATAATATATATATATATATATATATGTATATATATATATATATATATATATGTGTGTGTGTGTGTCTGTTTGTGTGTATGTTTATATATAAATATATATATACAATAAAATGTATACAAATTATAATATATGTAATTTATTTATAGTTATATTTATATCAATTTATTTATTATATAATTAAATAATATAATATCAATATATATATATTATAATATAACCTGGGTAAGGTCCTTCTGTAACATATTTAGTAGTAGATTGAGTAGTTGATTTATCTGCTTTTTTGGTTGTTGATAAGACTTTTATTTGAGTTGTAGTTTTTTCATCAGTTGTTAACTGGTCATTTTTAGTAGTTGTTTTGTCTTCATTTTTAACTATAAATTAATGTTAGAAAAGTAGTTGTCTAAATAATATACTATATTACATACTATAGTATAGTATAGTATATTATGTATACATACAGTACTAAGTTAGTATTATTACACTAACTAATTTGACAAGTCCTCTTTCTAATTAAATTTGTAATCGTCTGCAAAGAATCGTAATTGCTGACGTGAAACATGTAGTCTTCTCCGCTTGAGATTTCCTTTAAGTCTTCGTAGTTTGTTTCGTTTGTGATACCTTATAAATAGTGTTATCATTGAATACACATTTTTGTAAAGGCATGCCTTTCTATCATATGCATATTCATATATTTTAAATATATATATTTAGATTATTAAATTAAAATTAATATTATAATTAAAATTAATATTATAATTAAAATTAATATTATAATTAAAATTAATATTATAATTAAAATTAATTATATTAATTCATTTATTATAATGAATAACTATATCTTTGAAATTAAATAAATAATTATATGTTATACAATAATTAATATATACATTTATATATATTATAATAATATTAATATAATTATATTATTCATGCGAACCATTACAATTTTCCTATTTATTATTCCTATTTAATATGTTAAATTATATTTTAATATTTATATATGTATATATATATAAATTAAATTGATTATTGAATAACGTCAAGTTAATATTAAAGTGTTCATAATGTAATGATACCACAAGGGAGGTCAATTCCTTGGTAACACTATAGTGTGTGCACTTTGTAAAGTTTCTTTTTTAAATGTATACATGTATAATTGCAATTATAATTATAAATATTCTCAATATATTTACATATGATATATCAAAAAATTATTATATATAATACAATTATAATTATAAGTTGTACATACACAACCTATAGGTAATACTTATATCATTCATAAATTACTATTATATTATAATATAATATAATATAATATAAATATAATATATAAATAATAATATACATTTTATAATTATATATATATATAATTATAAAATTTATATTATTATTTATATATTATATTTATATTAATATCATTTTCATTATGATAAATGATTACATTAAATTTAGTTTTATTTGCTATTAATACTAGAAGATTAAATGATATATATAACCTATAACTAATATCTTTATGCCGAGTTTTTTAGCAATTTCCGCTTCAGGAATAGTTCTCTTCTCGTCTTTGTTGGACATTCCATCAGTGATTATCACTGCCAATTGTTTCATCTTAGGTCTTCTCTTCTCCACCATCATCTTCCTCATCTCCTATTGGTCAGATACCCGAATCAATTATACATCATTATGTAATATTATACGATATCATTAGTGAATATTCGTTAATGCCAAGTATTATTATTGTATAAGGGTACATGTGTAAGAACTATGGTTCTAGTTTATTCTAAAAAATGTATGTATATAATATTAATATAATATATATTTATATATTATATACATCGTATAAAATTGATTATAATATATTATAAATGTAATATTGCAAATATCGGTATTCTGTTATTTATATAATATTTATTTTATTTACGATATTAGCTATTCACGTTATTTCATGGATAAACCCATACAAACAAAATATACTAATTACATAATATAATAAAACAATAAAATACAGATGAAACACAACAATTCTAAAATATATAAACAAATAATGTTTATACAAATAATGATAATTAAACACGAGAAGTGAGGAAAGTTGTTGAAATATCGATTCACAACACAGTTAAAAAAATCCGATTTCTATTTACGTTTTTATCGTTTACTGAGTGACTTAATGAGAATCGGTTTTAAATCGATTCCTAAAATTCAAGTTTAGTAATTGGTTTATGTGAAACCGATTCTTATATTGCTATAGGAATCGGTTTATTTAAAACCGATTCCTAAAATATTATTATAAGAATCGGTTTATTTTAAAACGATTCCTACACTATTACTATAGGAATCGGTTAATTTGAAACATATTCTTAAACTATTACTATAGGAATGGGTTTAACTTAAGTTGTTGATGCATGTTTAACCAAAGTTGAACATACGTTTAGATGTGAGATATAAGATTGAAATAAATATTAGTATCGTATACGATACTAGCAAAGAATTAACTCATATACCATAATGTATTATATAATTTCATTTAAGTTAGATTTAAAAATGCAATTCAATAATAATAACATTATAGTTTTGAATACAATATTTAATCAAAATTCAATTTCTATATATATTCAATATTGACCAATTAGTTCAACATGATTTCCAATTATATTATCAATATAAGTATGATTAAAGTTGTAGTTCAATGTGTCACTTGAATGATGTTATTATAATTTAGAGAAATACATAGGATTACTTATATAATTTTAGTTTTTAAAATAATATTTTATTTATTAAAATCAGTATATAAACTTAAATATAACATTAAATTAATAATTAATAATGAATTTACATAGATACAAATTAAATCAATATATTAAAATAATTAAAATGTATACTATTTTAATTTCTCTATATTAAAAAAATAATATACATATAACTTAAGTAATACTTATATCAATAACTTAAACCGGTTCTCAGTAATTCGTTTAGGAATCGTTTTTAAAAACAGATTCTCAATAATTCGTTTAGGAATCGTTTTTAAAAACCGAGTCTCAATAATTAGTTTTGGAATGGATACTATCTATTCCAGCACGATAATTGTATTAATCGTTTTTATAATCCGTTTTCTAAACAAACTTTACATGAAACTGTTTTCCAATTTGAATCCGATTCCTATAATAAAATCGTCATATGAATCGGATTTTTTAAACTGTGAATTAAATAAATCGTGGTTACAGGTGATATATCATCGGGTGTGTTACACCGACAGATAGAGAGAGAGAGAGAGAGAGAGAGAGAGAGAGAGAGAGAGAGTGAGAGAGAGAGAGAGAGAGAGATACAGAGAGGGAGAGAGAGGGAGAGAGAAATATATAAGCTCGTTCAGAAATCTATACGATATGTTCAAAAGTCAGCCGACATATTCTGTGATAAATGGGCTTAATGAATCGCGATATGTCTGATGCCAGATCTCACCGGTGTACATAGCTATATCACCCCCTATAGAGAGTATACCCCATGCAGTGTACTAAGTAGAATAACCATGATTCCAGCCGATGTTCTCGTGTAACCGCTGAGGTATGGAGCCACCCATATGTGACCTGCCACACCGTGTCGCGACTGGTACTGGTTCAGGTCGAATAATACACGAGCACCGTCAGAGAATGTCACCAGAGATACTCGGGTGAAGTGCAAACCTGTCACGTGGTATACGGTATAGAGGGGTTTCTCTATACACGGTTATCGTATAACCCACATATCTAGAAGGTTATCTAGGGGTTGTTTGGTTTTTGAATTTTAATGGGTTTCGGTTTTTTAGCTGTTTTGATTATTGAAATTATTGGGAAGTTCATCATAACAAATAACATTTAATTTTATAACATATTAAAAATAATACATATTAATGAGATATAAGTTTATTTGTTAATCTAGATAATCTTTATAATCAACTATCAATATATATAATATTAGCAGAATAATGAGAATTTCGATACTCGAACGGGGAGAGTGGGGTTGTGAATACTCATACACATGCGCCTATAGGCGTATACACACACCCAAATACATGCGCCTAACCACCCATACACATACGCATAAACATACCCACATCTAGGCCGCCTACAACATCGATAATGAACTGTTTAGCAGTCCACCAGTTCTTCTCTGTAATGGAACCGGAAGCGTCCAACACGAATGCGATGTCGGCACTGCACTTTTCATCAGCTGTCATGTAGTGGTGGTGGTTACGTAATGGTGGGATGGGGTCATCGGGCATTAAGGGGCGTAAGAAGGGGGCGTTATGAGGGAGGGGCGTTAATGGATGGGGAATTAACGATCGGGGCAAAAAAGTTAATTATATGATGTATACATCGTATACATTGTATACATTAGCTATAGATATATAAATATATATAGATATCTATAGATATCCATTTCGTCACCCAGGAAATACAACCTCGTAGAATATATGTGGCGAACCTCTCTAATATCAACAATTGAATGTTTGGTAAATATATTACATAACACGAGCAAAGAGTAGTTAAATATATTTTCTCTATCGGTAGCTTGTCTTACTGGTTATTAGAAGCTATATTTATATATTATCTCTAGTTTTTAACACGGAATTAATATTTTATCGAACTTTTTTATATCACTAATTTATTATTTCGGGTATAAGAATTATAATGTATACACCTTTATCTAATCCTTATCACTGTGTATTAAGACATACATAGATGCATGTGTCTTAAAATGTTAAGGAATGATAATATCTATCATTATCGCATCAGTTTATACATGTAGTTATAAGGTTTAGTGGAGTATATTGTAAATAATGGTTAGCCCTGTGGTATTAGTGTTTATACTTATGTAACTAAGGGGTATACATGTGTTGTTGGGGTGTAGGTAACCATTACGTAATTATATATTATAGGTGGGTTAAACCTAGTTATATGTGACTACCCTCCCTATTTAGGTTAGCCCTAATTACTGACGTTTTGTGCAGTCATGCGTATTGCATCTGATGACCTCTACTTGTTGTGTCCTTACCGATGTCCTCCACCTGTGACCTTCGTCGCAAGTACTGTTGCAGGCATTCCATTCGGCATCGGCAAATACACCTGAAGGGCGGCGGTGTTTGTAATCATGGGCGGGGTCTATAGTGAGTCCTTCAGCTATGTATGATGCCTGCAGGCCTTACTCGTATTTAGTGTACTCGTAAGCTATAGCCTCGATATCTCGGACGTAAAGGTCACATCGAATTTGTCTGATATATCAAAACATAGAAATATTCTTATATACATTTACATAGGTATATAACCAAACTAGCATTTATAAAAGTCTGAGTTAAATGGGTTGCTGAGATGTCGATAAATTTATTTATTAGTTAGATAATAATGAACAGTACTATAGATACTAATCTCTATAAATATATAAAACTAGTTGCTGTCATATAACTCGTATAGTGGGTATATGATATACGTAGTCTATAGACTATAGTTGATGATCAGTGTATATCTTCATTGTTATCACGTGTATAGTTATTATCTAACACTCCTTCTTTTTATATTTATATAATAAATTATTATACAATAAACATAATTGACAAAATTAACAATTATTGGAAATAATATAAATATCGATGATAATAAAATTCAAAATATGTATTAAAATAAACTTAAATATTAACATTACATATAAAACTGTTTATTAAATACATTTAGAACTTCCATCAATTAAAATAATATACATATGTTATACATAGTATAATAATTATAGCACATAGTATATCTAACTATAACAATATTACTGTTGAGAATGTTTATTGAGTTGATTGATCAACTAGGATTATTTTATATATTATAAATATTCATTGTTCCAACATTATACATTGCTCAGATGTATCCATGTATTTCAAAAGAAGTTGTTTAATCAATTAAATAATATAAATAAATAGAATAAATTTCAATGTACGAATGTTGAGGAGAATTATGATATTCCTAATAATTAATAATGAGTTATATATATATATATATATATATATATATATATAAGTTAATACAGAATTATATACATAACTATTAAATACTATGTTATTAACATTAATATTGAATCATATAACATATATGTAATAATAACTATTTAATATATATTTTATTATATACTTTGGTATATAGAAAAATATACATCTAATTGACACAACTATATACACAACTATATACATAATTATATACACAACTATATACACAACTATATACACATCTATATACACAAATATGTACATAACTATATACACAACTATATACACATATATGTACACAGCTATATACACATATATGTACACAACTATATACACATATATGTACACAACTATATACACAACTATATGTACACAACTATATACACATCTATATACACAACTATATGTACACAACTATATACACATCTATATACACAACTATATGTACACAACTATATACACATCTATATACACAACTATATACACATCACTCACTGTGGACGCACTCGGCGTAGCAGGGTATCATTATCTCGTCGCATTTCCTGTAGCACGAGTTACTGATATCTCCGTGACACCTGTCACTAGTAAGGTGACACATCTTCCTCCTGATTCTGATGCCGCTGACCCGGGTGTCTCCTGAGGAACATCTGTGCGAACATTGTGTCCAGTCCGTCCAGTCTGTTCAGTGGGTCAAAGGTCATCGGGTGGTGGGGGCGAGATTTAGCGAGATATTAGCCTCATTACGTAATTGTATTATATCACAATATAGCTTTTAGATTTATGTAAAATAAGTGACAGCGGATATATATATATATATATATATATATATATATATATATATATATATATATATATATATATATATGTGTGTGTGTGTGTATGTGTATGTGTGTATGTGTGTCAGTTAACTTTCACAATTTCAAAATTATTATTAAATATGTTTTGTCAAATGAATTCGAATAGTTAATGTAACATAATAATATATTATTCATAATAAATGACGACTACATGCATCATACTTAAAATATTAACGTAAGAATTAATTTTTGTTTGTAATAATTATAACATAATTTATTTAATGATGATTTTATAAAACTATATATATATATATTATATTTAAATATATATTAACGCATGGAATATTTAATATTAATATTTTAATTATATGCGAATATAAAACATTATTATTGAATTAATATAAATATTATATTCAACTAGGATTATTAATTGTAATACAAACACTATATGTGTTTACAATTAATAACGAGGTAAATGACACTAATAGATTTATATAAGCGCAAAATTCAAGTTAATGTAGTGTTACTATAGTAATATGATTGTTATATAAGTTATAATATAATATAACATATATGATGATGATTACAATGATGATTTTATCGCATAAATATGTTTATAAATACGTTTGCATATGAAATAAGAATATTAAAAATGATAGCTATTTTATAAATAGAATACTAGCAGAATGTCTTTATAGTTTGTCCTCTTGTTTTTGTGTAAGTAAGATAACCGAGAGGAGACGTGTTGACGGCTGATAATGCGGCTATAAATAGAATATTGATGTACAAGTTTATTATGGGGAGGGCGTGGCTTAACCTAAATATAATAGTAACCAATTGTTACTAACCATACACACCTATAAGTGTTCACGCGTTGTAGAAAATAATAACTCGGCACCGTAAATGTTATTAACATTCATGGACCAATGTTATATTTATATATTATAATATGTCAATACGTTAACTATAAATCATATATTACATATTTTACTAATATTATGTACTAATTTAGTAATTAAAAATTAAAATGTTGGACTAATTTATAAATAAATACAGAGCACTTAGTATTGTATTACTTTCCATAATGTTGTTATTAAATGAATTTATAATTATACTTATATTTCTATACTAATTATTTATAAATAATATTATATATAATATATTTATAACATAAATCTTAAAAATATTGAATATTGTAAATTGAATATATATATTCAATATATATATATACAATATATATAGAAAATATTTATAAGCGAAAATAGCATTAATTATTTATAAATAATATTATATATAATATATTTATAACATAAATCTTAAAAATATTGAATATTGTAAATTGAATATATATATTCAATATATATATATACAATATATATAGAAAATATTTATAAGCGAAAATAGCATTAAACTAAAATCATAACATACAAGTTTACTAACTATTTAATTATGTATATAATCTACATCAATAAGAATTTTGAATACAGTGACAAACTGTGACAAGAATAAAGGAAAACTCGTATTTCTGTCAGGTAATTAACAGGATGTTAACCCTGTATATGATAAGGTATATACCATATATAGCGTTTTTATTTTAAAAAAATTAAGTAAGTACGTTTCTCAAAGTTTAAATAATAGTATAGGGTAAAATATAATAAGTAAAATACAGTGTTGTAAGTGTTAACATATATGCAGATGAAGAAATATGTTTATAAATAAAACACTATAGTAGTATTAAACTGATAGTAGTAGTATAGAAGTATTACTTGATAACGAATATTATCTATATATATATATACCATATTGTAGATCTACCTTTATATATATATATATATATATAATTATATATATATATTATTATTATTATTATTATCAGATTTAGGTACAAGTACCTGGGTAATTGTAGAAGCATTGCTGCTTGTCGAGACAACTACCCTTTATATATATATATATATATATATATACATAATACATTATATATATATATACATTTTGAAATTCATATTAATTTTTTAATTTTAATTTTGTAATTTATAATTATTTTTAAATTTCTATTTAATATATTCTATATATTCTATATATTCTATTCTATATAATAGATATAGTTTATTATTAGATATAGTATATTATAAAGTTCAACAAGTTTGTGGATAATATCAGTGTCAGGTATCAGATGTCACGATTAAATTTCACCAACATTAGCCTAATCTTCAGTAATAATTAACAGTACGAAATGTACTTAAGTTGCATAGTAATGTTTTATAGTGATATATTACTTCGGTTCTATCGTACCTAAGATATAGTGTATGCAGTTATATTGTAGAGAAGAGTGGGGTTGTATGGACAGTTGTATTGCATGAACCACCTGAGATAAATATCGTATGTTTATAAGAATTATTCTTTTAATGGACTACATTAGCGGAAATTATTTTTATTATTTAAATATAGATATTTAAACTGTTATAAGCATTTAATATAAACTATAGTTTATACAATTAAAAGTAACAATTTCATACAAAGTGACTACTATTACAACATATTTAATAATAATTTGATTTAGTTTTACGTTATATATATATTATTTTCATATATATATTATAATTTAGTTAATATTCATTGACAATTATTTTTTGTAATAATTAACTATTATTATATAAATGTTTAAAATAAATATTAAGTAGGTAATATAATCAGTGTCGCAATAGTAATTGTTATGTCCTTATTAACTAAATATCATATCACTATTGTAATCCATTTAATCTTCAAATTACTTATAAGTATAAGTATACTTATAATTAATCTATAGATGTTGTTGTTAACATTAATGAATATGTATATGCTCATTCAACCCCGCTGACGGGGTTAAATGAACTTTAAAAGATAAAAATGTTTATTGAAATTTCGCAACCTTATAAGTATTAATTATTTCTAAAACATATACATTAGTTATATAACATGATAATATATTTATAATATAATATAAATGTGGTCATACAACCCCACTCTACTTAAGTGATATACTAATCATGTGATATTATACTTAAATTATCTAGTATTGAGTGATAGCGTACTTAAGTTATATATTACTATAGTACTATATTACTTTTAAATAAATATTGTACTTTACTTACTTATAGGTTATATATTACTTATGTAATACCGTATTTAGTTATATAGTAACTATTTCATATAGTATACTAGGTATACTTAAGTGATATATTAATTAAGTTATATAGTTATTAAGATATGAGTGACATGTATTCGAAGATACATCAGCCTTCTGCCTTCTAACATACACTTTATAGGTAGCCTAATTATTAAATTTGTTAAAAGAATATCCATTGAAGATAATAAATAATACTATATTTAAACATATTTCATATTTATAGAAATATTTTGTTGGTGATAACTTATATAACTTTACACCTACGCCGGCTATGTATATACCTAGTTACATTTATATGATGTACTATGTTATATTCGAGTATATATACATATATACATATATACATATATGTGTCTAACCCAGCAGAAGTATCGCAATACTCAAGGAACACAAGCCTAGTGACGTCATCTGTAAATGTTAATCATTAATTAACGGAAATTGTTAAACGATATATATACTGATAATTGATATTTATAATTAACAAATTATATAAATTAATCGATAAATTGATATATCGAAATACATATATATATATATAACTATATATATATATATATATATATATATATATATATATAAATATATTTAAATATAAATTAATATAGTATACTATAATTCCATATATTCCTTTTGTATCTAATTTATTATATAACACGTGATGTTTCAAGTTAGTTACATGTTATTCACCGATACCTAAATGCAATATATGGATGATGAATCATTGATGATAATATGACCATGTCCGTATTCTAGTTACCGTGGAGGTATTGAGAGATATTAATCATAATGAAAATGATACCTTTAATTAGTTAGTTGTACGTGCAGGTCTCTGTATGAAAACACGTTTAAAAATAGATTGGGTATTACCGATGCTGTATTAATACAACAAAGTTATTGCCATAGGAAATTAAGTAATGGAATATGTGTTTTGTTGTGTAATAAGTATCTTCTATACACGTTCTATACAACGTGTATGATGGCATTTGTAACATTTTACCATTAAGTTCATATAAGTATCCATGTGTCAGCAATGTCCATGTGCACTGATCCCGGGGTACAATAGAAGTTTTTCAATTATATATCGTTATATATATTATTGTATTGTTATATTATTTTGGTGGAGTCCTTTCATCCCATGGGTGCACTGAAGAACCTAGATGAAGTTTTCACTTCTCTCGGCTAGGGCTAGCTTGGCTAGAGTCTCGGCTCGGCTAAGGCTCGTTTTTTTTTCGAAAATGAAAGTCTCGGCTCGGCATCAATAACAAAAAGTCTCTGCTCGGCATCAAAAAGCACGGTATTATTTACATTACTAGATGAAATTTACATTATTATTCACTGAAAAGCGAAGTTGGCGCAGATTATTTTTTTAAATTGATGTAAATGTGAAATATATAAAAATTAGTATTAAAATGTAATTTCAAAAAAGCATCATTTCGATTCGGTAATGATTTGTAAAAGTCTCAACTCGGCTCGGGCTCGTTTGGCTAGAGTCTCGGTTCGGCTCGGGCTCGGATCGGGCTCGTTTTTTTTCCGAAAATGAAAGTCTCGGCTCGGCATTAAAAACCAAAAGTCTCGGCTTGGCATCAAAAGCTCGGCATCATTTACATCACTACTTATAACCATGTGGATCTAATGTCCCTTCGAAGACGTTTAAGGCATCCATGGTTTTAACGAGAGCCGATCATTTATTTATACACAAAGATATATGATCACTTCTAAATATTATTTTAAGACCTATTTTAATGGTCTGGACGAGTCTCGATCCCGTGTCCTATATTAATACAGTGTGACTAATGTGTGACTGACGCCTTAGCCCACTGAGCCACATATGGAGTTATGTTTATATATATTTATATATATATATATATATATATATATATATTAGTGTTGTTATATTTTCTATAAAAGTAAGCATTAGTATCGTATCAGTATAATGTTACAGTGGTATAAATATCGTGTCGTGTTCTGTGATAACAATCCTCTTAAAATGATGAAATATGTTACCGGGAAACTAAGAACTTCCCTCATATCATGATTCTCATAGCAATTATTAGTTCCCACTTGTTCGATGAGATGATATAATTTACAAATTTAAATGTTTACAATATGAATATTAATATGCTCAAATACCTCAACATATTTTCTGACAGATTTATTTGTCAATTTATTGTTTTTTTTTTTATAATTACAGTAATAAAATGTATCTCATTTTATCTTACAATAGAGGTATCTGTATTATTTAATATATCTATACAATATTAGTAATTCCAGTATTGCATTATTATCATATGATTATAATATTATAATATTAATGATTCTATAGAATATATATATATATATATATATATATATATATATTAACAATAGATTAACAATAACGCGAATAACTATAAACTAATAATAAATTCAAAGATCAACATTATTCAAAGATTTTACTAAGATATTGCAAACCACTGTAAAGTATTAACAACATAACATATACAATAACAAACATCTGAAATATCCCCATGCATGGAGACAGCAGTCTATTATTTAAAACAGTCCGAAATAGTGGGCGATTAATATTTAAAGTCTAACAACGGATCCGAAGTCCTGGTGCGAATGGCAACATTAATATATATATATATATATATATATTATTTTATATTAGATATATAAAATATAAGTATAATATATATATATATATATATATATATATATATAAATAAAATATAAATAGTTAAATAAAATAAATTAAATATTAAATATTAAATATAGTTTTTTATATAATATATAATTATAAATATAAATCATAGAAATCATATACATTACATTATGGTATCAATACCTATGTGTTAAAATAACCCTTGAAGCTTATGAGGAATAACGATATATTCATAACAGATATATTTACGAAACCAAATATATATTGACTGAACTATTATAACTTTAAATAATATATATATATATATATATATATATAATATATATATATAATGATAATTTAGAACATATTTATAATTGCATATCACTAACAGTATTACATTTTAAATTAAAACTAAGATAAACTATTTCAAGAGCTATTGAGTATTTGAGTACTTGAGAACTCTAGAGTATATAAAATAATATATTCTATATGTTTTATATAATTGTATACAATTGTATACAATGCTATAGCATTTATATTCACATACCTGTATCAAGTAACTCTAAACTAGCCTGATGATATTAATTCCTAATCCACAGATTTATACAATTATACACTAGATACGCATATGTATATATGTGAACTATAACAATGTAACAATGTGTACATCCATACCTTTGATCGACGTAACAGTTATGTAACCTATGGGTGCCGCTAGTGGCGTAGTCATCATTAGAGTCGTTTGTCTAGTCACGTGTTATATTTAGGTATTTATCTATAAATAGAATATATCTATAGCCACTCGGTTCTTTAATCCGACCGTGTGATATTCACCTAATACAGACTTATATCTGACTATGCATACTCTATAAACTCATAAATTTCAATAAAGCCATAATTCCTCGCGTCATATCTGATATTAACAAAAGTCATTATAGATAAATATCTTATTTTAATTTTATGCATAAAAACTTACAAGTTAATTTTATTAATTTCAATACACATAATTCATTAATTTGTAGATCCACATATATATATATATAAATTGTGTATCTATTAATAATACAATAATATGTTTATTATATCAGTTAGTGATAACAAAAACACATGATGAATATGGGTATTATTAGAAATAGAAACCAAAGGACTGAATAACAAATATAATGAAATGCAATTATTTAAAATGGATATATGATTTTCATTTTAACAATGAAAGTGTGTATTAATACATAGTAATTACTCCTAGTATGCGTACCATGGTAGAACCTTCTAGAATGTCGGTGTAAACATCGATAGAGAGCTGATTCGGAGTAGGCCTGGTATGTTGAACTTTACACTATATTTATAATATGGCACTTCCGACAAAATATACTTAAAATCTGAATAATCGTTGATTAAACTCTAACTATATACCTTTTTGTCATAGTTATCGATTATGTTATGATAACAGCTTTAGGGAAGGGAAGATAAGTTATGTTTCCAACTAAGGAAAAGAAAAAGCAGAAGAGTACCACCTATCACTATTACAGATATGGACTTCGCAGATGATAAGTGAAGGTATCAAAGAAGCCCAAGAGATGCTCACTCGAGTCGAAAAATCAGCAAAACGAGTAGGACTAAGCATGAATACAGGGAAAACAAAATACATGAGCTACAATACCATTCAACAGTTTGAAATCAAAGCTATAGATGGGTCAAATCTGAAAAGGGTTGAGACTTCAAGAACCTAGGTGCAAGGATAGATAGCAGTGCAAAAGATTTAAAAATCAGAAAAGCGCTTGCTTGGAGAACATGTCATCAAATGAGGAATATCTGGAAGTCAACTCTTAGTAGGAAAATGAAACTCAGGATCATGCACACCACAGTTGAATCGGTTCTGCTGTATGGATGTGAGACTTGGACTCTCACAAAAACACTACTCAAACAACTTGATGGCACATACACTCGAATTCTACGAATGATATTAAACGTACATTGGTCTCAGAAAGTTACTAACGAAGTACTGTATGGGGCTATAGAAAAAATATCGACAAAGATAAGACGTCGATTCTTAAAGTGTGCTGGACATTGCCTACGTAGAGATGATAAAGTTGTTTCGGACCTAGTTCTTTGGGAACCTACTCATGGAACTAGAAGAAGGGGAAGACCGCCAGAAAGCTACATCAGGAATCTCGAGCGCGAAACTGGAATACCGGCGAGCGAGATGAGAGTAGCTATGATGAACCGTGCTGTTTGGAGAACTTTTAATGTCCGGGAAACAACAATCCCGAAATAAGCATAAGCAAGCATATATACTTGAAGATAGTAAAAAAAGATGAGTGATATATAGAGGATATCTAGTCAATATAGAGTATTGTAGTATCAATTTTATTAATATTTATGGAAAGTAGGTTACGAGAGAACCATTCAGTGAGATCCGTAATTAAACATAGACATTTTAATCAGATTAGAATAACAATAACTAGGAAATGACGCATATATATACAGATATATATATGTAGATCATTAGCTTAAATATGGTAATGAATATCAGGATATTCAAGAAATTTGTTATAGAAGAATATAAATAATGAACAATGTATTGCCATATATATAGGCCTATATGGCCTATATATGGCCAAGAACATATAATTGTGAAATACCATGTGTGTTAACATGAGATATTTCTAGAGAAAATCGTAGACAAAGAGACAACGAGGAGTTAATATTATGAGGTTATACTGAAGAGGTTCTAGATGAAATGAAAGACAAACAAACTTTGCACTTGAGCTTGAATACCATGGTAAAAAATTTTCAATTTCATTAGGTAAAGAAGTGAAAGAATATTGAGTCTAAATTGATAGTAGACTTATGTCTATAAGATAATTATAATTATTATTAAATGGGATCTAATTATTGAATGGGATATAATTATTGAATGGGATGTAAGTATTGAATGTGATATAATTATTGAAATGAATATAAGTATTGAATGGGAGGGATATAAATAAACATTTTAAATACAAACAATCAATTTTGTCTTGAAAGTGTGTGAAAATAAAGAGATAATAGGGTAGTATGGAAGATTCATCTTCCCATGGTTAAAAGAAATATGATTTTTACATGAGATATCGGATATCCTAACTTTATGAGCATATGTGTATGTATAAATATTGGATATAAGTATTGAATGGGAGGGATATAAATAAACATTTTAAATACAATAAATCAATTTTGTCTTGAAAATTTGTGAACATAAAGAGATAATAGGGTAGTATTGAAGATTCATCTTCCCATGGTTAAAAGAAATATGATTTTTACATGAGATATCGGATATCCTAACTTTATGAGCATATGTGTATGTATAAATAATAGCGGTATACGATGAATATATAATATAACATACAATAGTATTCATATTTACCAAGTTATGTTTTCATAAAGGAGATATGTATATATATATATTATCCCTATAGGAAACATATGTATTTTTATATTACACGTGTGTCAATTAAATGGAAAATTAAATAACTAAGATAATAAGTAATAACTATAAATAAAGGGATAACATCATATATAAACAACTACAAGTTAATATTATCAATGGGCCCTTACAAAAGGGACCTGCGGAACTTTAAAATATTATAAACATACTAATTATTTAGATATAACATAGGTTATATATATAGGTACAATGTAGGCCTACAATGTTCCTGACATATATATGTATGTGTATATTTATATAGGTAATATATTACCTTATATTACCATTACAATGTCTAGTAACGTATTCTAGGAATGCCTACCCATCCGACTAATCAAAATCAGTTGCGGTTTCAGGACAATTTATAGATAACCTAATTATTATCTATAACAAAAAGAAATGTAAAACCGTTCTAACCGAAATTACTAAGTATTGTATATAATATTGGGTTTGTTTATCAATTTTTTTATCAATTTTCTCTTGGGAGGGCAAGTCCCCAATATATTATAAATACGATATATTTTCTAGACATGAAATTTATAGAAACATCTTTTTACTAATTATAATTTTTTTTAATATCATATAATATGATACATATAATTATAATATAATTATTGTATATTTAAAAAGTCTAAACAAATTTGGCAAGAATAATACCATCAACATCGACATCCTGAAAGAATGAAAAGTCATCAACACCAAGTTCCACGTTGCCGATACACCCGGCCCCATCATATTAGGATTAACGTCCATCCTAGAGATTGGACTAGCTCAATTATACTGCAACATCGAAACTTATTGCAGAAAACATATCTTTAATAAATTCCCAGACTGCTTCCGATGACTAGAAAAGTTTGAGGGAAAATGCAAACTCGTCATAGACGATCAACAACATCCAGTGGTTCATGCCCCAAGGAGATGCCCGATAGCACTTAACGACGGAGTCAAGACCAAACTAGACAACATGGTTTCCTTAAACGTTATAATACCAATCACTACACCTTTTGACTTAATATCCAGTATAGTATATGCACGTAAATCTTCAATTTAGATTATTATTTATTCTGCATTGAATTCCATTTTATTTTCTGCTATATATGCCTATATAAATATAACGATAGAAATGATAGGCGAATTATTATATACTCAGAGTATAATACTCTGTATCTTGTGTTGATTTTTAAAATAATCCTACCAATACTTCTTTTATATCGCAGTGATAATTTAAATTATTATGAGGTAAGTTTTAATTTTTAACCTAGGTTATTTTAATTTGTAACCTACCTATACCTATCTATATTACATTATACGATGTACCATGACTTATCTTAATTTTAATTGTAGGGGTGATAATAATAGCAAATATTTGATAATAGCGAGGAATAATAGTTGATTTATAAATATTAACACTAATCATTATATTCCATAATTATTCGAAGATCATGGAATTTTGTTTTTCCCATACATATTATACAAATAAATAAAGTGTAGATATATTTAAAAGATTACTACATTTTTAAATATGCATATAATAATTATATTATAATTACGTATCTATATAATCGATTAGGTATGTTTATTATATAATATATATTATAATTTATATTATATGTATATCTATATCTTTAGTTTATATAAATATTTCTCGTAAATAAAAATGACTTAGAAAATAAATATGTAATTAGTTTATGAGTTTATAAGTTTATATCAAAGACGTTATATATTAAAGCCGTTTCGCATTTTAGATGTATATGGTTGATATATTAATATAACTGAAGATTGTGTGAAACTATATTATTCCTTCGGAAAATCCTTAGGAAAATATTTGATATATCTAATATAGAAGATAGGTTATACCTAATGGTTTTCTAAATATTGAAAATATTTATTTTATAAATTATATTGTTTAAAACTAATTAGAATACGATACATAATCTATATAATTTATTATAAATATATTATAGTAGTATTATTACTGTATTAATAAGAATTATATTATATTATATATATTATATATTAATTAATATAATTTTAAAAATACAGTTAACATTTTGTATTAAATAATATTTGTATTTTAATTAATATATATTAATACGTATACATAGAATTAAGACATCAACAAACAACTGTGTATGTAACTGTACATTTGGTATATCGATTCCGGATTAAATTAAAGATAATATATACGAATAATTATAGTCCTAAAATAATCTAATATCCAATTATATCAATTCTTTAAATTAGTGTATCTTATGATCTTTGTTCCTAGATGTAATATTTCAAATGATTTAAATTTTTATAATTTTAAAAATCTATTAAAGAGTATTTTACCATTATCCTTTTAATAGTATACATTATTTAAATTAATATAACTATAATTACAACATACTCATAAACTAACATTTTAAGGTAATAATTCTCATCTTTAGTATATGTTATATAATTTAATTTTGTTAATACATTTAGTAAATGATTTACGATTTATTTTATTTTGTAATAATAACCAATTTATATATGACAATTTTACGTTATGATATTAACTTTATAATTAAGTTTAATATGTAGAATCATATATTATGCTTATAGTAAGCTATTAGTTCGACGGAAAATATATAATATCTTGTTATTTATATATTGAAGTTAGTTAATATATGTATAACCAGAGGAACTTTCTCAGGAAAGGTGGGTGATTTGGTTACGCCTCTAAATTAGTTATCAGATTTATAGGAATTATAATTGGTTGGAGTGCTATTTTTTTTAAATATGTAATTTTATATTTTTCACTATTTAAACAATCTGAATACATTGAGAATTCATAAAATTAAATATATTTATTCAAATATAATTCAGTGATATTCTTTATAATTTGTCAATTGATATACAAAATATGTAAATAGTAGTTGTAAATATATTATTATAATATACATTTAATTAGAATTTTTCAGATAGTATATTACTTATATGGTAATATTTAATTGTGTTATCTCCATGTTATATAATATAAGCTAATTATTTAGAAAATTTATATTTAGTCATTAAATGACAATATCATTTTTAAATATTTAAAAATAATATTATATAATTTCATTTTTTACTAGGTTTGCACAATTATTTTATAATACTATATGATATAGGTATATACCTAATTCTAATATGGTTATATCTACATATGGAGATGAATGAGGTAGAAATGGTATTCGAAAGTGAGTCGGATGTGTAACATTATGCACGTAGCCGGTTATACATAGGGTTATACATTAATATTGCATTCACATTTCAATGTAGCTGTTGATAAAGTTTAATTACTAAGTAATACAAATAGATTTCATGTACACGTACACATATATATAGTGTAACTCTTCTGAAATGCTTAACTATACCCACACATGAACACATATCTATATATGTATATATGCCGGTATTATACGCCAATATATTTATTCATTTACAAATTAATGTGTTATTTGAAATAACAATTCTTTTCATATGTATAATATTAATAGTTACATTTAATATATAATTATTTTATTGTTATTGTTATTTTTATTTTTGGATCCTTTCATTCCATCTAGGAACTTAGATGAAATTTACACTTATAACCATATATAGCTACAGTGTCCCATCGAAACCATTCTCATGTTAAGGCATCCATGATTTTAACGAGAGCCGATCATTTATTTATACACAATTATATAAGATCACTTCTAAATAATATTTTAAGATCTATTTTATAATATTAATTAATGGTCCGGACGAGGCTCGGACCCGTGTCCTACTGCTTGTGTGTCTGATGCCTTAGCTAGTTTGGATAGTTTACACATAGTTATATTTTCTTAAATGTAAAATATAACTATTATATGTAAATTATTATATTATATTATAATAATGTATATTATGGTATACATTCACATTTAATATATAGAACAATTTAAAATTAAATGTGTTTCCTAATCTATATCGAATTCATATGGAATATCTGATGAATATTTAGAGGTGTAACTAAAGCCCTCATCATCACTTTTGATATCACTTAATATAAGACGATTATTATTTACTACTTATTTTAACGAGCATATTTTAAACAGTTATGTTCTTGCCATTGAACAGATACCTTTATCCATAATTAGTACATTGATATATGAGGAGTATAGAAAATAATATATATTTTATATCATCAGAAATAATATCTATTATAAAGAATAAATATATTATAATATACATGCTAATAGTGTTCATAGATGTTATGTAAAATATTTATTATTTTATATGCAAGACATATGTCTTGCGTTATATTATGTTAGTTTGTTATACTTTACTTCTTCTAATGTATTGTGAAATATATTATTATTTATATTAATACCAAAGATTTTTCTAAGGAAATATATAACACTCACGCGAAATCGATTAATTCTATTTTGTATACATAAACCTACAGCGCCACCTATATAGGGTCAATTTTCAGAACTATGTGTTGTTTATAATGTAAATTCGTATCAAACTATACATTTTAAAAATGAAAAATAATGTTTTAAATTATAATTTTTATTATGAAAACGAAGTGTTCATTACTAATATATAACAAAACAATAGGATATGTTGGTTTTAAATGCTATACATATATATGTGGCGAGTAAAAGCTAATTTTTATTGCATGTAATTTAATAAAGTAATGAAAACATTTTAATATGCAAATCGCGGACAACCTAAATCGATTTTGATACTGCTGCTAGCAGTTGGATGTATTAATACTAATCATGTTGTGTAGATAGGAAGTGTTATATCTTTGTTTCGCAAAATCTTTGTTAAAGAAATAAGAATAGAGCTTCTTTTAAAGCAAATTTAATCAAACTTTCATTTTACGCTTGTTTGATTTATCATATTGAATCATTGTCTTAGAGTACATATTTACGTTTGATATATAGATCAATGCAAAATCTTGTTTTTAAATCAATAATTTCAAATCATGATATAATGTAATACAAATTATATTAATTAAAATGTTGACATAAATAATATAATGAAATATATTTCAATTAAAATCAAATTAATAAATAAATTCTAATTTTTAATAATATTTTTATATAGAAATACAATTAAAAAAATTAATTTTATATCACAATAAATAATTATCTCTGATATCTTTGAAATATAATACATATACAACTTTAAATTATTCACTTCGGAGTAAAAAAAATTAAACGTTATATAATGTTTATATAACGTCTGCTCACTATCTCTATATAGTGAGCTGATGTCCTGTCCTTTTTAATACATATATTATATTAATTATATGATAACTCTATAATATAGTAATATATTTATATAAATAATACATATACAATAATATACTATCAATTTAATATAATCATATATTATATGATCTCATATATTATTTCATTAAATATGTATCGATTATAATATATCTACATATACCATCACTTCATGTTTTAATTTTCCTTAACCAACTCTTAATATATTATAATATATGTCAGTTATATAAATTCGCTTAAATGTAAACTTCAAATGT